>CM077153.1:40974508-41086696 GCA_039583875.1 Platanthera guangdongensis
TCGATTTTCACAACTTGAAAACCGACCCGAACCGATAAGCCTTCGGTTTTCAAAAGCTCCAACCGAACCGACACCGAACCGGGCGGCTCGGTTTCAAAAGTCGGTGCGGTCAGTCGGTTTTTCGGTCGGTTTTAGTCGGTTTTCGGTTTTCGTTCCTCACCCCTATTGGTTGATGATTATACGAGGTATACTTGGGTATACTTCATGAAGAAGATGTCAAACATGTTCCGCTTCTTTGTGGAGTTCAAGAAGCTTGTTGAAAGAATTAGTGCCTAACCACCTAGAGGGGGGTGAATAGGTGTAATTTTTCTTTTACTTTAAAGGCAGATATTATGTTCAGTTACTTAATCAGCAATTGCAAATTCTACAGCTATCAGCACAGCAATCACATAAATAATCATACACAGAGTGCACACAGTGTTTATAGTGGTTCCCCAAGGTCTGGGTACATCCACTTTCCCCCTTCGCCTATCTAACAGTGTACTAGATTCGGCCTAACTTCTGCACTTATCCTCAGATCCTCAGATCTTACAGCTCAGAACCCCAAACAGGTTCCTACAACTCAGAGTGTCCCCACTCCTACAACTCAGGCAAATTGTCCTACCTCAGCCTTCACCAAGGCCTACACTCATAGAACACAGTCTCCTACAACTCAGGCATAAAGCTCTACCACTCAGTCTTCAACAAGACCTACACTCAGAGATCTAAATCTCTTACACTCAGCCTTTATAAAATAGGCTTACAGCTCAGATCCCTTAGGATCCTACAAAAAGATAATAAAGGGTTTTAGGTTACCACTCTGTTTGAGAGAATAAAGAGGGCAACCTTCTTGATCAGTTCTTGATAGAACTGATTTCTGAGATCAACTTTGTCTTTGCTTTCTTCAAGGCTTCTTGAGTCTGAACTCAGTAAAAGTTGATCTTCTTGAAATAATCCGGCTGACAACTTCCTTCTTAAGATGAAGAATTAAATCTGGATCCTTCTTTACAGTCTGGTTCAGAACATGCTTCTTAAGAGATTTGATTAAACAAGTCTCTCTTGATTTTAATTACTGGAGTTCTCTCTCTCCAAGTAAATCTGAAGTTTCTTCAAAATACTGATTTACAGTTTTCTCTGGATCTGTATTCTACAATGATTGATCGTCTTAATCTTCTCTTTTTGTTGAAGGAGAAATCCTTTATATAGTCTTCCTCCATGGTAACCGGCTGATCCGGTTTCTAACGAACTTCTGACAGCTTTGACAGTTGCAGTTGACCGGTTGAAATGGCAGCTGTCAAGTCATCCAGTCACTTCTTGAAATCACTGTCTCTGTCTGAAAGTGTCGAGACTGTTCTTCATTATGTGTCGACACAAATAGACTAAGTGTCGATACAAGTGAACTAAGTGTCGACACTAGCCTTGATGGTGTCGACACAACTTCTTTTGTTGTTGTAACAGCTTCTCGACACAGCTTCTATTGAATGTGTCGACACAAATTCTGTGTGTCGACACAAATACTTCTTCTTTAAAACTTAGTTGAAATTCTGCTGTGTGGCGACACATCTTCTTTGTGTCGACACAACTTCTTTTGTTGTTGATACTTGCTGAGTGCCGACACATCTTCTTTGTGTCGACACAAGTACTTCTTTACTTTAACTTTGTTGAAGCTTTGCTGTGTATCGACACAAGTCCTTTGTGTCAACATAGTTGACAAATACTTCTTGTGTCGATACTGCCTCTTGGTGTCGACACTGCCTTTCCTGGTGTCGACACAATTTACTCTAACTGTCGACACAGCTTTTCTCCAGTGTCGACACAAGCCTTCATAAGTGTCGACACTGCTTCTCTAGGTGTCGACATATGGACTTAGAAATTTTTCAACATTTCCTGCAATTACTTAACCTGCACATATAAACTCAAAACACATCAAATACACCTTGATGTATATCATTGAGTAGGGTGAAGCTTCTTCAAATCTGGTACACATTTTCCAATGTACCCAACAATCTCCCCCTATTTGGAGAAGTCATAACCCTTAGTCAATGATATACACCATTCATAACAAATACTCAATATGATGTATAACAGCATTATATGACAGGGTAAATACTAAACAAAACATGTATAAACAATCTTCACAGAATAACAATGTAACAGATTGAACATTAAACATTATTTTGTTACAACTTCCAATAGTTTCATGAACAAAATTTTACATAGATGTTTTAATACTAAAGATTTACAAAATGTAAACTCAAGTAAATCTAATCTAATACTGCTCTGGCTCTTTGATGACAATGCCTTTGCCTGACTGAATCTTGGCTTGAACTGGAGCATCAGTGTCATCAACAGGCTTCTTGCCTTTAAGATCTTTCTTCTTTAGCTCTTCAGCCCTTATCTTTTGTCTTTCAAAATAATGATATGGCTTTGAGAAATAATTGCTAGGCTCCTGTGCATTATGAGGTAGCTTCCCAAGTTTTGCCTTTCTTCTATACTGGACAATAGCCTCTTGCCTGGCTTCATGTTTCCTCCATTCTTGTTCAGAATACCATTTACCCCTTTCTAGGGTATTGTCCTTTGCAGCTTTTCAAGCAGTTAGAATGATATTTCTAGAAGTAGTGCTCCACTGCTCAAAATCTGGCCTTAACTCAGCCTATTCTCTGAACCTCTTCTTGGACAAAAGGGTTTCTTGCTCTTTCAATACTGCCTTTGGCACAGGCTGATCTACTTTCTCAATGATAATATTTTTATTACCCTCTGGAGGGCTATACATTGATTGTACTTCTTGATGAATCATTTCAAAATCTGTAGGAGGATAAATGACTTGAGCAACTTCAGCTGGCTCACCTCCAAAAATAGCAGGATGTATTCCAGATTCAGCTATATTGTCATCATCACAAAGGGTGGATATCCAAGAGTGGCTCTGATGCTATTGGAAATCCATTTAGCATGATCAGATCCAGCTTTGACTAGTACTCTCTCCCCCTTTATGACTTCTCTAGCTACATGATCTCTAAGATCATCCTTCTGAAACCTGATCTGTTCATCCATATAATTAACTCCATCTTTATAAAAACTCCTCAACTTCAGCAGCAGTCCAGAAATAACCTTTTGAGAATCTGTAATAGCAGTTTTGACAGCAGCTATGCCTTCCTGGAAATCCTTATCAAACTTTTCCTTATCAAACGCTGGGTTGGCTTTAGAATTATCAGCAGTTGGGGCAGTTACAATATGCTTTATTTCAGTAACAATTGCATTATGAGATTCAGACAGATTATCATTCATTCTAATCTGATTTTCTAAGACATATTCATGTTTCACTGTTATATCATCCACCTGTGTCTTTATCTTTTCTTGATGAGTGGCTAGATAAACCACTGCATTACCTCCTTTGTGGAAACAGTCAGTCATTTCCTTCTTATTTTGATTTACTTCAAACCTTATAGATTTGATGTCTTGGGTCAAGGAGAATTGGAGATCTTTGTGAGTTTCATCCATATATTTCTCCATTGTTATTCTTTGCTCATCCAACTTCACTTGTAAAAATATTAATAATGAGCTACAATAGTCAGCTCTAGGGGCAGGTTGTGGAGCCACAGTTTGTAATGCTTTCTTGTAACTCTGGCTTCTTCTCTTGAAGACCATGAGCTTCCTTTTCTTTGCTTGAACCTCAGCAGCATCTTCAGATTCTGAGGTACTAGCTATGTCAACTCTATCCTTTGGACTAGGAGGCAATTCCTCCTCAGTCCTTGGCAGCTCCTCATCATTCCTTGCAGTCTCCTCATGAGATCTCACATACTCCCCCTCAATATGTGCTTGCTCTTCCTCAAAAGCAGTTTTCTCCCCCTCAAAACCAACATGCTCCCCCTCAATATCAGGAAATAGCTCTTCTAGAGTAAACTCCTGTTGAGTAGGGACAGGAGAGTTTCTTATTTCTGGCGCACTATCAGCAACTGATGTATCATCCATGACAACATCTTGTGGTTGACTATGTAATTGAGTTTGCTGATCAACATCAATTAAAGACTCAGTTAATACTTCATTATCAATATGGAAAATTGATTAATTAACTTCATGTATTACCTCAAGGATTGTTTGAGTTGTCATTCACTGTCTAAGTGAGTAGGCTCTTCCATATGATGAGGCTCCCCCTAGAGTGGATCTAGGGGAATGGGCTAGCAGATGGTTGCTCCCCCTGCCTCTGTGCATCTTCATTTCTTACTGGTGACTGTCCAGCATTTCCAGTCTCTCCATTATCAGAACTAAACACTACTTGCTCCTCTGAGCTACTGGATGATTCAGGAGCCATTATGGCTTTCTTCTTCTTCTTCTATGGAGATGCTTCCTTTTCTGGAGTAGGCATGTCCTTAGTTAACACCCTATCCCATCTTGAGATAATTCTGATATCCATCCTCCTCATATGATTAATTTTAGAACCAGCAGCTTGGTTTATGACTTCTGGAATTGTTCCAGTTAAGTACAGACTCATTATCCTACCCAAATTGGGCTTCTTCATATTTTTCTTAATCTTGTCAAACATCACTGTTGACCAATCAGTTCTTAGTTTAAAAATGATCCTTGTCATTAAACTAAACATGTGAGCTAATATCCTATCATGCCCACCTGGCTTGCACAGAATCACCTTTCCTACAACTTCAGACAAGAACTTGCCTTGCATGTTCATGCCTTTTCTGTTAAAAACTGAACCAATCTTCATGGTTGAATCTAGTCCACACCATTGCAGTGCCTCCCTTGTCTTAGAGGCAGGTACATCTTCTTCTTCTTTAGTTCTTGGTAGATGTAGAACTTTTCTTAGACTCTTCTGAGTGAGTTTTACTTTTTCTCCATGGACTATGGATTTAATCTTGAGTCCAGTTTCATCAAGGTTAGCTGCACCAAAGAATTCTAGTACCTCATTCTTCCAGATCTTGGTTGGCTCAGACACTAGATACTCCAACCCATTCTTTGTAATTAGGGTTACTGTCTCCTTAATTTCAGATTCTGCATCGTCAAATGCATTCCGTACCAGTTCGTATCCTTCATTGATGCTCTCCTCGAGCTTTGGCGCCATTAGGGTTTTGAGAAATCTTGAATTTAGATGAGAGAGATGTTGACACTAAGTTTTGGTCTCGAAACTATTGAGAGTGTGTCGACAAACAATGGTGAAGACCTATTTATACCTTTCTAAAAATGAAGGTGAAAAGGCGTGTCAAAATAATCTAAATGTGTCGACACTGTTGAAAAGTGTCGACACAGACTACTTAAGTCTCGACAACAGTGTTGACTTATATGTGTCGACACCAATTATGATGTGTCGACACTTATACATCTGCGTTCGACGATTAGTCGATACTTCACTCGACGAAATTAGTGTTAAAATTAAAGAATTAGTGTTAAACCTAAGTGTCGACACCACCCTGGATGTGTCGACACCTACTCTGGATGTGTCGACACCATTTCTCTGAAGTGTCGACATATACTTTCTAGATGTGTCGACACCATTTCTCTGAACTGTCGACACCACTTCTATGTGTCGACACAGACAACTCCTTGTGTCGACACTATTTTACTTAGCCAATTTTTATCAAACTATTCTAAGTTCAACATTCCTAATTCAATTTTAAACTTATTGAATTTAGTTTCATCAAGAGACTTAGTAAACATATCAGCAATCTGATTATCTATTTTAACATATTCTAGGGAAATGTCCTCTTTTTCTACATGTTCTCTAAGAAAATGGTATCTAATTTCTATGTGCTTAGTCCTACTATGTGAGATAGGATTATTTGCAATAGAAATAGCACTTGTAGAATCACAAAGCAAAGGTGTTCTACTTACTTGAATACCATAGTCTTCTAGCTGGTGCTGAATCCACAATAGTTGTGCACATCAGCTTTCTGCAGCAACATATTCTGACTCAGCTGTGGAGATTGTCACACTGGTCTGCTTCTTACTGCTCCAAGACACTAGTCTTCCACCTAGAAATTGACAGGTGTCTGTAGTACTTTTTCTATCTTCCTTGCAACCTGCAAAATCTGCATCTGAATAGCCATTCAGTAGAAAATCTCCATTCCTAGGGTACCAAAGGCCTAGATTAGGGGTGCCCTTAAGATATCTCAAAATCTTTTTGACTGCAGTCAGATGAGATTCTTTAGGGCATGCTTGGTACCTAGCACAGACACATGTAGCATACATGATATCTGGTCTACTAGCAGTCAGATATAGAAGGGAGCCAACTATCCCTCTATACAAAGTTTCATCTATAGGTTTCCCTGCATCATCTTTGCTAAGAGACACACTTGACCCCATAGGAGTTCTCATGGTAGTGGATGATTCCATACCATACTTCTTTATTAACTCCAGGGTGAACTTAGACTGAGTTATGGATAAGCCATCTTCAGTCTGTCTTACTTGGAGACCCAAGAAAAACTTAAGTTCTCTCATACTACTCATTTCAAATTTTCCTTGCATAAGTTTTGCAAACTTTCTACAAAGATTACTTTCAGTAGACCCAAATATTATGTCATCAACATATATTTGGACTAGGATTAACTTACCTTTAAATTTCCTAAGGAATAGAGTCTTGTCTATTTTCCCCCTTGAGAATTTGTTCTCAATGAGGAAACTAGACAGGGTTTCATACCAAGCCCTTGGGGCTTGTTTCAACCCATACAATGCTTTCCTAAGTCTATAAACATAATCAGGTTTGAGAGGATCAACAAAACCTGAGGGCTGCTCTACATAGAATTCTTCCTTTAGATTTCCATTAAGGAAAACTGACTTTACATCCATTTGGAATACCTTGAAACCTTGATATGTTGTATAAGCAAGGAACATCCTGATTGCCTCCAGTCTTGCTACTGGGGCAAATGTTTGATCCAAGTCAATACCTTCTTCCTGTGTATATCCTTTTGCAACAGGTCTTGCTTTATTCTTCACTATGATTCCATTCTCATTCAATTTGTTCCTAAAGATCCACTTTGTTCCAATAATGTTGTGGTCTTTTGGTTTAGGAACTAGCTTCCAGACCTTGCATCTTCTGAACTGATTCAGCTCCTCTTGCATTGCATCAATCCAATGAGGGTCTCGAACTGCTTCTTCAAATTTCTTTGGTTTCACTTGTGATAGGAAGCTGGAGCAAAGAACAGTGCTCAGATTCCTGCTTCTTGTTTGCACTCCTTGTCTTGGATCACCAATTATCTGATTGGCTGGATGATCCTTTAAGTGTCTATTAGCTGGAGGTAGTATTTATTCAGGTTGAACACCTTCAGCCTCTTCATTAAGCTGTACCTCTTGGTTCTCTTCAGCATCTAGAGAGTCTTGGACTCCTTTTGGACAGCAGCCACCATTTTCCACTTCCTGATTTGCAGTAGAATCTTCTGCAATGGTAAGCTTGTCCATCCTCTCAGTTACACCTGTAGAACTGCAAACACTACTTGGCAACTCACAGTTAATCAGTCTTGTTTCATCAAAGACTACATATACAGATTCTTCTACAACTTGAGTGATCAAGTTGTAGACCATATAATTCTTACTATTGTTGTTGTACCCAACAAATATCCCCTCTTGGTATTTGATAGCAAACTTGGTTAGATAAGACTTGTCATTGTTAAGTATATAGCACTTGCAACCAAAGATCCTAAAATAGGATAAGTTTGGTTTTCTGCCCTTCACAATCTCATAGGGTGTCTTTTTGTGGCTCTTGGTGATAGAAGCCCTATTGATCACATGACATGCAGTGTTTACTGCCTCAGCCTAGAAATACTCTGGGAGAGAAGTGTCACTCAATAGAGTTCTACCAGCCTCTATCAATGTTCTATTCTTCCTTTCAGCAATACTATTTTGCTGTGGTGTTCTAGGTGAGGAAAATTCCTGAAAATCCCAAAATCTTCACATAGTCTTGTCATACTTTCAGACTGAAATTCAGTGCCATGATCACTTCTGATTTTGACCACTGTACTGTTTAACTCATTCTGAATTTGTTTAACAAAACTATATAAGACAGTTGGAGTTTCAGATTTTTGTCTTAGAAAGAACACCCAGGAATATCTAGAATAGTCATCTACTACCACAAATGTGTAGACCTTCCTACCTAGACTGTGAAATGGCATAGGCCCAAATAGATCCATATGCAAAAGGTATAGACACTTCACTAAATCCTTGTTTTCAAGGCTATGAAAGGTGGATTTGGTCTACTTGCCTTTTTGACAAGCTGAGTATATCCCATCCTTTATACACTTAACTTGAGGACCATTCCTCACTAACTCTTTGCTAAAGAGTTGGCCAATAATCTTGTAGTTAAGATGGGTCAGCCTCTTGTGCCATTTAACACAATGTGAGACTCTCTCATCAGCTACAAGACAAATAGGAGAAACATTGTTCTCACACTCAAAATTTAGACAATAAACATTTCTCTTTCTATATCCTGTCAAAATGATCTTTTGATCACTTGATCTTTTGATATGACATCCATTCTTAATAAATGAAATGTCATATCCTAAGTCACTCAACTGACTTATGCTAATAAGGTTGCGTTTCAAACCTTTCACATAGGCCACTTGAGTGATAGTAATCTGATTACTAGAAATGTTACCAAAGCCTTTGATGATTCCTTTTTCTGAACCACCAAAGGTTACTTTAGGGCCATCCTTGATAGGTGTGTAGTCCTTCAGCAAGCCCCTTGTTCCAGTCATGTGCCTGGAACATCCACTGTCTAAGTACCATATTGTGGCATGACAGCTTGGACTCACCTGCAAAATAGATTACCTAACCTTAGAACTCAAATAACTTTCGGGTCTTTGGTGCAAGTTAGTCTGTACTTTAACAAATCTACTTGTAGCTCTTCTAGCAGGCAGATTGCTACTCTCCTTGACACTAGAATTGTGCCAACAATCTAAGGCAAAATGGCCTACCTTACCACAACACCAGCACTCAAACCTGTTGTACCTTTGTTTATGTACTACCCTGGCTGAATTATCTACAGCAGGCATCTTGTTTTGTGTTGGGGCTTTGCCTTTAGATTTGGACCTAGCAGTCCAGGCAGTTTTCTTGAACCCTAATCCAGCCTTACTCTTTTGAGGTACAAACTCATCTATCAAGGGTAAAACAGATTTAAGTTTAGAAAAACTAGCTACTATCTCTTTCTCTTTCTGAAGTCCAACCTCCAGATTTCTAATCTGATCATTCTTGAATGTGATAGTACCCATCTGAATAACTGTAATATTTTTTAGTCTGGCTATCTCATTCAGTTTTTGATCTAGTAACTTCTCTGAATCTACTGCAACCAACTTAAGATCTGCAATTTCCTTAGCCTGAGATTTGGCCAAGTTTTTGCTCTTCTTAACTGCCTGCAGCAAGTCTCTATATTCATCAATTAACTGATGAATATCTCCTTCAGATTCAGACCCACCCACATCACTTGATGCAGATGTATCTAACTCTGACTCAGTACTATAAATTGAACTAGAAGAACAACTTTGTACCTTACTTGGTCTAGGCTGATCCTGGCTCTTGTCTCCTTCAGATATAGCCATCAGTCCCTTGCACTGATGGTCTTCATGCTCATAAATTGAGTTCATTAGCTGCATGAACTCATCTTCTTCCACTTCAGCAAATAATCCACTGTAGGCTTCAGCTTCTGATTCTGTTTCTGAAGATGACTGGTCTGTCAGACTCTTATCTTTCTTAGCAACAAAGGACTTTTCCTTTTTGCTCTTAAATTGAGTCTTCTTTTTGTCAGCTGACTCCTTTCTCTTTTCAGGACAGTCAGCCACTACATGTCCCTGTCTATTGCAGCAATAACACACAATCTTTGAAGATGTAGCTTTGCTTGGCTTGGACCTGCTTCTGTCATTCCTGGATGACTTTCTCTTCTGATAGTAGTCATCTTTTGGCTGAGAAGTGGAAGGCTTAGACCTCCACTGCCTCTTCTTTAGAAATCTTTGAAAGTGCCTAGTAAAAGCAGCAAAGTCTTCATCACTTTCACTGCTATCAGAACTCTTGTTATCTGAATTATTTGTTACATCCTCAACAATTATTTTAGGTGGAGATGGAGACTTGCTTCTATACTTCTTAGTGGCTTCAGTCTTGAATGCCACGGATTTTTCCTTGTGCTCCACTCTAGTATTCTTCTCTTCCTCCTTTCTAACTATTAACTACATCTCATAAGATAGCAGTTTTCCAAACAAAGTTGGAGGAGGTATATCAGCAAGTTTGGCCACTTCCCTAATGACACAAATCTTGGTGTCTCAGTCCTTAGTCAGGGATCTTAAGAACTTGTCATTCAGCTCATAGTTGCTGAACACTCTTCCATAGGACATCAACTCATTAACAATCCTATAGAACTTCTTGTAATATTCTGTAATGCTATCAGAATTTTCTTGTCTGAAGCTTTCATATTCCTGATTTAACATTGACTTCCTATCTTGTCTTACTTCCTTTGAGCCCTCCATATAGACTATTAATGTGTCCCACATTTCTTTAGAGGTTTTACAATGAATTAAGTTCTGAAATGTTGAATTATCAATGACACTAATAATTATATTCTGGGCTCTCTTGTCCATAGTGGCCAGGATGATTTCATCTTTAGTCATTTCAGAAAAGTCCCTGGGAGTTTTCTGATTTGCATCCAGAATGGATATCTTCATTGGCACATATGGGCCTTCTTTAACTGTAATATATATCCTTGGATCAGAAGCTTCCATAAAGATTCTGACCCTCTCTTTCCATATGCAAAATATCTCTTTTTTACATATTGGCAATTTCATTGACCCCAGCTCCTTGTGATTTTCACCTGAACCCATTTTCTTGATTTTTTCTTGATCTTAAATCTGCCTTAAGAATCTTACTTTGACTGTTAAGTCCTTTCTTGAGCAACCTCCCTCTGATACCACTTAAAAGAATTAGTGCCTAGCCACCTAGAGGGGGGTGAATAGGTGTAATTTTTCTTTTACTTTAAAGACAGATATTCTGTTCAGTTACTTAATCAGCAATTGCAAATTCTACAGCTATCAGCACAGCAATCACATAAACAATCATACACAGAGTGCACACAGTGTTTATAGTGGTTCCCCAAGGTCTGGGTACATCCACTTTACCCCTTCGCCTATTTAGCAGTGTACTAGATTCGGCCTAACTTCTGCACTTCTCCTCAGATCCTCAGATCTTACAGCTCAGAACCCCAAACAGGTTCCTACAACTCAGAGTGTCTCCACTCCTACAACTCAGGCAAACTGCCCTACCTCAGCCTTGACCAAGGCCTACACTCAGAGAACACAGTCTCCTACAACTCAGGCATAAAGTCCTACCACTCAGTCTTCAACAAGACCTACACTCAGAGATCTAAATCTCTTACACTCAGCCTTTATAAAATATGCTTACAGCTCAGATCCCTTAGGATCTTACAAAAAGATAATAAAGTGTTTTAGGTTACCACTCTGTTTGAGAGAATGAAGAGGGCAACCTTCTTGATCAGTTCTTGATAGAACTGATTTCTGAGATCAACTTTGTCTTTGCTTTCTTCAAGGCTTCTTGAGTCTGAACTCAGTAAAAGTTGATCTTCTTGAAGTAGTCCGGCTGACAACTTCCTTCTTAAGATGAAGAATTAAATCTGGATCCTTCTTTGCAGTCTAGTTCAGAACCTGCTTCTTAAGATATTTGATTAAACAAGTCTCTTTCAAGATTTCAATTACTAGAGTTCTCTCTCTCCAAGTAAATCTGAAGTTTCTTCAAAATACTGATTTACAGTTTTCTCTGGATCTGTATTCTACAATGATTGATCGTCTTAATCTTCTCTTTCTATTGAAGGAGAAAGCCTCTATATAGTCTTCCTCCATGGTAACCGGCTGATCCAGTTTCTAACGAACTTCTGACAGCTTTGACAGTTGCAGTTGACCGGTTGAAATGACAGCTGTCAAGTCATCCAGTCACTTCTTGAAATCACTGTCTCTGTCTGAAAGTGTCGAGATTGTTCTTCATTATGTGTCGACACAAATAGACTAAGTGTCGACACAAGTGAACTAAGTGTCGACACTAGCCTTGATGGTGTTGACACAACTTCTTTTGTTGTTGTAACAGCTTCTCGACACAGCTTCTGTTGAATGTGTCGACACAAATACTTCTTCTTTAAAACTTAGTTGAAATTCTGCCGTGTGTCGACACATCTCCTTTGTGTCGACACAACTTCTTTTGTTGTTGATACTTGCTGAGTGTCGACACATCTTCTTTGTGTCGACACAAGTACTTCTTTACTCTAACTTTGTTGAAGCTTTGTTGTGTGTCGGCACAAGTCTTGTGTCTCGACACAGTTGACAAATACTTCTGTGTGTCGATACTGCCTCTTGGTGTCGACACTGCCTTTCCTGGTGTCGACACAATTTACTCCAAGTGTCGACACAGCTTTTCTCCAATATCGACACAAGCCTTCATAAGTGTCGACACTGCTTCTCTAGGTGTCGACATATGAACTTAGAAATTTTTCAACATTTCCTGCAATTAATTAACCTGCACATATAAACTCAAAACACATCAAATACACCTTGATGTATATCATTGAGTAGGGTGAGGCTTCTTCAAATCTGGTACATATTTTCCAATGTACCCAACACTTGTGGAGGGCCAGCTTGACCTGTGAATCAAGAAGTTGAGAACGGGCAACGAAGGTGAGTTCGGCTCAACTGTGTTCTCTAACTTTTGCAGGAAGCATGGGATCCGAAGGGAGCTCTCTCGTGGACTTGCTCCACAATAAAGTGGTGTTGCAGATAGGAAGATCCATCTTTTGACGGAGACCTGCAAGTGTTGGCTTCGGTGCAAAGACATTCCTAAGGCCTTTTGGGCAGAAAGAATGGCCTGCGTGACACATGTCATCAATCGGATGCCTCTGAGTCTGATCAACATAAAGACTCTGTGTGAGCCGATGTTCAGGGTGAAGCCCAGGGTGAAGCACCTTCAGGTGTTTGGTTCTACCTGCTATGTACTCTCTCCAGGGGCTCTCAAGACGAAGCTAGTCTTCGTTGGGTATTATGAGTAGAAAAGAAGATAGAGGTGTATGGATCCTGCGACGAAGAAGTTAATCGTGTCGAGAGACGCTGTCTTCGATGAACTGACGTCACATTGTGGTAGCTCATATGTGGAGCTAGAGGTTAGCAGGTTAGATGGTGGGCAGAAGGAGGTTGCTGCTAAAGATCTTCTGGTGGAGTTGCATGTGTCACCAGGAGCTCCAGGTGTTTCTAGCTTTGGGGTAGAGGCTTATGGTTCAGGAAGCAGCGGGGCGATGTTCTAGGTATTTCTAGTCCGAGAGCAGAAGCTTTTGGTTCAGGAAGTAGGGGGAGCGATGCTCTAGATGCTTCTAGTTCAAGGGTAGTGGCGTCTTGTTCAGAAAGCAAGGGCAGCAATGCTCCGTGTTTGCCCGGGAACGGAGCTAGTTCAGAAGGAGCAGCGGAGGTGGTTAGTCGTGATCAGGCTCTTCAGAGATTGAAGAGGATCATCAACCCACCAGCTCGATTTTGCGAAGGAAAAATGGTGAGCTCGATCTCTTGTTTCCTCGTTGGCCATCTGATCGAGCGAGAGTCTTCTAGCTGTGATGACACCGCTGGAGTCAAGGAGGTGGTTAATGCCAAATATGAGGAGGCGACTACCCTCAGAGGTGACGAGGCTTGGGACTTGTGCCCAAGGTCATTGGTGTTACTCATGTGGCGTGGAAGTGGGGGTTGAAGCTGAAGAAGAAGGCGGAGGGAAGCATGGCTCTTTTCTGGAGATGCTGGAAGGATCCCTTATGGTCCAGGATATGCGGGGTGAGGACTATGTCTTAGACATCTTTCGATGGCGATATCGTAGGGACTATGTGCGAGGTTACGGGAACTGCTGGGGTTGTTCACCACTTCTCACTTCAAGGAGGAGTGTTGAAAATGTTGAAGTGAAAGTGAAGGATTGGGCAACCTGGGCGACCTGTCTACGCGGTCTGTGCGGACAGGACTGAAGGTTAGTCATGTCGACAGAGTTGCTGCAGTTGGCTTGTTCCTTGGCTACCTGGGCGGTCTGTTCGCGCGGTCTGTGTGAACAAAGGTGGCGGCCAGCCAGGCTCGCTTATGCTCAGCAGGCAGTTTGTTCCCAGAAGGTAACCGGGCGGATAGCTTCTCTATCCGCGGAGTCCGTCAAGATGCAGACTGGACTGGAGTTCGGGAGATCGGCATGGAAAGTGCCTTGGTCTAGCTCTGATGGTGCGACAGGTGGTAGCCGCGGAGTTTGCCGATTAGAGCGGACTGGTGCTGGAGTTCGCCGGGATGCGTGGACTTGTACCAATGGTCGCCAGTAAATGCGGACTGACCCTTATGGTCGGTGGTGTGGACTTGGTTAGTTCTGAACCAAGTCAAGGTTTACTCAGTCCGGGTGATCGGGCGGTTAAGCGAGGACTGCTTCTCAGTCCGCCAAGCTCGGCAGCAGTTAGCCTTGTGCCTTGGTGACGAGCTTGGGGAGTGCATACTGGAGTTGTGCCCGCAAGGCGTGCGTACTGGAGCAGTGTCCACTGACATGCAGACAGGTGGTGTTGCCGCAGGGTCTGCTGGTGGCGGCTTGTCCTTGTTGGCTTTTGGCGACAAGGCGGATAGGGTTGCTATCCGGCCTTGGTGATGCTATTGGCGGTCTAGCTATCCTGCATAGGTCGCGGTGGACTGGTTGTGTATCTGCGGCTTGCGGTTACACTTGGTGCTCGCCGCGAGATGGGGCGGTTATCCTATCAGCTAGCGCGGAGAGAAGTGTAAAAAACTAACTGAACAGTAAGTGAGCTCGCTGATAGTTGCTGCGGTTAGGATTTTGTATCCGCGCGTTTGAGGAGGTTGATCGGTTTGTGCTGTGCAGGTTGTGCGGATAGCGCTGGAAGCCAAAGACTTGGTTCTGTCTGCGGTCATGGACAGTGCGAACTCTGTGGATAGCAACCAGTGGTTAACAGCAGGTCGCAGGTTGAGGCTAGGCGATCTTTCTTCTGCAACTAGTTTTCCGGTTCAATACGTTGTCCACATCTGGCGGCTTGTTTCAGTTCGTCAGCAGCTCGCGCGGTCTAGCGGCTTGCAACCTAGCGGTTAGGCGGCTTGCAGATCGGAGGTTAGAGTTCAGCATCGGAATAACGGGTAGTACGCGCAGTTTGGTTGCGGTCTGGCGACAAGGCGGATTGAGCGGACTCCGTAGCATTTAACAGTAGAGCCGGCGGTGACCTTTTGAGTCCGCGCGGCTAGGATTTTGCCTTGTATTGTTTCTGCTTTCGTTTGGGTAAATTGGCGAATCATGTCTCGCCATATATGGCTCTCCTTATAAAGATTCTTTAGTACAAGATTCTTCCTTTTCTGGTTTACATCTGGTTTATTTGGGTTCAAATAGATTGAGTGTTCCTGCGCCTGTTTTTCCGTCTTCCGCTATATCAAATTTTTAACAGACGCATGCGTCGACTTCTCATTTTTTTATATAAGTCAACATGATCTCGACGAGCATCAATAAGAAGTCGACACAAGTTACATCGACTTGTCCGCTAATTTCTGTTACGCGTTTTCCTCGTCATTACTCCTCTACGTTGGAACTCTAATGTTCACCTGCACGATTAAATTTTCTAATTATAACCCTTGAGATTTATTACGTGTTTATTTTCTTGTCGTTTTGAGACTCCTATTTAAGAGAATTTTCTAATTCGTTTACTTACACACATTGGAAAACAATTTATCGATCTTCTGGTTTTGTCGCTCTCACGATGATCCTTGCGTGATTTCATTTTCTTCACATCTCCTTCATCAAGTGGGAGTTCATGTGTTCTATACTTCTTCGGTGTTCGGGCACATCAGAGTTTTTGGGATCGAGCCGGGTGTTGTACCTTGGAGGAGTGAACATCGGTTGAAAGCCCTGTCGGAGGATGATGCAATTTCTTTAGGGCAGTGCTCACACGCCTTACCCAGACTCGATTCTAAACCTATATCATTATTATTTCTTTTATTTCTCACCCCTTCTGTTTATTTAAGTTTTTATAATTCTGTTACTCAAGATCTGATATTATCATACTATACAATAATTTTTAAAATCGGAAAATACTCATTATTTTGGAATATACATAAAAATATTCCTACAACTTCAACAAGGTACTCATAGACAAGATCACAGGGCTTTTGTTTATTATTTCATTTCGGCATCAGATGGGCAGGTATCTAGTTGTTGTCTTACTTGAAGACATAAAGATATGATAAAAATGAGAATTTAAGTGTCATTTGTAAGAATATTATTTACAGGTGTCAATGAAACAACAAATGCATTCTGTAATAAAGTGCTCATAAAGGCCATCGAAAAATGATGATTAACTTGATCATAAATGTTGTTAGAAAAGCTCTTGTAAAAGCCCTTTTTAGAGGCCCATTTTTTCCTTGTATTTGTCCCACATATTGGATTGGGATCTTCTCTTCTCCCTCTCTTCCTATATAAATGTATTCATACTTGTAATTATTAATTCAAGAAGTATATACAAGGTTGGAGGTCTCTCTTTTCCTGATCTCTTTATATGGTATCAGATCAAGCGGTCGTGTACCTGCAGTTTCCGATTCTCTAACCGCCCAGTCCGCCATCCCTTCTCCTCTCCTGCGGATTGCCCGTCTATCTGCTCTGCTCTCCTGCAGCCTGTTTCTCCTGTCCATAATCCCTTCCGCTCTCATGTGGCCTGCTTGTCTTTCCGCAGCTTTTGCGGACTGCCTCTCTGCGTCCGCTTCTGCTCTCTCTTTGTGGTTCCACCCCCCAGGCTTCTTATAGTCATCTTCTGCTCTGTCCCGTGGGGCCCACCTCTCTTACCTGCTGCGGCTTCTCTTCCTGTCCGCTTTGTGCTTCCCTTCTCCCTTGCTACTGGGTTCTTCATCCTCGCGGACTTCACCTTCCTGCTTCCTCCTGGTGCTTGAGTTCTACTTGCGCCAGTCTCCTTGCGGACTGCTCCTGTCCAAACCGCTGCGGGCTCCTCTCTCTTGCGGACCGGTCTCCTGTCTGCTGCGTGATCCTGCCTCAGTCCGCAACAGGTTCGTTGCGGACTGTTCTTTGCTATAGTCCGCTCCGACCTGCTCCGCCCGCTACGTGGACTGTCCTCCAGTCCGCTGCGATCTCCGCCTTCTACTTCAATCTGCTGCGGCCTGCTCACTGCTCCTATCCGATGCGGTCTCTTTGCTCGCTGACTGCTCCGTCTGCTGCCTTTCTTCAATCGGCGAGCTCCCTTCCTGCACTTGCGGCCTCCCCTCTCTACTCGTTGTCGACTACTCCGGTTCTTGCTGCGGTCTGGTTCTCGCTGCGGCCTGGTTCTCGCTGCGGTCTGGTTCTCGCTGCTCCAGTCCGCTGCGATCTCCGCCTTCTACTTCAATCTGTTGCGGCCTGTTCACTGCTCCTATCTGTTGCAGTCTCTTTGCTTGATGACTGCTTCGTCTGCTGCCTTTCTTCAATCGGCGAGCTCCCTTCCTGCACTTGCAGCCTCCCTTCTCTACTCGCTGCCGACTACTCCGGTTCTTGCTGCGGCCTGATTCTCGCGGCGACCTGATTCTCGTTGCGGCTGATACGCCGGTAACGTATATGTAAAATAACGCAAGTGTACGTGCCGGTTCAAGTAATATAGAGTGAGAAGTGATCGTCCCTCGAGGAAGTGAATGATTTGGTGCTCGCAACTACTAGCTTAACCTTTTCCTTAAATTCAAGTGAGATAATTGATGTGATTTAGTTAAGCGAAACTATAGATAATAAATACTACTTAGTCCTTATCTAAGAATGACTTTTTCTTACTTTGGAGAATTAGTCTTGCATGTTGTTTTCCTTAGACTGATATGACAATTGTTTTTAAATCATCTCTCATAATTGGAAAATTACTATCCTGCAACGATTTTTAAGATGGATAACATTATCTCTCGATCTCCGAAATCCGCTTACCCTACTTCCCCTAGTCATCTCTAACTTAGGCGGATTTAGAATAACATGAAGCGCTAAAATCAAAGTTGCTAACTTGAGATGAAATCTCTTTCTATCTCAGAGTTATATCAGGACTTATGTCACACTTACGTCGCTGCTCTCTCGAGTCTCGCAACGCAGTAGAAAGATGGAATTTTGACTAAAGCATCGCGCGACTCCTCTCTCGAATCTCGCCGCACGCAATGAGGATTCAACCTTAGGGTAGCACGACTCATCTCTCGAATCTCGCCACACTATCTAGGAGAAGAACACTTACTCAAAAATTCCACATATAAAAGACATAATCTCAATAAAGATAGAACATCAACCAATTATGAAAGATAAATTTAAATCAAGTCATCATAAAAAGTCTAACTACTCACAACACACAAGACTTATGGAATTAGTTCATGGTGGAAGGGGAGAACATCACAAAAATTGGAAAGATCTTACAGCCCATGATAAAAAGAATGTAAAATAACGCCGGAAGATGATCTCCAATTCGCATTCAAGCAATCCTTCTCCAAGATCCGGTGTTGCCCTAGGTCTTCTTCTCCAAGCAATCTCCTCTTCTTTTTCTTCTCCAAGTATGAATGATAATTCCTTTTTCCAGCCATTTTCGTCCTTTAATTTCGTGCCCCCATCTGAAAGGATGCCTCCTTTCAATTTGTAACTACTGCAATATTTCAAAAATTCGGATCTTTTAAATTCCGAAAGTTATTATAACAACTAAAAAAGTTGTTATGACAACTTTCCCAGCACAGCAAACTGCTTCAGCATTCCTTCTCCGAATTGAGTTTTTCGGCTAATCTGACAAGAAAACATTAGAAAATGATCAAATAACTCAAACTTAAGTTAAAGATGATTTTTATCATCTTTTTATACTCAATAGAACATCTTTTCACTATTTTTTATCAATAAAATGGACATGGATAACTTCATTTAGGAAGTTATCACACCCCCACACTTGAGTCTTGCTAGTCCCGAGCAAAGACATTTCATAAAATTTATTTGAGTGAATGGATAGATATTGAGATGAGAATTCAATGATCCTTGTCCTTAACCCAACTGAGTCTTAACATCATCAAGACTACACAACTGATAAGCTTGCCAATCATTAAAAATTCGACTCTCACGAATTCATTAGTTTGATAAAAGCAAAAGTGCAATTAAAAATTTAGTGTTGCGTGTGATTTCTTCAAAATTTATTTACTCCCCACACAATTGTTTTAGCCTCCATATGAATTGAAAAGGATGAGAATATGCTAAGTTTTTTTTTCTTAACCGCGACAAGAGCTTTTAGTTTATATGGAAGTAGGTTAGGCTTTGGCTTGGTTCGCAATGTTGAATGCTTGATAGTGGGGTGAAAGAAAAATCCTAGTCGAACGTCCTAATCAATTACCATATTATGAGGTTCAATTCATTAACATTAAATATCTAAATATTATGCCCATAGTTGGGATCATTCCAAGTATGTATTCGCCTACCTAGGCCGCATATCACTATGACAAAATTGATCATTTTTTTCTACTTTTCTCTTCTCTCTTTTTTTTTGGGCATAGTTGGGATCATTCCAAGTAGGCTCCTACATACTTAGGCCACATATCACTATGACATTTACTCTTTTTTTTTATATATGTTGAATTGAACACCCATAAATGGTTAGTCAATTAAGATATGACTAGTCGACAATTTATGGATTGAAGCATTTGGTAATGTGTAGCAAAGGATAAAGAGCAAGCTCAAAGATACTCATGAAGGATCACAATGGTTTAACTACATAATCCCTTGTCTTGGTCTACATCATTAACTCAGTTCTTACTCATCCCTCCCTATTCATTTCTAGGAGTCAATTATCAACAAAACTTTGTAGGGAAGGATAAATAAATTTTGAAAAAAATTGTGCATTGTGCATAAAAACACTTAACACTTTAGTCAAATGTCATGCTAACTTCAAATTCGAAGTCCGAACTGTTAAGATTGTCTAGCCTAATCATAATTGGGGTAAAAATTTGGGTCATTGACCTCAAGCTCAATCAACATATTAAGCACCCAAATAATGAAGGGTAAACCACCCCACACACCTAAAGCATTGCTAGACCCTAGCAAGACTATATGCAATAGTTATGTTGACTATTGTTGATTAGTAATGAAAGATATAGGGATATAAATAAATGAATTAAAATAACTCCCCTGAATTCATAAATGTAGACATTTGTGCAACTATCTTCATTCCTTACAAATCCATGAGTACTAAGCGTAGGCAATTGACTAATCAACTTGTTCTGCATACTGAGTATATTCCAAAGTTTAGAAAATTCATAGCCCAAAATAAAAGGGAAGCGTAATTACAAAAGGGATTAGCAATAGAGGACAAATAAAGGTGACTTCGTTTCCTGAAACAAGTTAGCTCCAAAATAAATAAAACTTTCAACGCATACATAACATTCCTTGAAATAATCAGTGGTGAATCAACATCATTTGAGAGCTTAGATTAATTGAAGCATGATAAAACTTGAAACAAGCCAAAATTATATAGCAAAATAAGCTGAAAGTCAGTGAGTAGCATAGGCCAAAATGAACTATAATATATCAACTTCCTAACGGTGCGAAAGAGAGGAATAACTAACAAAATGCTAGAGATAATAGCCGGCCACTAAGGAGATTCGTCAGCCTCTGCCTCATCATCAGACTCTGCTTCCTCATCACCAGACGCTTCTTCGTCCCCATCATTGTCTTCATCCTCGTCGTCGTCTTCGTCCTCCTCCTCTTCTGCAACCTTGGCTGGATCAACTCTAGTTCGGTCTGAAGTCAGGAGATAGCCAGCATCGTCAAATTGGCCCAACATCCTAAACTTCGGCTTCGACATCGGGATCTTCGCCTTTTCCATGACTTTCCGTATGTTCCCCCGAAGATCCTCAAACTGTTCTTTCGCGTACATCTGCTGACAGCGCTGATAAGCTTTGATGTACTCAATATGTTCCATCAGAGCATCGGAGTCGGCCCCATGATCGACTACTGGAATATTAATACGTAAAGGGTTCCTTGCCCGTGTCTGCGAACTCTGAGCATCGCCTTGCCCTGTTCTATCGTTACCTGATCCGACCTTGATATTCACTTCAATGACTGTTTTGGTGATATGTCGCTTGACTGGTGCAACTATGTCATTTGCCTCCATAGGCACTCCCGCAGCCCTACAAAGCTCAGTGATCAGTGACGGGAACCATAACTGCCGAGGTTTCACCTCCCTAATCTTCTGCCGCAACTGTAACGTGATGATCTTGGCAACGTCAAATTGCATTCCTTGGATTATTCCGTAGATCAATCCCAACTTATCCAATGCCACACTATTAGGGTGTTTGGTCGGTAGGACGCCGGCATTAACAAATAAGAGCCACGCTTTAGCTTGTCGAGTCAAGCTTGAGGTTTTCAGAATTGTTTGTTTCGGACTCATCCATTTGGGTTCGTCTGTGGTGCACACAACCTTCAACATGTCACTAAGATTGACTTTGTTCAAAATCTCGGTGTAATCTTCATACTCTTGATCTTCCAGGTTAAACATATCGCTAATTCGAGCCGCAGAAAAAGTAACTTCCTTGCCCCGCACTATCACCGTCTCATATTCAACGTCCCGGGCGTTTGCATAAAATTCATACACCCATGCAGGAACAATTTCAGTACGTGGGTGGCAAAATGACTCCCAATTGAGCGCCTTAATCTGCTCAGCGTATGCAAGACTCCACGCTCGTTTTTCCATCACGAATCCCCTCTCCTCTATAAACTGAATGGACTTCACCTGCTCAAATCGCTTCCGCGCACCCTCTCCAACAAATTTTTCAGGATTTCTAGCAACTCCCTTTCCCTTCCTCATCTTATCTCCCTTCTTAGATGACATAATGGAGGCTAAGCATATACGTAACACACGAACCACAAAGAAATAAATTTGTGTACTATGGTTTGCATTAGTTAGCACAGAAGGAGGGGGAAAAGGTGTATACCTTAGGAGTCATCGTGGAAAAGCCTCCGGTTGCTATGGCCCGTCAGATATGAGAATCGCGCGCGAGCACACGATATGAGCAGCACTATTGCTCCCGCAAAATGATGATGGCGCCGCCGATCGTCGTTCTCGCCGCCCACACTTCGCGCAAAAGCCGGTCGTAGCCGGGATCGCCTCCGTCGCGGCCCACGTATCGCGCAAGCGCCGCCGACACCTTGCGTCGTCGTGCCCTAGTCGGGGGGAAGCGAGTTTTGCGAAATGAGGGGGGGGGGGGGAAATTTCCTTATAAACTTTAAGGATTTTAATTATTTAGCTAAACCCGGCTTAGGTTTAAATTAAACCGGATTAAAGCTTTAATAACCTTTAAACCGCCATCTTAGGAGTAATCGGCGCGCCGGTTCAATTGAACCGCCTAAACCACGCTTAGTGAAGGAGCAGTCAGTAATTTAATTCCCATTACATATGTAACGACTTGTCACAACAACCAGCAGGAAATGAACCGCCTGTACGCCGGTTCAATTGAACCGGCGCTGAACCGCCAGCCCTGGTGGTTGAAGGAAGAGGCAGTACGCAGAATCCCATTACGTATGTAATGGGGTTGTTGCAACAATTTTTAAGAAATTTAAATTCTGCTCTTTTTACCGTGCTCCCAACAAACCTATCCGAATTTTGTTCCTCCTGAATCGCCAAACTTCCTCTTGGATAATTTCAAGCTAGATCAAGTAAGGGCTATGGACATCCTCCTTCCAATTGAGTAATTCACATCAAAAATAACAAATTAACTACGTTAATTATTTATATAAACCTATATAAATCTAATCGATGGGTTGCCTCCCACCAAGCGCCTCGTTTAGAACGTCCCGGCCGGACGTTTTTCGTCAACTTGTCATTGTAAATGTATGACCATCGCCTCACGATGGTCATTATCTACATAATACTCTTTCAATCGTTGACCGTTCACCTTGAACGTAGAGCCATCCTTCTCATTGCAAATTGTTACTACTCCAAACGGGTGCACCTCTTTTACTCTAAATGGTCCAGACCATCTAGACTTAAGTTTGCCTGGAAAGAATTTTAATCTCGAGTTGAATAACAAGACTAATTGTCCCATCTTGAACTCTTTTGCAATTAGTCTTGCATCATGCCATTTCTTTGTCTTTTCCTTATATACCCTCGAGCTCTCATATGCGTTCAATCGAATCTCATCCAATTCATTTATCTGTAGTAATCTTTTCATCCCTACCTCTTGAAAATCAAAATTCAGTTTTTTAATGGCCCAGTAAGCTCTATGTTCCAACTCCACCGGGAGATGACACGCCTTCCCATAAATCATTTTGTACGGGGTCAATCCTATAGGAGTTTTAAATGCAGTTCTATAGGCCCATAAAGTATCATTTAGTTTTAGCGACCAATCCTTGCGAGTGACATTCACCGTTTTTTCTAATATTGATTTAATCTCTCGATTTGAAACTTCCGCTAGACCGTTGGTTTGCGGGTGGTAGGCCAGGGCAACTTTATGAGTTACTCCATATTTCTTCAAAAGTGATTTAAATTGCAAATTGCAAAAGTGTGCCCCTCCATCACTAACTATAGCCCTTGGTGTACCAAATCTAGTGAATATGTTAGTCTTGAGAAACTTTAATACAACCTTGCCATCATTTTTTTGCGTGGCTATTGCCTCTACCCATTTTGAAACATAATCTACCGCTAGCAGAATATACAAGTTCCCGTTTGAATTTACAAAAGGCCCCATGAAGTCTATACCCCACACGTCGAACACTTCGACTTCTAGAATATTAGTCATAGGCATGCTTGCTCCACGATGAATATTTCTCACTCTTTGACATCGATCACAGTTTTTTACAAAAGTATGGGCATCCTTAAATAGTGTCGGCCAATAAAATCCTGATTCTAAAACCTTCATAGCAGTACGGTCTCCTCGAAAATGGCCTCCGTATGGAGAAGCATGACATTTTTCCAAAATACTTTGGACTTCAACTTCAGGAACACACCTACGAATGATTTGATCTGCACAGATTTTGAATAAGTATGGTTCATCCCATAAGTAGAATTTCACCTGATGAAGAAACCGTTTCCTTTGTTGGTGATTGAAATCCGTAGGGAGCACTCTACTAACGATGTAGTTAACAAAATCTGCATAATATGGAGTGTTATTCGTGTCTGATATAGCTAGTAATCGTTCATCAGGAAAATTTTCTCCAATCTCAACATGCATATTTTTCTCGCTTTTGTGATCTAATCGTGATAGATGGTCGGCTACTGGATTCTCGGCTCCCTTTCGATCTTTGATTTCTAAATCGAATTCTTGTAAAAGGAGGACCCATCTAATAAGTCTAGGCTTTGCGTCCTTTTTATCTACCAGATATCTTATTGCTGCATGATCTGTGTAAACTATCACTTTGGAGTTTATCAAGTACGAACGGAATTTGTCAAAGGCAAATACAACAGCTAATAATTCCTTTTCCGTGGTGGTATAGTTCAGCTGGGCATCCATAAGTGTTTTGCTAGCATAATAGATAGTGTGAAAGATTTTGTTATGAAGCTGCCCTAACACGGCTCCAACCGCGTAATTGCTAGCATCACACATAAGCACAAATGGCAATGACCAGTCTGGTGCCTTAACTATAGGAGATGTCACTAGACGCTGTTTTAATGTTTGGAATGCCATCAGGCAATTATCATCAAAAATGTACGGAGTGTCTTTTTCAAGAAGGTTGCATAGCGGCTTAGATATTTTAGAGAAGTCTTTTATAAAGCGTCTATAAAAACCCGCATGACCCAGAAAACTACGAATGCCCTTGACATTCGTCGATGGAGCGAGTTTTTCTATGACTTCCACCTTTGCACGGTCAACCTCTAACCCCTTACTAGACACTTTGTGTCCTAAGACAATTCCTTCGCGCACCATGAAATGGCACTTCTCCCAATTCAATACTAAATTTGTTTCAACACATCTTCTCAAAACCTTACTTAATATTCTTAAACAAACATCAAATGATCTTCCAAACACTGAAAAGTCATCCATGAAAATCTCAATCCCCTCCTCAATCAACTCGGCAAGCAGAGCGATAATACAGCGTTGGAATGTTGCGGGTGCATTACATAACCCAAAAGGCATTCTCCGGAATGCAAAAGTTCCAAACGGGCATGTAAATGTCGTCTTTTCTTGATCTTCAGGTGCAACCATGATCTGGTTGTACCCCGAATATCCATCAAGGAAACAAAAATACTCACTACCCGCCAACCTATCGAGGACTTGGTCAAGAAATGGAAGCGGGAAATGGTCTTTTCTAGTCATTTTGTTCAGTCTCCTATAGTCCATACATATTCTCCATCCCGTGACGGTCCTAGTAGGTATGATTTCATTATTATCATTTTTAACAATAGTCATTCCACCCTTTTTCGGTACACATTGCACCGGGCTCACCCACTTACTATCTGAGATAGGGTAAATGATGCCTGCATCGAGCCACTTAATTATTTCTTTCATCACAACTTCTTTCATGGGAGGACTAAGCCTACGTTGATGCTCTATAGATCCTTTTTCCCCCTCTTCTAATAATATTTTATGCATGCAAACAGACGGGCTAATTCCCTTGATATCGGCTAAAGTCCAACCAATGGCACCCTTGAACTCTCGTAAGACTTCAAGTAATTCTAGTTCCTTATCTCGTTCTAACGATGCACCAATGATAACCGGTAGAGTGTTATTCTCCCCAAGAAAAACATATTTCAGATGTTCGGGCATTGGCTTCAAATCTAATTTCGGTGGTTCAATAATGGATGGTTTCATTGTCGTAGGCTCGCTGGACCTACTTATAACCTCGAAGTTCCTACCAATTGGTTGCTTGTCACATGAATCTAAAGTTTTGACTACCTCCTTGACTTCTAAATCGTCCTCTCCTTCCTCAATAGTAAGAATACTCAACAATTTAGATTCTAGTTCATCACTCTCATGTACCAACCTAGAAGGCACAACAACTTCTTCTATCGAAAAACATTCCTCCTTGTCATCAGGGAATTTCATAGCTTTAAGGATATTAAACGTTACTTCCTCATCGTTTACTCTCGTTGTTAACTCACCTTTTTGGACATCTATAAGGGTGCGTCCGGTGGCTAAAAATGGTCGTCCTAAGATAATGGGCACTTCCTTATCTTCGTCCATATCCAACACAACGAAATCCGCTGGAAATATGAATTTCTCCACCTTGACTAGCACGTCCTCAACAATTCCCTTAGGAAAAGCTAAAGACCTATCAGCTAATTGGAGGGTGAGAGATGTTGGTGTGATCTCCCCAATACCTAATTTTGTGTAAATAGATAGCGGCATCAAGTTGATGTTAGCCCCCAAGTCGCACAACGCTCTTCCGGAGAACTTCATTCCAATTGAACATGGAATTGTAAAACTCCCGGGATCTTTCAGTTTTTCTGGTATCTTATTTTGTAAAATAGCACTGCACTCTTCGGTTAGTGCTACTATTTCCTTTTCAACGAATCTTCTCTTCTTTGACAAGATGTCCTTCATAAATTTAGCATAGCTAGGCATTTGTTCAAGTGCCTCAGCAAATGGGATATTTATAGTTAACTTTTTAAACATATCCATGAACTTTTGGAATTGCATGTCAAGCTTATTCTTGGCAAGCCTAGATGGAAAAGGTGGTGGAGGGTAAACGATGTCTTTCTTTTTATTAGTTGGGTTATCAAGTTCAATTAACCCTGGTTCCTTACTCTCTCTAGACCCTTCTTTTTCTAATTCCCTTGCCATATTATTTCTCTCATTCTTCTCTTCCTCCCTCACTTTCTCCAACAATCCATCCCCGCTTGCTATCTCTACTCCGCTCCTTAAAGCTATGTCCTTGCAATGACCATTTTGGTCATTTCGACTAGGGTTAGGCGTGGTGTCAGAAGGTAAAGATCCCATCGGTCTTTGGTTGATTGAGTTTGCAAGTTGACCTAAAGTTGTCTCTAAAGACCTTAAGGAAGATTCTATTCCTACCATTTTAGAATCATATTTTTGAAACATTCCTAAGATGAATTCATCTGTCATTCTCCTAGGATTTACTTGTTGATGTGAGACATTATTTGGCGGTGGATTCGGGTTTTGGCTAAATCCCCCCGGTTGGTTCATCCCTTGATTAGTCTTCCACGAGAAGTTCGGATGATTCCGCCACTCGGGATGGTAATGATTCGCGAATCCTGGTGGAATTTGCCCTTGTGGCCTGCCCACATAATTTGCTTCTTCAGTAATGTGATTTAATTGTTCAACCGTGGGTGGGGCATTAGATGTAGTGGTTGATAATGAATCTAATCTTTTGTTAATAAGGTTAAATTGTGAGGCCATTTGGGCGGCCAAAGATGTGAATTGGTCCACTTGATGGATGCCCACTTGGTTGCTATTCCCTTGTCTCTCATACGCTTGGTAGTTATTTGCGGTTAGATCTTCTAATATAGAATAAGCATCCTCGGGATATTTCTTCATCAAAGAACCCCCTGCAGCTCCAACTAAAATCATAGTTGTCGTCTGTAGCCCGTTATAAAAGGTAGATACTTGTTGATGTTGAGCCAACCCATGATGTGGACATTTCCTTAACAACTCCTTGAAACGCTCCCAAGCGTCGTAAAGAGTTTCCCCGTTATTCTGTGTAAACGTGGTTATGTCCCTAATCAGCTTTGCAGTCTTAGATGGTGGGAAATATTTATTTAAGAATTTTTCAACCAATTGGTCCCATGTCGTGATTGAATCATTAGGCAACGACTCCAACCAATCTTTCGCCCTTCCTTCTAAAGAAAATGGAAATAGTCTTAGCATTATTGCATCTTCAGATGCGCCATTGAATTTAAACATATCGCAAATTGCTAAGAAATTTCTCAAATGAGAATTTGCGTCCTCATGACTAAAACCTCCAAACTTGTTATTCTGCACTTGTTGCATAATAAGAGGATCCATTTTAAAATTATTTGCAGCGATTGCGGGTCGAGCAATGCTGAAATATAAACCTCCTCGTAGAGGCGTGTTATAATCATGACAAGTCATTCGTGGGGCCGCAGGTTGGCCATTTTGATCCACGTGACCATCATTATTATTAGCGTTATCATGTGCAGGATTATCCATCGCAAGGTGATTAATGTTAGCGTTTCTAGCTTCTCTTCGGTTCTGTCTACAAGATCGCTCGATTTCAGAATTTAAAGGCAATAACTCAAATTGCCTATATCTGGACATGCACAGAACTAACTTTTAATGATTTGAAACAACAAACAACAAATACTTGATCTCTAAATACTCAGATCTTGCTAATATTGCAAGAAATAACACACTAAATCCGTTACACCTCCCCGGCAACGGCGCCAAAAACTTGATACGCCGGTAACGTATATGTAAAATAACGCAAGTGTACGTGCCGGTTCAAGTAATATAGAGTGAGAAGTGATCGTCCCTCGAGGAAGTGAATGATTTGGTGCTCGCAACTACTAGCTTAACCTTTTCCTTAAATTCAAGTGAGATAATTGATGTGATTTAGTTAAGCGAAACTATAGATAATAAATAATACTTAGTCCTTATCTAAGAATGACTTTTTCTTACTTTGGAGAATTAGTCTTGCATGTTGTTTTCCTTAGACTGATATGACAATTGTTTTTAAATCATCTCTCATAATTGGAAAATTACTATCCTGCAACGATTTTTAAGATGGATAACATTATCTCTCGATCTCCGAAATCCGCTTACCCTACTTCCCCTAGTCATCTCTAACTTAGGCGGATTTAGAATAACATGAAACGCTAAAATCAAAGTTGCTAACTTGAGATGAAATCTCTTTCTATCTCAGAGTTATATCAGGACTTATGTCACACTTACGTCGCTGCTCTCTCGAGTCTCGCAACGCAGTAGAAAGATGGAATTTTGACTAAAGCATCGCGCGACTCCTCTCTCGAATCTCGCTGCACGCAATGAGAATTCAACCTTAGGGTAGCACGACTCATCTCTCGAATCTCGCCACACTATCTAGGAGAAGAACACTTACTCAAAAATTCCACATATAAAAGACATAATCTCAATAAAGATAGAACATCAACCAATTATGAAAGATAAATTTAAATCAAGTCATCATAAAAAGTCTAACTACTCACAACACACAAGACTTATGGAATTAGTTCATGGTGGAAGGGGAGAACATCACAAAAATTGGAAAGATCTTACAGCTCATGATAAAAAGAATGTAAAATAACGCTGGAAGATGATCTCCAATTCGCATTCAAGCAATCCTTCTCCAAGATCCGGTGTTGCCCTAGGTCTTCTTCTCCAAGCAATCTCCTCTTCTTTTTCTTCTCCAAGTATGAATGATAATTCCTTTTTCCAGCCATTTTCGTCCTTTAATTTCGTGCCCCCATCTGAAAGGATGCCTCCTTTCAATTTGTAACTACTGCAATATTTCAAAAATTCGGATCTTTTAAATTCCGAAAGTTGTTATAACAACTAAAAAAGTTGTTATGACAACTTTCCCAGCACAGCAAACTGCTTCAGCATTCCTTCTCCGAATTGAGTTTTTCGGCTAATCTGACAAGAAAACATTAGAAAATGATCAAATAACTCAAACTTAAGTTAAAGATGATTTTTATCATCCTTTTATACTCAATAGAACATCTTTTCACTATTTTTTATCAATAAAATGGACATGGATAACTTTATTTAGGAAGTTATCAGCGGCCTCGGCTTCTTGCCAGTCCTTGTCGTTGGTTGCTGATTCTCTCTCCGTCATTGGTACCGATTGCGGCCTGGTCCTTGTTGCCACCTCTGCTTGGTGCTCCTACTGCGGCCTGGTCTTTTCTCTGCTTGGTGCTCCTGCTGCGGCCTCTACGGCTTCTGCGGCCTGGTCTATTCTCTGCTTGGTGCTCCTGCTGCGGCCTCTGCGGCCTGGTCTTTGGCGACCCCTATCAGGATGTATGCCTCTTCCGCGCTGATCGCCCTACCACTCGGCTCTGTGGTGTCTATCTCTGATAGCGGGAGCTCCTCTCTTGTACACAGTTCCTCCTGGATTTTGGACTCCGGTGCGACACACCACATTACCCCCATACAGCCTCCGCAATACCTGGCCTCTGTGCATCCTAAGTTCATCACCGTTGCAAATGGGGATACCACTCCCGTATCTGGATTCGCTGACATCCCTCTTACTCCCTCTATTACCCTTCGATCTGTTCTTCATGTTCCTGGCTCTCCTTTTAATTTTCTCTCTATTAGTCGTCCCATTCACGACTTTAACTGCGATATAACCTTCTCTTCAACCTCTTGTGTTGTGCAGGATCGCAGGATGCAGAACATCCTCGGTACTGGGCGGCTGTCCAATGGGCTCTACATTTTCGTTTCCTCTTCTCCCACCGATAATGCGCGCGAGTATACGGGCCGCACCTTCTCCAATATCTGCACAGAGTTTGGTATTGTTCATCAGGCCTCGTGTGCTTATACTCCTCAACAGAACGACATCGCTGAGCGGAAGAATCGACACCTTCTTGAGGTCGCCCACTGTATCATGTTTCAGATGCGGGTTGCGCCTCTCTATTGGAACTTTGCCGTCTCTATTGCCTGTCATCTCATCAACTGCATACCTTCCTCCACCTTGCACTTTGTGGCTCATATCACTCTTATGTTTCCTTCACAGGCTCTGTTCTCTCTCACGCCCAGAGTCTTTGGGTGCACATGCTATGTTCATAACCTGGCTCCGCCCACTGACAAGCTCGCTCCCCGAGCAACCAAGATGATGTTTGTTGGCTACTCTCGCACCCAAAAAGGATATGTTTGCTATTCTCCTGCCGACGGTAAACTAATCATCTCTGCTGATGTCACCTTTTATGAAGATCAACCCTTCCATACCATATCTACAGATCCGTTTCTTCCTCCTCCTATAATTGGGCATGTGGTGCCCGTTACCTCTCCTTCTCCCCCTCTACTTCCAACATCTACCCCCCCCCCCCCCCCCCCGCCAATCCGCCCTACGCCGTCTATAATCCAGGTGTACTCTCGTCGTCCTCCGAGTTCTCATGCCCTGACACGGTCGCCCTCTACCGACGTGCTTTCGCGGCCTGCTGATCTGGTGCCTCTCTCCACGGCCCATCCCCTGGCCAACTACGTTTCTCTCCATCGGCTCACTCCACCTCTCTACACCTTTGTCACTTCACTTTCCTCTATTTCTATTCCTAATACTGTGCAGGAGGCGCTTCAACACCCGGGGTGGACGACGGCCATGGAGGATGAAATGAGGGCTCTTTGGGCTAACCGGACTTGGGATCTGGTTCCCCTTCCTGCAGGCGAACACTGTGTCAGCTGCAAGTGGGTCTTTGTTGTTAAACATGCCGCGGATGGTACCGTTGATCGTCTGAAGGCCCGCCTCGTGGCCCAGGGTTTTACTCAGCAACAAGGCCTTGATTATGAGGAAACTTTCTCTCCAGTGACCAAATTGAACACGGTCCGAGTTCTTCTCTCCTTGGTTGTTCACCGTCATTGGCCTTTTTATCAGCTGGATGTGAAGAGCGTCTTCCTCAATGGTGATCTGCAGGAGACTGTTTATATGCATCAACCTCCCGGGTTTGAGACCACGGGGGAGTCTTGGGTTTATCATCTTCGAAAATCTATTTATGGTCTCAAACAGTCCCCGCGCGCTTGGTTTGACAAATTCAGCAAGGTAGTCCGCGATATTGGCTTTGCTCGGAGCTCGGCTGACTTCTCTCTCTTCACTCGACACCGGCCAACCGGAACTGTGATTCTACTTGTCTATGTTGACGATATCCTCATTACTGGCGACGATACTACATGGATACAACATACCAAGCAACAGTTGAACTCCACCTTTCAGACCAAAGATCTTGGTAACCTACGGTATTTTCTCGGGCTTGAGGTTGCACGACGGCCTGATGGTCTTGTATTTTCCCAAAGAAAGTATTGTATGGACCTCCTTCATGATGCTGACTATTTGGGATGCAAACCTACAGATACTCCAATGGACGCTAATCACAGGCTCTCGGCCCATAGCTCTGACTCTGATAAGCTGCTTACGAATCCGGAATACTACAGATGTTTGGTTGGGAAACTGATCTACCTTACAGTTACTCAATCAGACATCTCCTTTGTCGTAGGAGTCATGAGTCGATTTATGCATGCTCCTCGGACATCTCATCTTCAAGTTGTCGAGCGCATTCTTCGGTATCTTAAGAACGCTCCAGGACAAGGGCTTGTGTATAAGCCATCCACATCACTATCTCTTGTTGCATACTCGAACGCTGACTATGCAGGATCCATTGATGATAGGTGCTCTGCATCTGGTTTATGTACCTACTTCGGTGGTCATCTCATAACCTGGCGTAGCAAGGAACAGAATATGGTTGCTCGCTCTTCTGCTGAAGCTGAGTACCGGGTCATGGCTGCTGTAGTTTCCGAGTTAACATGCCTTGAGAGCCTTCTAGGAGACTTGGGTGTTTGTCTCTCATCACCGGCGACCCTATTTTGTGATAGTCAAGCAGCAATACATATTATCAAGAACCCGTTCCTTCACGAACGCACAAAGCATATTGAAGTTGACTGCCACCTTATTCGGGAAAAAGTACAGTCAAAGAAGGTAGATCTAGAGCATGTCTCTGCTACAAATCAAGTTGCTGATATCCTGACCAAAGCTCTCTCCCGACCGCTATACTACCAATTTTTATCCAAGCTTGACGCCTACGACTTGTACGCTCCAGCTTGCGGTGGAGTGTTCGAAAAGCCCTTGTAAAGGCCATTTTTAGAGGCCCATTTTTTCCTTGTATTTGTCCCACATCTTTGATTGAGATCTTCTCTTCTCCCTCTCTTCCTATATAAATGTATTCATACTTGTAATTATTAATTCAAGAAGTATATACAAATTTGGAGGTCTCCCTTTTCCTGCTCTCTTTACAAATGCCATCCAATCACAAGTCATTGATCATTCTAAATGGCTATAATATGGAAGTGAGATAATAGTGACTAAACGCACTAATTGTTTTTTGGTGAAATTGTTATCAAATCAGAGATGATATAGTGAAATCTTTATGACTATTATTCAAATTTCTGACTTTCTGTTGTTCTCTTGTTCAACTAGTATGGGGAATTTCCCTGTGATGCAGGTGTAATTCCACAGTCTGTTAGGAAGATTTTTGAATCACTTGAAGCACAATGTGCGGATTACATGATGAAAGTGAGTTTTCTGGAGCTCTATAATGAGGAAATAACGGATCTTTTGGCTCCGGATGAGTCTAAATCATCAGATGATAAGTCCAAAAAGCCATTAACTCTCATGGAAGATGGGAAAGGAGGCGTCTTCGTGAGAGGATTGGAGGAGGAGATAGTCTGCTCGGCAAGTGAAATATATATGATATTAGATAAAGGTTCTGCCAAGAGGAGAACATCTGAGACTTTACTGAACAAGCAAAGCAGTCGGTCTCACTCCATATTGTGCATAACAATTCACATCAAGGAGGTCACCTCAGAGGGAGAAGAACTGGTCAAAGTTGGGAAGCTTAATCTGGTAGATTTAGCCGGTTCAGAGAATATCTTGAGATCCGGTGCACGGGAGGTTGGCAGAACTTTTTTAATATTTTTTTAGTTTGTTTCCAAATTTGGGATTATCATGAAGAAATTATGTAATTGTAGGGAAGAGCAAGGGAAGCAGGAGAGATTAATAAAAGCTTGCTTACACTGGGTCGTGTTATAAATGCACTTGCTGACCACACTGGACATATTCCTTACAGGTAATCCTGAACAAATGCTTGCAATATTTTTGTTATGTTGGATCATTTAATAGGACCTCCCCTCTAACTTTGTATAGTTACATGGGTTTCCCCCTCCATCTTCCAAACTTTCTAAAAATTTCCCTCCAAGTTTATATTATTAACAAACATGTACAACAAAATCTATAGAGGTCTTTGAAGGTTTTTCTTTTGTACTTGTATGTTAACAATGTAAACTTAAAGAATAGGTTCTAGTAATTTTGATAGATAAAGGAGACATTCATACAAGGAAAGTTAGAGGAGAGTTTTTCATAATTATTCCTAAATATAAATCGATGTATTTCCTGATGCTTTGCTCTATGTTTTTTTTTCTGAAGAGAAAGCAAATTGACAAGATTATTGAGAGATTCATTGGGAGGAAAAAGCAAGACTTGTATCATAGCCACCATATCACCCTCTATCCAATGTTTGGAAGAGACATTGAGCACATTAGATTATGCGAATCGTGCCAAAAATATAAAGAACAAACCAGAGGTTGTATCTCATTAAGTTAGTCCATTGCAAGAGTTAGTGAATTTCCACCGAGTTCGTATGTATAACTTTAATCTCCTTTTGACCGTTACGCAGGTTAATCAAAAGATGAAGAAATCTGCAGTAATGAAGGATTTATGTGTGGAGATTGACCGTCTCAGACAAGGTCTCTGAATCTAGAATCTTAGAGAAATCTCTCTTTACAAATGTTAGGTGTTTGATCTCTAAGATTTTTTAGTCTTATTTGGCATCTATAATGTTGGCATGTTATTTTTTATGATATTAGAAGATTGATTTACTGGCACTTTAAGCAACATTTTATAAATTATCCATGTTTAAATTATATTTAAGAGTGCCTTGAAACAAAGAACACTAGTTGCTGCAAACTCTTAATGGCTACTACATTTGTATAAGACAACTTTAAGCACAATAGTTCAAACCATACATGAAATTTACAAGATAATGCTAGTATTAGAAATCAAAAATGCTTGAGTTTTAATATCTATTACGCAAACATTGGATGGACTTGTTGAAATTTCACAAGTCAATCAACTGGTAGTTCTGGTATCAAGTAAACACTTCCAAAACTAACAAGTTGATCACTTGATCAAGCGGAAAACGAGCAGTAGGCGCAGGAACACTCCAACCATAAACTGAACAATGTATCAGTGACAATGAAGAGCACACACAGATCTTGTATTAATCCACTATCAACTTTACAAGACAAGGTATACAGGGCGAGACATGATTTCGCCAAGTACAATGAGATAGAAAACAAACAAGAGCCAACTTCAAGTCGGGCGGACTGCCTCCAAGACCGTTAAGTCTGTCGAGACCGCCGAGACCGTCAAGCCGCTGCTGCTACTCTGGTTCTACGGAGTCCGCACAAACCGCGCGGACAACCCGTTATTCTGCTGACGTCTGCTCTACAAGCCGCCGCCGAACTGAATGAACAGACCGCCAAGTCCGCCTAGACCGGCTACCTGGTTATTGAACTTGGATCAAATTCAGGAGAGAAAACTGGTTGGCCGCAACCTGCGACCTGCTGCAACTGCTGATTGTAAACCGCAAGCTTCACTGCTTCCTTACCTTGATCAGAACCAGACGCCCGACTTCACAGTGCTAGTCGTACAACCTGCAAACAGCAACCAGTTAATCTCAAACCGCGCGACCTGAAAAACCGAGTCCGCAACAATTGATCTCGGCTCAACTTACTGTTCACTCTATTATTGTAGACATGCTGGGAGGGTCTATTTATAGGCGGGGTGAGGAGTGTGGTCACCGCCCTAATGAATAGAGTCACCACCACAGCTCGCAGCTAGCAAACACCAGTCCGCTGAGTCCGCGAAGACTTAGCCGGACTACAAACAACCCGCCAGACGCCAAGTCAAGGTCAGTTCACCAACAGGAGGACACCACGCCAGTCCGCACACGTGCAACAAGCGGACACAGCAACATTCCAATCACTGCATCAGTCCGCACGCTACATGCGGACACGGCAACAGCCCGCACAGCCCGAGAACAACGCCTCAGCTCGCCGCAAGAGTCCACGACCAAAGGCAGACCGCTCGGTCAACAGCGGACTCTGCGGACACTGCGATCACCATGAACTTGTCACAGAATGTGACCAAGTCCAGCAACCCACCAACAACTGGTGCGAGCTTGGCGGACACAAAAAAACAGACCGCCAACTCCATGGGCAGTCCGCCACCATGAATGCGGCTACGACCCACCGCATCACTGGAGAGCTCGACAAGGACCAAAGCCGATCTCCAAACCAGTCCGCAATAGCGGACTCCGCGGACTCGAAACAAGTCTGACACATCTCCGCGGTATAACCTCCAAACCGCACGGTTACACCAAGAGCAAGATCTGCAGAACCGCAGGCCGAGCTGAGCACCGCAATCAGACCGCCAAAGATAGACCACTCAGGCCGCTTTACTAGACACCCAAACCGCCAAGTCTACCTGGTCACTGACCACCCAGGTCGCAACATCAGACCGCCCAGGCTGCGGACTCAGACCGCCTAGACCGCGTGGTCTGCCCCATCACCCACTTTCACTTCAAAATTTTCAACAGAACTTTGCAACCCTAGAAGCCACAAACTAATTTTCCTACTCCCTAGGCATGTGGCTAACCTAGATATCACAATCTAGCTGTCCTACGCTGAAAGAATTACATTTCCACTTAATTGATGCAAGAAAATAATAGGTTTAAGCACAATATTAATTGATGTTCAGAAGAAAACTCCGAGATAGTAATGGAATGATCATTTAGCTGGTTGAAGAGCCTTTGTATCTGCCATCCAACTAAAATTGGCATTGAACCATACAACCTCTTAATGATTCAATACATAACATTAATTGTTAGTACCAGACCTCTCCAGCTTATGTCTCAAATTTCTGTATGGCATACATTTGACTTGTGCAGAAGTAACTGCTGCGAGGGAGAAAAATGGCATATACATCCCCCGGGATCACTTCAAGCAAGAAGAAGCTCAGAAGAAGGTTGGCATGTAATATAGTTTTGGGCATAATAGCATCAAGCAAATAAAATAATTCATTCTTCAATAACAACAAAAAAACCCTCATCCACTATCTCAGGCTAGAGCAGAGAAACTGGAGAGCATGGAGATTGAATTGGAATCAAAAGATAAGGTATTTTCATATTTCGATCAATCGAGCTAGATTTTAGGACAGATTCTAACCTTGAATATGATATTGGGTCCAGAAACTACTTGGGCTTCAAGAGCTTTATGATTCTAAACAACATTTGAATGTTCAATTAAAAGAAAGGCTTGACAATGTGCAGGTATTTAAACTTTTTCTTATATATCCATGCCCAACCCCGTGACAGGAATTAAATTTCACTAGGTATGTTTCATGTGCGCAGAAAAAAATGAAAGACAATGAGAACATGGTAGTTGATCTGGAAGAAAAATGTCAAAAGGCAAAATGCTCAATAAGGGAAAAGGAATATCTGATAATGAATCTCCTCCATTCAGGTTGGCTAACTGAGATGTTATTCTTTTTTTTTGAACACTTTTGAGATCTCAATGTAGTTTTTTTTGTGTTCATGTAAAGGTTCTTTCGGTTGCACAACTTGTTCTATTAGTACCAGTATACAATCAGTATTCATCTACTTTGTTCATTCTTAAAAAGTGAGCTAAGAAAGAAAAATATGAATGAAAAACATAGTACTAAATAGGCAGAAATTTAATGAGGTTTGACAACTTGCCTACTTGTTGATGTAAACATAGGACAAACTCTTCCCCAACACTATTGACATTATCCATCCATTATATGCTCCGAAAATAGGTTTATGTATTTCAATGTCTATGCTACCACTTGACAGTTCTCTCAAATCTCTCTCATCTCACATAGCCCACAAAAGTTATATATAGATACACACAAACATGTATATATATTGAAACCTAAGTTATCAAAGGCGCAAGACACACCGATGCGCAAAGGGCCCCTGGAACCTAGGCGCAAGGCGCAGACGCGCGCCTGAGGCACGTGAGGCGCACAAATGGGGGAAAAAAGAAATTGAGTGAATTGGGCACCCAATTCGTTGAAATTGAGTGAATTGGACGCTCAGTTCGCTGAAATTGAGCGTTGGGCGCCCAATTCGCTGAAATTGAGCGTTGGGCGTCCAATTCGCTGAAATTGAGCGTTGGGCGCCCAATTCGTTGAAATTGATCGAATTGGGCGCCCAATTCGCTGATTTTCAGCGAAATCAGCGAATTGGACGCCCAATTCGCTCAATTTCAGCGAATTGAACGAATTGGGCACCCAAGTGTGCCTAGGGGTGCCTCGTGTGCGTCAGAGATTATGTTTGTGCCCATCTCAAAATTTTTTTTAAAAAAACCCCTTAAAAGGCCCAGGCGCGCCTTTGGCGTGCCTGGGAGCCTGTAAGGCGCGCGCCTGAGGTGCGCCTGGATGCGCCTGGGGCACATCGCACGCCTCAGCCGTGCTGAGGAGCGGCGGGCTGCGCCCGATGCGCCTGGCGCCTCAGGCGCGCCTAGGCGCGCGCCTTGACAACTAAGATTGAAACATAATGATAGAACTGTAATATTTACACAAAGCAGAGTAGAAGGGCAATATTACCAATCAATAAGTATGCAAAGCCTTACGATAATAAGTCAGGCACAGATCGGGCTCCTTTTCAATCATAATAGTTATTCCACAATATCCTCTTAACTACTTTTCTTGTTGCATTTCATGCATCTGTTGAGATATAACGCAAAAACTATTCTCTAGGCTCAACTAAATAAATATAAGGTAAATGAGAACGCAAAAAACTAAATCTGAACAAAACATTGCATATATAAATAGTATAACTGCACTAATCGGTACATGAAGACATGTACTGATGTCCGTTATAGAATACACCATGGAGAAGCCGGACTCGCACAAACCGCGGAAAAAAGAATAATCTAGACTGCAATCCGCTAGCATAGAGGACGCACAAGGTTCACCGGGAACTTTCGCCGTCGGATGACGACCAAACCACCTGTCACCACCAGAGTGAAACACCATCAAGGCCACTGCACCCCCATATATCTTCGCCACCACGCCCGCACCGCATCAACTCCAATGCCGACTAAGCCAAACAAAGCCAATCCCGGATCCGGCCCTCTGAAGTCCACAACCGGAGGTCACGACCATGAAGCCGACCAACTCTCACCAGCACACATCCTCCAAGACTGGCAAAGACCCTCTACTCCAATACTGGTGACTATCATCTCCAAGTCCGGGGGCTGCATCGAGGGTTCCACATGAGAGGAAGAAAATAGGATGGGAACAACATTGGTCACCTACGGCACCAGCGCCGCCGTATGGGGTCGCACCACCAGCATCTACCGGCGGCGGCTGCGGTCTTCCTTCAATGCGATCCCTGAACGGCAATAATTCCTCATGATTTTTCCTGTGAACAGGAGGCGGGATCTCTATCTCAGGCGGCTGTGTATTCACCTCCACGTGAACATGAGAAATCATATAAATACAAAAGAAAACCCCCGGGCCATGGTTTTAATTCTCTCTCTCTCTCTCTCTCTCTCTCGCTCTCGCTCTCGCTCTCTCTCTCTCGCTCTCTCTCTCGCTCTCGCTCTCGCTCTCTCAAAGGAAACCCAATTGAGGGCCGGCATTTTCCTTTCTTTTTTGGATTCCTTTCTTTCCACGAAATCTGCGGCTCCCATTCTCTCTCAATCCAGGTAGATAAAACTTCCTTGTATCGTATTTCTTAAGAGAAAACGGATCTGGAACCGGTTTGGATTCGGGTCGGAACCAAACTCAACAGCACCAGCACAAAAATTAGAAATACTAAAGAGTAAATAAAGTTAGATAATATGAATATGAAATAGAAAAAAGGAATCAAAGAGAGAAGTTAATGAATATAAGGAAAAAAGAAGCCATTCAATCATTCGGATGCAAATTTTGAGCACTGAGACACTTTAGTGACTCTGGATACAAAATATTTTCAGTTCTTTCCACAATTATGAAATGAACTTCCTATCCACCTATCCAATCTAATTTAATCTTTCTAATTCTATGTGAATACATCCTTTCTTATTTGAACTGTCACATGATGTTGTATTTTTTTTCATTTCCTCCAGAAAGAGCACTTGCTGAGCATGCCCGTGATCTTCGATCGGAGCTCGATAATGCTGCTGAGGATATTTCTGGATTGTGCGGCAAAATTGGTTAGTAGATGGGCATTTATGAGCATGCAATAGTTTACATGAGGTTTTTTTTTTGGTTAATCAAAACTACCGATAAGCGAAAATCTGAAACAGTATCTTCAATAATGCCCATTTTCAGAACACAAAGATAATATTGAAGAGAGGAACAGAATTACAGTCCAGAAGTTTCAATCACAGTTGACTCAGCAACTGCATAGTCTACACAAAATTGTCCTAACTTCTGCGATGCGACAGGAGAATCAACTTAAGAAAATGGAAGAAGAGATGCAATCTTTCTCCTCTGCAAAGGCCTTTGTAACACATTTTGATATGCTAAACCACACTGTTTTTGTTCCCCGACCCCAAATTGTTGGGATATGGTTATGATTATGTTTTCATATGTACCAGGCTACCACAGAACTTATAGGATGGGTGGATAAACTAAAAGCTCTTTATGGCTATGGAATAACATCACTGGAGGGTATGGGAGGAGAGCTAGATCAAAATTCTCGATTAACATTTGGGAAGTTGTACTCACAAGTTTTAACAAATTCTTCTTCTCTTGATGAAGTAAGTGTTACTACACACCAAGCAATTTCAGTTTGGCAACTCTTCATGGCTTGAATTGTTTCCATTTCAACAGTGCTTTCAAAGTATTTCTTTTGAGGCTGAGAAGTTGCTTACAGAACTTCAAAGTAAATTCTCTGACCAAGTCGTAAAGTTGAATGCTTTCGCACAGCTGCAGCGGGAGGTTGGTGATATTCTTAACATATAACTTGTGATTTTAATTTATTATTATTTCATATTTGAACTTCTGCTCATAACTAATTGGGTTTATCAGGGACATCTAAGAACTGTGGAGGTAGCACACTCCATTTCGAATACAACTACAACTTTCTTTCATACTTTAGATGTTCATGTATCAAAGCTCAATAAGATTTTGGAAGACACGCAGACTTCACAATATCAACAAATAGATGAATTGGAGAAGAAGTTTCAGGTGATCCTCCCTAATAATGATTTTCTAGTGGGTGTTAGTCCGAGGCTTAAGAATGTTTTCCTCTGCAATAATTCATAAATGAAGTTTATTCGTGCAGGAATGTGCTGCTAATGATGAAGAACAATTACTACTGAAAGTGGCGGAAATGTTGGCGAGCTCGAATGCTCGGAAGAAAAAATTGGTACAAATAGTATTTCTCTAGTCCATTGTTCACAGAATATTCTCTAAAAGTTTTCATCGTGGGGTGCATCAATTTTAGTGTTCTCAGGGGTGTTGCATCTAACATAAACATCATAGATTTGGCAACTAATGTAGCAAGTTCAGTTTTTGACCTTATTCATACATATTCCCTAGCAACAGAAATAACAGAGTTCGAGTTTGAAGGTTGCATATTTGGTTTGGCCTTGGAGTTGACATTTATGATGGACTACTGTCTAAACCATGAACTTATATTTTTTTTCTCTCGTAGGTTCAAACAACAGTTGACACCATAAGAGCGAATGCTGCTGACAGAACAAATGATATACAAAAAGAAATGTCCAATGCTCGAAATTTCACCTCATCGGCTAAAGAACAATGGAGGCTTCATATGGAAGAAACTGAAAAGTATCACCTTGAGAATACTGCTAAAATAGAAACTGGAAGATGCTGCTTGGAAGAAGGTCTCAAAGAATGGTATGCTTTTCGTGCCTCTGTAAAATTTTCTAGGAAGCTGAGAAGGGTCTCAGGAAAACTCAACCACAACCAAGTCAAGCACAAATCAGCAACAATAAAAGCACAAGAGTCTCAAACTTAGAACTATCAACAACTTCTTTACAAACCGAGATGTACATTGCGAGAAATGATTCACAATGTAACCGATGGAAACAAAAAATACAAGCAAGAGAAACCGCGCAGTCTGCGAACTGTAACCGCACAAGCCGCTGACCGCAGACCCTGACCGCCGAAACCGCCAAGTCGTCAAACTGCAATCAAGCCGCGCGGAATGCCTGTTATTGAATGTTGATGAACTGAACAGAAACCGCCGATAGACCGGGCGAACTGCTCGAATTGACCGCAACCCAGAAGAAGTGACTTCAAGCCGCTGAGACCGCGATCTGCTGTATACCACTGACTGTAACCGCGAACTGTTCCACACTGAGCCTTCCAACTAGTTGCCTAGTCGCCCAGTGCTAGCCGCACAACCTGCACAAACAATTCAACTTCACTTAGTCGTGTCGTTTAGAAAACCGTAACCACAAGATTAAAACGCGAGCTGAGTTCTTATTGTTCTCATTATATATGACGAGCCAAAGACTCCTATTTATAGGCAACCAGAGGAGTATGATCACCGCCCATAGCGATAGGATAACCGCCCGTCATCAAGCAGCTAGCACCACATATCCACACAAGTGCGGATACTAACATCATTCTGTGCGCAATAACCATTTATACGCTTACACGGAAATATCAACCAGTCTGCCAAGCCAAGCGGACAACAACACCAGTCCTCGTGGATTTAACAATTCAGCCACACGTCCTGATTCATCATCACACCTACGACGGTCTGCCGTTCTTCATAAACAGGGCACACGTAGAGCGGGTTTTGCGAACTCCAGAGCAAACCACGTAACTATGTCGTCACTGCGAACTAGGCAACAACTGACTTGTCACAACACCGTGATCAAGTCCAAAACACAAGCGAACTCTGGCTTCAGACCGCCCTAGCAGAACACAGCGAACTGTGCGGTTAACCTCCGCAATCCGCGCTAACCACCTTGTACGCCAAAGAACCTGCCAACTCCAATCAAACTGTGCGGTATTACAATCCAGATCGCAACCGTCGCGGTTAGACAAAGTTAACCTCCTGGTTACCTCCCAGGTTTCTTGCTAAACTAGACTGCAAGAGAATAACATCAGCCAAAAACCGGCTATTCGCCAACAGCTAGCAGCTAGACAAGCGGCAGTCTCTGCGGCCTGTGTGGTCTACCTAATTCGACCACCCACTCCAGTTCACTTCCACTTCAACAATTTCAACACTACCTCTTGAAGTGGGAAATGGAATCTAGCCCGAGCAAACCCTGTAACTAAGTAAATGATCCCTTTGATAGTGCCTTCATGAAGATGTCCGCGATGTTGTCTTGACTCTGCACATACTCAACCATCAAGGAACCCTCCAGCACCTTCTCCCGAATGAAGTGAGGCTCGATCTCAATGTGCTTGGTCCACATGTGACAAACTGGATTATTGACCAGTTTGAGAGCACTTTCATTATCACCGCGCAGCAGAGTAGGACCCCGCACCTTTTCATATATATCCTCCACTAATCTCATATGCAAGATGACTTCCTGAGCTGTCAAGGCAGAAGCTTTGTACTCTGCTTCCGTAGTGGAGATAGACACTGAATCCTGCTTCTCGCTACACCACGAGATAGCTGTCGTTCCTCACATGAAAACATATCCTGACGTCGACTTCTAATCATCAAAATCTCCCTCATAATTAGCATCTATGTAACCATGCAGCTTGAAGCCCGTGTCCCTCTTGTAAAAGAGGCCCATGTCGGAGGTGAATTCACGTACTTCAGAATATTCTTAGCCGCCACCAGATGAGGCTTCCGTGGCTCCGTCATATACCGACTTACTCGTCCCACGATATATGTAATATCCAGCCTTATAATCGTCAGATATATGAGACTCCCCACGAGAGCTCGGAACACCAAGGGATCTGAAAAACCCTTCCCTCATCATACCAAAGTTTTAGACCGACCTCCAGAGGAGTAGAACTGTTATTCCCTTCCCGCATGTCGAACCTCATAACGATTCTCTCTGCATAGCCCTTCTGGGAAACTAGCACTCTGCACTTCTTCCTCTCAACCTTGAGTCCAAGGAAATAGTGGAGCTCCCCAAGATCTATCATCACGAATCTGATAGTTGTTGAAATTTCACAAGATGATCAGGAGATAGCTCTGATACCAAATAAAGACTTTCAGAACTATCAAGCTGACAACTTGATCAAGCGGAAAGCGGGAACCAGCCGCAGGAGCACTCCAACTATAAACTGAGCTAAGTAAATTAGAGATAACAGAGAGCAACCACAAATCTTATATTATCAACTATCTTCATTACAAGGCATGACATACATGGCGAGACATGATTTCGCCAAGTACAAAGGAGAAGTAAACAAGCAACAAGATATTTCAAGCCGGGCGGACTGCCTCAGAGACCGTCGAGTCCGCTGAGTTCGCTGAGACCGCTAAGCCGTTGCTGTACCACTAATCTACAGAGTCCGCGAAGTCCGCGGACAACCCGTTATTCTGCTGAACGACCGCCCTGCAAGCCACCGCCAAACTGAAAGAACAGACCGCCGAGACCGGCAGACAGGTTATTGAGCTGGAATTGCTGAAGGAGAGAAGACTGGTTGGCCGCACAAGCGACTTGCTGCAAACCCGCTGATTGTTAACTGCAAGCTCCACTGATTCCTTACCGCAGTCAGAACCAAACTTCTGGCATCTCAGTGCTAGCCGCACAACCTGAAAACAGCTGTTGATATTTCTCAAGCTGATCAACCGGTAGTTATGGTATCAAGCAAGTACTTCCAGAACAATCAAGTTGATCACTTGATCAAGCGAAAAGCGAGAAATAAGCGTAGGAACACTCCAACCATAAACTGAGCTAGGTAATCAGAAACAATAGAGAGCAACCATAAATCTTTTATTATCAACTATCAACTTTATAAAGCAAGGTATACATGGCGAGAGATGATTTCGCCAAGTACAATTGTGAATCAACAAAACAAGAAGAAAGTTCAAGCTGGGCGGACTGCCTCGGAGACTGCCTAGTTCGCCTAGTTCGCCAAGTCCGCTGAGACCGCCAAGCTGCTGCTGCACCTCTGATCTATGGAGTCTGCAAAGTCCGCGACTACCCGTTATTCTGCTGAGACAATTGCTTTACAAGCTGTCGTCGAACTGAACGAACAGACCGCCAAGTCCGCCGAGACCGGCGAACTGGTTATTGAACTTGAATAATTGATGGATAGAAGACTGGTTAGCTGCCAAGTGCGACCTGCTGCAAACCGCTGATTGTAACCGCAAGCTCCACTACTTCCTGACCACAATCAGAACCAGACTCCTAGCTTCATAGTGCTAGCTGTGTAACCTGCAAATAGCAACCAATTATTCTCTAACCGTGCTGACTACAAAACCGAAGCCGCAACAATTAATCTGCGCTCAACTTACTGTTCATTCATTTACTATTGAAGTGACTGGGGGTCCTATTTATAGGCGGGGGTGAGGAGTGTGTTCACCGCCCTAGTGAATAGGGTCACCACCACAGCTCGCAGCTAGCACAATCCAGTCCGCCGAGTCCGCAAGGACAAGGCCAAAACAGCCGATTCTCCAGGCAGTCAGGAAGCCAGTCCGCAACCTGACGGAAACCTTACTAGTCCACGCGCTATACAGCACGAAGACCAACAACCAACATACTGCACCAGTCCGCATGCTACAAGAGGATACAACACCAACCCACACACCTTGCGAACACCGCAACAGCCTGCCACACGAGTCCACGACCAACAGACAGATCGCCCGGTAAACTAGCGGACACCGCGGGCTCTGCGAATACCCTGGACTTGTCACAGAGTGTGACCAAGTCCAGCAACCACCAATCACATGGCGCGAGCTCGGCGGACACGAAGCCAGACCGCAAGCTCCAAGGACAGTCTGCCACCAAGAGCGCGGTTATCACCCACCGCATCAATAGAGATCAAGGGCATGGACCAATGCCGATCTCACGATCTCCAAACTCGGTCCGCCACAACGGACTCCGCGGACTCGAACTGAGTCTGCCAAACTACCGCGGCTACACCACCAATCCGCCCGGTTACATCAAGGAGAACAAGACAATAGCTAAACCGCAAGCCAAGCTGACAGAACACCGCCATCAGGTCGCAGTAGACAGACCACCCAAGCTACGCCATCAGTTCACCCAGGCCGCACCATCACTTAACCCAGACCGTACCATCAGTCCACCCAGGCCGCGCGGTCTGCTTAATCAACCACTTTCACTTCACAATTTTCAACACTCCCCCTTGAAGTGAGAAGTGGTGATCAAGCCCAACAGTCCTCGTAATCGTGTAAACAGCACCTTCGGCAACGGCTTTGTGAAGATGTCCGCGACATTGTCCTCACTCCGCACATGCTCCACCATAAGAGATCCCTCCAACACCTTCTCCCAAATGAAGTGGTGCTCAATCTCTATGTGCTTGGTCCGAGCATGACAAACTGGATTATTCACCAGCTTCAGGGCACTCTCATTGTCACCGCTCAGCAGAGTAGGACAGTGCACTTCTTCATAGACGTCCTCTACTAGTCTCCTAAGCCATATAACTTCCCGAGTTGTCAAGACCGAAGCCTTGCATTCTGCTTTCATAGTAGAGACGGACACTGAGTCTTGCTTCTTGCTGCACCAAGAGATATTGCCTGATCCACAAGTGAAGACATAACCGAATGTTGACTTCCGGTCGTCTGCATCTCCTCCATAATCAGCATCTGAGTATCCTTGTAGAATAAACTGCGTGCATCTCCTATAAAGGAGACCCATGTCAGAAGAGGCCTTCACATACTTCAGGAAGTTCCTAGCCGCCATCAGATGAGGCTTCCTGGGTTCCGCCATATACCAACTTACTCGGCCACCCATGTAAGCAATGTTTGACCTCGTAATCGTCAAATAGATAAGACTCCCAACTAGAGCCCGAAACACCAAAGGATCCGGAAGAATCCTCCCCTCATCCCTCCGAAGTTTGACTCCTAAATCAAATGGAGTAGAGCTGATCTTCCCCTCCTGCATGCCGAATCGCTGAACGATCCGTTTCGCATAGCCCTTCTGGGACACAAGTATGTCGCTCTCCTTCCTCTCCACCTCAAGTCCAAGGAAATGGTGGAGTTCACCCAGATCCTTCATCTCAAATCTGATAGCTAGCTCTGCCCTGAGCCTAGTTACTTCCTCCTTGGAGTTCCCCATGATCATCATGTCATCCACGTATAACAACACCAGGACAAGAAGATCCCCCTTCTTTTTGACGAACAAGCTCGAGTCTGAGTTTGAAGTCAGATAGCCGCAAAACTGGAGGTATTCTGCAATCTTCCCATACCAGGCTCGAGGATCCTGCTTCAAACCATAAAGAGCTTTCTAGAGCTTGCAGACGTAGTCCGGATGTTCTTCAGATACGTAACCGAGCGGCTGAACCATGAAGATGTCCTTGTCGATCTCCCTGTAAAGAAAGGCGTTCTTTAAGTCCAGCTGCCACATCTTCCATCCATGACAAGCCGCCAAAGCTATCACCACTCGAACTGAAGTCATCTTCGCCACATGACAGAACGTCTCCTCATATTTCTCGTCGTACTGTTGTGAAAACCCTCGAGCTACAAGGCGAGCCTTGTACCGCTCGATGCTTCCATCAGCCTTCTTCTTCAGCTTGTAGACCCACTTGTAAGTTACAGGAGTAACGTCATCAACCTTGGGCACCAAGTTCCAAGTTTCACTCTTCTTGAGGGCAGCCATCTCCTCATTCATGGAATCATCTCACTCCTTAACTCCAGTGGCTTCTTCAAACTTTGAAGTCTCCTGCTCATCCAGGGGGCCTGTGAATAAACAATAGACAAAGCTCACCGTGTTCCCTTCGCAATACCGAGCTGGTGGCTTGATGGCCATCTTCGATCTCCGAAGAGACTGCTCCTTGCTCACCACCTCCGCTGCTTCTTCAGAACCAGCTCCGTTCCCGGGCACAGTTGGAGTGTCACTCCCCCTGCTTCCCGAACCATAAGCTTCTGCCCCAGAGCTTGAAACACATGGAGCTCCTGGTGACACAGGCAGATCCACCTGAAGATCTTCAGCAGCTTCCCTCTGTTCATCAACCCTACTCTCCTGCAGCTCAACAGTGCCACCTCTATACGACGTCATCTCATCAAAGACAACATCTCTTAATACAAAGAACTTCCTTATCGCAGGATCCATGCACTTCGAACCCTTATTCCGCTCATCATAGCCCACAAAGACAAGCTTCATCGCCTTTGCATCAAGCTTGGTCCTCTGTGAATCCGGGATGTGAACATAGCAGGTTGATCCAAACACCCAAAGGTAATCGACATTCGGCTTCTCCCTGAACATCATTTCCACGGGAGACTTCATTTTGATCGGACTCGGAGGCATCTGATGGATGACGTAGGTTACGCAGGCTATTCCTTCCGCCCAACAGGACCTGGGAATGCCCTTTACATGAAGCCAGCACTTGCAAGTTTTCGTCAAGGGACGGATCTTCCTCTTCGCTGCTTCATTTTGTTGTGCGGTATGAGCACAAGTAAGCTCCCTCTGGATCTCGTGCTTCCTGCAGAAGTTAGAGAACTCAGATGAGACAAACTCACCACCGTTGTCTGATCTGAACTTCTTGATCCGCAAGCCAAGACGACCCTCAACCAGCTCCTTGAACTCCACGAACAATTAGAATGCTGTCGACTTCTCCTTCATGAAATACACCCAAGTGTATCTTGAGTAATCATCAATCAAGACCAGCATGTATCTGCTGCCTCCATGAATAACGGTAACGGTTGGCCCCATCAGATCACTATGATGCACTCCAATGGTGTCTTGCTCCTCGTTTGTGACTTATCAAACGGAAGACGATGGGTAATACCGTACTGATACCTTGTGCAAACGTGTCCATCTCCGTAGGATGACAGCTTTGGCAAGCCTTTCACAAGGCTCTTCATTCTCATAGCTTTCAACTTGTCGATCCCAATATGCCCTAGTATTTCATTCCAGATAGCCGCACTATCATTGGCCCTCATCCGATCAACATAAGAGCTTGTTGATAAAACAAATAAGTCTCTTACTCTTTTCCCTACATGAGCAACATCAGCCTTTACCGCTGATACATTGCAGAGAAACCTTACTTCTGTTGGGCCAAACAGAACATGATAGCCTCGCGTCAACTGCGTTGGTCACTGAGAAGAGGTTCTTTTTCATGCCAGGTACGTGATACACACTCCTTAAAGTAAGCGGACCCTGAGCATTATCCAAAGAAACAACACCCTCCTTCTCTACAGAATGAACAGAGTCATCAGCTGTAATAATAACTTCATTACCTGAGAACGGTTGCAGCGAAGAGAACTTCGACTCATCTCCAGTGAGGTGATGACCACACCCTGAGTCGACTATCCAGTCATCTTGGTAGTCAACGATGGAAAGAGCACGAACACACGTGCTTGTTAAGAAGGCTCCTCCCCACCCATCTTCCTCAGTACTGGAACCAGCTCCCTCTTTGTCTACAACATGCCCAGGTTGCAGCTTGACCTTGCAGTCACGCTTGAAATTTCCTAGCTGATTGCACCTGTAGCACTTCAACTCCTTCCAGCTCTTCTTAGGAGCAACGCTCCTCTCTTGCTGATATGAAGTTGAAGGCCCATCCTCAGAGCAGGCTTCTTCTTCTTATCCCATCTCTTCTTCTTCTTCTTCTTATCAGTGAAGAGAGCTTCACTACCTCCTTCATAGATAGTCACCCCAGCCATCTACCTAGCCAAGCTCTCCTGTGACGCCAGCAGATTTCCAGCTCCAGGAAAGAAGGTTGAGTTGCCCACCCTTGAACGGAAGTCACAAAGGTCATATACTCCTTTCGCAAACTGCGAACTATGTGCCTCTTCAACTTAGCCTCAGAGATGGGCTCATCAGGATCCAATGCTGATATTTCAGCGCATAGATTCTTCATCTTGAGGAAGAACTTTGATATAGAGAGATCTCATTTAGTTGCCTTAGCCAACTCATTCTCCAAGAACTATAGCCTTGCTACATTCTTCCTGTTGAACAAACCGTCAATGGTTGTCCAAATCTCTACAGCAGGCTCACATCCTAATTTGTGATCAAAGAGCTCCGGTGATACAGCCTGTTTGAGAGCAAACTTTGCCTTTGCATTAGTCTTCCTACAAACTCTCACCCGCTCAGCAGAACCAGTTGCAACAGTTACTTCTTGCTTGTCGTCACCACCGACGACCTCCCACAACTCCTCACCCAGAAAATAACTCTTCATACACGACTTCCACTTCTTGAAGTTAGTCGCTGTAAGAAGTTCAATGCGAAGACCACTTGCGTAAGCTCCATCCATTGCACCAACCACTGATCACAAAGCTCCCAGAAGTGCCGAGCACAACTGAGTTTGATCACTACTCACTGCTCAAGCCACTGTTCTCTTTGATACAATGTTGAGATTTCTCAAGCTGATCAACCGGTAATTCTGGTATCAAGCAAGTACTTTCAGAACAATCAAGTTGATCACTTGATCAAGCGGAAAGCGAGAACTAGGCGCTGGAACACTCCAACCATAAACTGAGCTAGGTAATCAGAAACAATAGAGAGCAACCACAGATCTTGTATTATCAACTATCAACTTTACAAAGCATGATATACATGGCGAGACATGATTTCGCCAAGTACAATTATGAATCAACAAAACAAGAAGAAAGTTCAAGCCGGGCGGACTACCTCAGAGACCGCCTAGTTCGCCAAGTCCGCTGAGACCGCCAAGCTGCTGCTGCACCACTGATCTATGAAGTCCGCACAGTCCGCGGACTACCCGTTATTCTGCTGAGACGACTGCTCTACAAGCTGTCGCTGAACTGAACGAACAGACCGCCAAGTCCACCGAGACCGGCGAATTGGTTATTGAACTTGAACAATTGATGGAGAGAAGACTAGCTGGCCGCTAAGTGCGACCTGTTGCAAACCGCTGATTATAACTGCAAGCTCCACTGCTTCCTAATCGCAATCAGAACCAGACTCCTGGCTTCACAGTGCTAGCCGCGCAACCTACAAACAACAACCAGTTATTCTCAAACCACGCAGACTACAAAATCGAGGCCGCAACAATTAATCTGCGCTCAACTTACTGTTCATTCAGTTACTATTGAAGTGACGGTGGTCCTATTTATAGGCGGGGTGAGGAGTGTGGTCACCGCCCTAGTGAATAAAGTCACTACCCCAGCTCGCAGCTAGCACAATCTAGTCCGCCAAGTCCGCAAGGACAAGGCCAGAACAACTGATTCTCCAGGCAGTCAAGAAGCCATTCCGCAACCTGGCGGACACTTTACTAGTCCGCGTGCAATGCAAAACGCATACCAACAACCCACATGCTGCACCAATCTGCATGCTACACGCGGACATAGCACCAGCCCGCACACCTTGCGAACACCACACCAGCCTGCCACACGAGTCCACGACCAATAGACAAATTGTCCGGTCAACCAGCGGACACCACGGGTTCTGCGAATACCCTGGACTTGTCACAGAGTGTGACCAAGTCCAGCAACCACCAATCATATGGCGCGAGCTCGGCAGACATGAAGCCAGACCGCAAGCTCCTATGACAGTCCGCCACCAAGAGCGCGGTTATCACCCACCGCATCAACAGAGATAAAGGGCATGGACCAATGCCGATCTCGCGATCTCCAAACTTAGTCCGCCACAACGGACTCCGCGGACTCGAACTGAGTCCGCCACACTACCGCATATACACCACCAATCCGCCCGGTTACATCAAGGAGAACAAGTCAATAGCTAAACCACAAACCGAGCTGACAGAACACTGCCATCAAGTTGCAGTAGACAGGCCGCCCAAGCTACACCATCGTTCACCCAGGCCGCACCATCACTTAACCCAGACCGCACCATCAGTCCGCCCTGGCCGCACGGTCTGCTCAATCAACCACTTTCACTTCACAATTTTCAACAACAGCAACCCGTTAAATCTTCTCAATCTGCGCGGACAGGAAAATCGAGGCCGCAATAATTAATCCACACTCAACTTACTGTTCATTCAGTTACTGCTGATGTGATGGGGGGGGTCCTATTTATAGGCGGGGTGAGGAGTGTGGTCACCGCCATAGTGGATAGGATCACCACCCCAGCTCGCACCTAGCACAACCCAGTCTGCCTAGTCTGCAAGGACAAGGCCGAACACCAGCTAATCCTCCAGGCACTGAGGCAGGAAGCCAGTTCGCTATCCGGTGGACACCGCACTAGTCCGCACGCTCCATGGCATGCGGACACAGCAACAGCCCACACACTGCATCAATCCCCATGTTACATGTGAACACAGCACCAGCCCACACATCGTGCGAACACCGCACCAGCCCGCCACAAATGTCCACGACCAACAGGCACAAGCCACCCGGTCAACCAGCAGACATTGCAGACTCTGCGAATACCCTGGACTTCTCATAGATTGTGATCAAGTCCACAAACCAACCAAAGCCTGGCGGGAGCTCGGCGAACAAGAAGCCAGACCGCCAGCTCCCAAGACAGTCCGCTAATACAAATGCGGTTATCACCAACCGCACCACCAGAGATCAAGGGCACGGGCTAATGTCGATCTCGTGATCTCCCAACACAGTCTGCCACAAACGGGCTCCGCGAACTCAAAAAGAGTCCTCCACTTTCCCGCGGATATACCACCTATCCGCCCGGTAACTTCAAATAACAGCCAACTGTAAAACCACAGGCCGAACTAATTGAACACCGCCACCAGGTCCCAAATAAACAGGTCGCCCAGGCAGCACCATTAGTCTGCCCAGGCCGCACCATCAATCCGACCAGTCTGCGCGGTCTGCCCAATCAACCCCCCACTTTCACTTCACAATTTTCAACACTCCTCCTTGAAGTGAGAAGTGGTGATCAAGCCCAGCAGTCCTCGTAACCGTGTAAATGGCACCTTCGGCAACGGCTTCGTGAAGATGTCTGTGATGTTGTCCTCACTCCGCACATGCTCCACCATAAGAGATCTCTCCAACACCTTCTCCTGAATGAAGTGGTGCTCAATGTCTATATGCTTGGTCCGTGCGTGACAAACTGGATTATTCACTAGTTTCATGGCACTTTCATTGTCACCGCACAACAGAGTTGGACCACACACTTCTTCATAGACGTCCTCTACTAATCTCCTGAGCCAGATGGCTTCCCGAGCTGCCAAGGCCGAAGCCTTATATTCTGCTTCCATAGTAGAGACAGACACTGAGTCTTACTTCTTGCTGCACCAAGAGATACTGCCTGATCCACGTGTGAATACATAATCAGATGTTGACTTTCGGACGTCTGAATCTCCCCCATAATCAGCATCCGAGTATCCTTGAAGAGTAAAACCCATGCCTCTACTATAAAGGAGACCCATATCAGAAGTGGCCTTCACGTACTTCAGGATGTTCCTTGCCGCCATTAGATGAGGCTTCCTGGGTTCCCCATATACCGACTTACTCGGCCAACCGCATAAACAATATCTGGCCTTGTAATCGCCAAATAGATAAGACTCCCAACCAGAGCCTGAAGCACCAAAGGATCCGGAAGAATCCTCCCCTCATCCCGCTGAAGTTTGATGCCCGAATCAAAAGGAGTAGAGCAACTCTTCCCCTCCTGCATGCCGAATCGTCGAACGATCCGTTCCGTATAGCCTTTCTGGGACACGAGTATGCTTCTCTCTTTCCTTTCCACATCAAGTCCAAGGAAATGGTGGAGCTCACCCAGATCCTTCATCTCGAACCTGATAGCTAGCTCTGCCCTGAGCCTAGCTACCTCCTCCTTGTAGTTCCTCGTGATGATCATGTCATCCACGTATAATAGTACCAAGACCAGAATCTCCCCCTTCTTCTTGACGAATAGGATAGAGTCTGAATTTGAAGCAAGATAGCCGCAGAACTAGAGGTATTCTGCAATCTTCCCATACCAGGCTAAAGGAGCCTGCTTCAGACTATAGAGGGCTTTCCGAAGCTTGCAGACGTAGTACAGATGTTCTTCAGATACATAACCAAGTGGATGATCTATGAAGATGTCTTTGTCAATCTCCCCGTAATGACAGACGTTCTTTACATCTACCTGTCACATCTTCCAGCCCTAGTAAGCCGCCAAAGCTATCACCACCTGTACTGAAGTCATCTTCGCCACGAGACTGAATGTCTCCTCATAGTCTTTGTCGTACTGTTGTGAAAATCCTCGAGCTACAAGGCCTTGTACCACTCGATGCTCCTATCTGGCTTCTTCTTCAGATTGTAGACCCACTTGTAAGTTACAGGAGTAACACCATCAACCTTGGGCACCAAGTCCCAAGTTTCATTCTTCTTGAGGGCAGCTATCTCCTCATCCATGACATCGTCCCACTCCTTGACTCTAGTGGCTTCTTCAAACTTTGAAGTCTCCCGCTCATCTAGGGGGCCTGCGAAGAAACAAGAGACAAAGCTCACCGTGTTTCCTTCGCAATAGCGAGCTGGTGGCTTGATGGTCCTCTTCGATCTTCGAAGAGGCTTCTCCTTGCTCACCACCTCCGCTGCTTCTTCAGCTCCAGCTCTAATCTTGGGCACACTTGGAGCGTCGCTCCCCCTGCTTCCCGAACCAGAAGCTTCTGCCCTAGAGCTTGAAACACCTGGAGCTCATGGTGATACAGGCAGCTCCACCTGAAGATCTTCAGCAGCTTCCTTCTGCCCTTCGTCAACCCTGCTCTCCTGCAGCTCAACAGAGCCACCTCCATATGACATCAGCTCATCAAAGACAACGTATCTTGATACAAAGAACTTCCTTGTCGCAGGATCCATGCACCTCCATCCCTTCTTCCGCTCATCATAGCCCACAAAGACAAGCTTCCTCGCCTTTGCATCAAGCTTGGTCCTCTGAGCATCCGGGACGTGAACATAGCAGGTTGATCCAAACACCCGAAGGTGTTCCACGCTCGGCTTCTCCTTGAACATCATTTCAACAGGAGACTTCATGTTGATCGGACTCATAGGCATCCAATTGATGACGTAGGTTGCGTAGGCCATTCCTTCCGCCCAAAAGGACCTGGAAATGCCCTTTGCATGAAGTCAACACTTGCAAGTTTTCGTCAAGTGACAGATCTTCCTCTCCGCTACTCCATTTTGTTGTGGAGCATGAGTACAAGTTAGCTCTCTCTAAATCTCGTGCTTCCTGCAAAAGTTAGAGAACTCAGATGAAACAAACTCACCATCGTTGTCCGATCTGAACTTCTTGATCTGCAGGCCAAGCCAGCCCTCCACCAGCTCCTTGAACTCCACAAAAAATTGGAAAGCTGCTGACTTCTCCTTCATGAAATACACCCAAGTGTATCTTGAGTAGTCATCAATCAGCACCAGCATGTATCTGCTGCCTCCAAGACTAGCGATAACAGTTGGCCCCATCAGATCACCATGGACATACTCCAATGGTGTCTTGCTCCTTGTTTGTGACTTGTTAAATAAAAGGCGATGAGCCTTGCCATACTGACACCCCACGCAAACGTGGCCATCTTTGTAGCACGACAACTTTGGCAAGCCTTTCACAAGGCTCCTCATCACCATAAATTTCAGCTTGTCCATCCCAACATTCCCTAGTCTTTCATGCTAGATAGTCGCACTATCGTTGGTCCTCATCCGATCAACATAAGAGCTTGTTGATAAAACAAACAAGTCTCTTACTCTTCTCCCTACATGAGCAACATCAGCCGTTACCGCTGATACGTTGTAGAGAAACCTTACTTTTGTTGGGCCAAATAGAACATGATAGCCAGTGTCAACTACGTTGGTCACCGAGAAAAGGTTCTTCTTCATGCCAGGTACGTGATACACACTCCTTAACGTGAGCGGACCCTGAGCACTATCCAAAGAAATAACACCCTCCTTCTCTACAGTATGAACAGAATCATCAGCTGTAATAATAGCTTCATTACCTTTGAACGTTTACAGTGATGAGAGGTTTGACTCGTCTCCAATAAGGTGATGACAACACCCCGAGTCAGCTATCCAGTCATCTTGGTAGTCGACGATGGAAAGAGCACCAACACACGTGCTTGTCAAGAAGGCTCATTCCCACCCGGCTTCCTCAGCACTAGAACAAGCTCCCTCCTTGTCTGCAACAAGCCCAGGCTGCAACTTGACCTTGCAATCGTGCTTGAAGTGTCTTGGTTGATTGCACATATATCACTTCAACTCTTTCTTCCAGTTCTTCTTAGGAGGAGAGCTCCTCTCTTGCTGATAGGAAGTTGAAGGCCCATCCTCAGCAGCAGGCTTCTTCTTCTTCTCCCATCTCTTCTACTTCTTCTTATCAGTGAAGAGAGCTTCACTACCTCCTTCAGAGATAGTCACCCCGGCCATCTGCCTAGCCAAGCTCTACTGTGATGCCAGCAGATTTTCTAGCTCCAGCAAAGATGGCTGAGTCGCCCATCCTTGAACAGAAGTCACAAAGGCCATATACTCCTTCCACAAACCGCGGAATATGTGCCTCTTCAAATTAGCTTCAGAAAGGGGCTCATTGGGATCCAATGCTGATATTTCAGTGCACAGGTTCTTCATCTTAAGGAAGAACTTCGAGATGGACAAATCTTCTTGAGTTGCCTTAGCCAACTCATTCTCTAAGAACTGTAGTCGTGCTACATTCTTCCTATTGAACAGACCATTAATGGTTGTCCATATCTCAGCAACAGACTCATATCCTAAGATGTGATCAAATAGCTCAGGTGAGACAACCCGCTTGAGAGCAAACTCTGTCTTTCCATTAGTCTTCCTCCAAACTCTCACCTGCTCAGCAGAACCAGTTATAATAGTCACTTCTTGCTTATTGTCACCACTAACGACTTCCCACAACTCCTCACCTAGAAGATAGCTCTTCATACACGACTTTCACTTCTTAAAATTAGTCGTTGTAAGAAGTTCAATACCAAGACCCCTTGCGTAAGCTCCTTCCATTGCAAAAACCATTGATCACTAGCTACTAGAAGTGCCGAACACAACTGAGGTTGACCTCTGCTCAAGCCACTGTTCCCTCTGATATCATTTTAAAATTTCACAAGATGATCAGGAGATAGCTCTGATACCAAATAAAAACTTTCAGAACTATCAAGTTGACAACTTGATCAAGCGAAAAGTGCGAACCAGACGTAGGAACACTCCAACCATAAACTGAGCTAAGTAAATCAGAGACAACAAAGAGCAACCACAAATCTTATATTATCAACTATCTTCATTACAAGGCAAGACATACATGACGAGACATGATTTCGCCAAGTATAAAGGATAAGTAAAACAAGCAACAAGATATTTCAAGCCGAGCGGACTGCCTCAGAGACCGTTGAGTCCGCCGAGTTCGCTAAGACCGCCAAGCCGCTGCTTAACCACTAATCTTCGGAGTCCGCGAAGTTCGCGGACAACCCGTTATTCTACTGAACGACCACTCTGCAAGCCACTGCCGAACTGAAAGAACATACTGCTTAGAATGCCAAGACTGTCGGACAGGTTATTTAACTAGAATTGCTGAAGGAGAGAAGACTAGTTGGCTGCACAAGCGACCTGCTGCAAACCCACCGATTGTTAACCTCAAGCTCCATTGATTTCTAACCGCAGTCAGAACCAAACTCCTGGCTTCTCAGTGCTAGAAACACAACCTGCAAACAACAACCAGTTAAACCTTCTCAATCTGCGCGGACAGGAAAACTGAGGCCGCAGCAATTAATCCACGCTTAACTTATTGTTCATTCAGTTACTTTTGATGTGATGGGGGGGGGGGGTCCTATTTATATGCGGGGTGAGTAGCATGGTCACCGCCCTAGTGGATAGGATCACCACCCCAGTTCGCAGCTAACACAACCCAGTCCACCTAGTCCGCAAGGACAAGGCCGGACACCAGCCAATCCGCTAGGCACCAAGGCAGGAAGCCAGTCCGCTATCCTGCAGTCACCGCACTAGTCCGTATGCTGCATAACACGCAGACATAGCAACAGCCCACACACTGCATCAATCTGCATGCTATATGCGGACACAACACCAGCCAGCATAGCCTGCGAACACCGCACCAGCCCACCACATAAGTCCACGACTAAAATGCACAAACCGCCCGGACATCCAACGGACATTGCAGACTCTACAAATACCCTCGACTTATCACAGATTATGACCAAGTCCAGCAACCAACCAAAGCCTGGCGCAAGCTCGGCGGACCAGAAGCCAGACCGCCAGCTCCCAAGACAGTCCGCCAACACGAACACGGTTATCACCAACCGCACCACCAGAGATCAAGGGCACGGGTCAATGCCGATCTCGCGATCTCCAAACACAATCTGCCACAAATGGACTCCACGAACTCAAAAGAGTCTGCCACTTTCCTACGGATAGACCACCTATCCTCCCAGTTACTTCAAAGAACAACCAACTATAGAACCACAGGCCGAACTGACTGAACACCGTCACCAGGTCATAAATAAACAGGCCGTCCAGTCCGCACCATCAGTCTGCCCAGGCCGCACCATCAATCCGCCAAGTCCGCGCGGTCTGCCCGATCAACCCCCCGCTTTCACTTCACAATTTTCAACAATAGCAAGCTTAGCCATGAGCCTTGCTATCTCTTCCTCTGAGTTCCCGGTGACGATCATATAATCAACATACATCAGTACTAGGACTTGAAACTCCCCCCTCTTCTTAACAAATAGACTTGAATCTAAGTTAGAAGCAAAGTATCCGCAGAACTGGAGGTATACTACGATCTTCCCACACCACGCCCAAGGTGCCTGCTTCAAATCATAGAGGGCCTTCTTTAGCTTACAGACGCATCATGGATGTTCTTCATAAACATAACTAGGTGGCTACACCATGAAGATGTCCTTATCAATCTTGCCGTAAAGGAAAACATTCTTTACATTGAGTTGCCAAATCCTTTACCCTTGGCAAGCCGCCAAAGAAATCACCACCCGAACTGAAGTCATCTTGGCCACTAGACTGAACGTCTCTTCATAATCTTCCCCATATTGCTGCGAGAACCCCCGAGCTACAATGGGAGCCATGCACCACTCGATGTTGTCATCAGTCTTCTTCTTCAGCTTGTAAACCCACTTGCATGTCATAAGAGTGATGCCTTCGACCACAGGCACAAGGTCCCAAGTCTTTTTATTCCCGAAGGCGGTCATCTCCTCATCCATAACATCTTCCCACTCCTTAATGTCAGTGGAATTTTCAAAGCATGATGACTCCCGCTCATCTAAGGGACCTGCGAAGAAATATGAGACAAAAATCACCATATTCTCATCCTTATATCGAGCCGGTGGAACAAAGGTCCTTTTGGACCTCCGCATGACTTGACTCTAATCCACCACTTCTGATGCTTCTTTTGAACTAGCTCTCCTCTTGGGCATACCAGGAGCATCACTCCCCCTACTTCCTGATCCAGAAGCTTCCGCCCCAGAGCTAAATGAAACCGAATGCAAGACCCCCATTTTTTTCTTTTTCAAACTCGGGGTCTTATGCCCAGAACCGTCGTTTTGCGGTGGTCCCGACACACGGGAAAGTCGCCACTACAAAATGCCGATTCTGCCGGCCTTTTCGATCATTGTAGAGAGAGCAGTAATCATGAATGAAATAGAATTGAGTCCACAAACATCATAAATAAGGAGAAACCACACAAGTCCATAAATAAAGAAGATAGAGAGTACTACAAAAGAACAGTACAAATGAAATATACATGGGCTTAAGCCCGGTACATCAGATCCTCACTACAAACTCTCGCGGAAGCTATAAGAACACTATCACTCACGGAGCTGGCTGCTGGTGCTCCGGTACTAGACTGGCCCACCTCCATGCGCACCGTACTCCGCTGGTGCTTGTCCCTGTGCTGCTGGTCCCTGTCTCCCATCCGGAGCCCCTGTAATGTTGTGGTCTGTGTAAGTTATGGGGATAGATCTTAACTTAACTAATTAGAGTTATATATGAATATAAGATAGAAAGCACAGCACAAAAGTAAAGAAATGCAAGCAACCAGAAGAGACACAAGGATTTATAGTGGTTCCCCAAATCTGGGTACATCCACTCTTCTACCACCCTGGTAGGAATCCACTCAGGTTTTTGGATCAGGTGCCTGACATCAATGGGTTTTGATCAGGTTCCCAAAAACCAACTCAAGTGTTTTGGTAAGGAGACTTGCAACCAGGAATCACTTTTGAAGGGAGATGACAACCATTTATACAGGAGGGGGAAAAGAGATGATGATGTCTTCTCTGTCAACAATCAGAGAGAAGACTTGTGGATATGATGTTAGCAAATAGCTCCCCCTGAGATGTAGAAAGGTTCAGGGAAAACTAGAGCTCTGCTACAGGGTGATAGGCCTTCAATCTTCAGGCCTGGAGCAGAGTAATCTTCAGGAACTTCTGACTAATAAATTATTTGTTGTCCTTAAAGTTGTCCTGTAGAAATGAAGGAAGAAGACTCTTGATATGAATGGATGTTCTTCTTCTTCTTATGATTGCTGTCTCCTCTGGTCTAAGGCTGCTAGTTGCTTCAGTGATATTGCCCTATATGTGTTCTTCACTTTATGTATTACTGTTCTTCACTTGCTGTCTTGCTGTTGTGTTTCTCTGTGTATGTCTATTCTGTATCGTCTTCTTCTTCTTCTCTGTATTTGAATTCTTTAGGCTTGATGGCGGAAGAAACATTCCCGAGAGTGAAGATGCTTTGGAAATTGATCCTCACTTAATTCTTTTGTAACTGTCCGTTTGAACGGCTATTTTCACTGGGAATGTTGACTATAATTAATCCTAAATAAATTCTGCCAACTGTTACCGATTGCACAGAAATCGTCGACCTGGACTTTCGTCGAGTTCGTCGATTGTCGACCGGAGCTTGCAGTTCGTCGAGCTCAGCTTCTGTGTTCGTCGAGCCGAGAGAACTATTGAGTGTCGACACAGTTGTTGTGATGGTGTCGACACAGCCTTGCTTGAGTCTTTGAGGTCGTCGACCTGAGTTCAGAGAAGCAACTCAGAATTCGTCGACCGGAGATCGTCGATCGTCGAACTGCGTTCGACGATCACCGAGCTGATTTTCTGACTGATTAAACTGCATTTCTTTCAGCAATTCTGGAGAGTCCTTCTGAATGACCAAGCCTAGAAATGATTATATGACCCATGACTATACATGTTGGGTCAAACTAATATTCCTAATAGTGATCCTTTCCCAAATCAGAGCTAGGGTTCCAACAATCTCCCCCTATTTGGGTAAGTATACTATTTACATCAAAAGCAAATAAAAAATGCAAAGCAAAAACAATCTGCCTGATTTATAAGATATCAGCAGATTTACATAGAAGCTTTGAAAATAAATTAAATAATACAAAAAAAACTAATCTACTGCAACTAGCCAAACTCCCCCTATATACATGACCTTGCTCAAAATGTTCAGCCACTGATATCCTCTGTGTGGGCTAAACAGAATTCTTTTCCTGCAAAGAAATGTTAGGAGTTATGGACCCAAATAACCTTGGGTCCTGGTTCTCTTTTATAATAACTAGAAATAAAAGAACTTTTAGGTTGATCCTTATAGCCAAGTGGATGATATTTCCTAGGAGGAATGATCCACTCAGAGAAAGGATTCCTAAAATGTTGACTTTGATAAAAATGTTGAAAAGAATAAAAATCTGCTCTGAATTCTGAGTTCGACGAATTATTGTACTTTTGTCGAGCTGAGTTCGACGAATGATATTGAGATCATCGATCTCTGTTCGACGAATGATATTTATTTCGTCGAGCATAGAATCCTGAGCAGTTGAGAACAAAAACGCTGTTCAAAGTTCGTCAAGCTTTGTTCGACGAATGATGTTGCCTTCGTCGATCTCGGTTCGACGAAATGTGTTGAACTAAAATTTTCTGATTTTTATTTTCTGAAGTATTTTTATATTGATATTTTTAGTAGTTTTATTTATCACCTCTAATTTTTCTTTTAGTTTAGATGATTCTAAAAGATTTATTTTCTCAAAAGCAGTTTTTAAATCTTCTTTAAATTTTGAATTTTCTGAAGATAAATGAATCAATTTTTCTCTGAGAAGTTTGATTTTCTTCTCAGATTTAATCAAATCTTTACACATATTTTTAAAATCAGTGTTAAAATGTTCTAATGAAAAATCAAGGGAAGAAATTACCTCATCCTCTTCTGATTCAGATTTTGATTCTTCATCTGATTCTGATTCTTCATCATTGCTGCTGCAAGAAGCACTTATTGCCATTAGGCAAAATTCTCTTGCTCTTTCTTCTTCTTCATCTTCAGTTGTGCAAGATGAAGCATCTGAGTCACTCCAAGATTTAGCTTTAATTATTCCTTCTTTCACTGATCCAGCAGCCATTGCTGTGATGGAGTCCCACATTTTTTTGCAGATGAACATTCAGCAATTTCCATAAAAATGTCATCAGACATTGATTGTGCAAGAATGTTCATTGCTTATGCATCAGCAATCTTCAGTCTTTTCTGGGCATCTATCCATTGAGATGATAAAACAACATTGGGACTTGTTATTTCCCAAGGTTGAGCTGGACCTGTCAAGATGGAATTGAAAATTCTTTCATCAATGGAGTTCATATAAAACATAATCCTTGTCTTCCATGATGCAAGCTTATTTAGATTGCACATAGGTAGTCTGGTGCTTGAAAGCTCTTCAATTTATGCCATGATGAACTCTAAAGATATATAAGATTTATCAGATCGTTTTGGTTCAGGGGTTAGCCTGTACAACCAAGAGAACCTCCCTCTGATACCAATTGAAAGTTATATGGATAGATCTTAACTTAACTAATTAGAGTTATATATGAATATAAGATATAAAGTACATCACAAAAGTAAAGAAATGCAAGCAACCAGAAGAGACACAAGGATTTTATAGTGGTTCCCCAAATCTGGGTACATTCACTCTTCTACCACCTTGGTAGGAATCCACTCAGGTTTTTGATCAGGTGCCTGACACCAATGGGTTTTGATCAGGTTCCCAAAAACCACTCAAGTCTTTTTGTAAGGAGACTTGCAACCAGGAATCACTTTTGAAGGGAGATGACAACCCTTTATACAGGAGGGGGAAAAGAGATGATGATGTCTTCTCTGTCAACAATCAGAGAGAAGACTTGTGGATATGATGTTTGCAAATAGCTCCCCCTGAGATGTAGAAAGGTTCAGGAAAAACTGGAGCTCTGCTACAGGGTGATAGACCTTCAATCTTCAGGCCTGGACCAGAGTAATCTTCAGGAACTTCTGACTAATAAATTATTTGTTGTCCTTGAAGTTGTCCTGTAGAAATGAAGGAAGAAGACTCTTGATATGAATGGATGTTCTTCTTCTTCTTATGATTGTTGTCTCCTCTGGTCTAGGGCTGCTAGTTGCTTCAGTGATATTGCCCTATATGTGTTCTTCACTTTCTGTATTACTGTTCTTCACTTGCTGTCTTGCTGTTGTGTTTCTCTGTGTATGTCTATTCTGTATCGTCTTCTTCTTCTTCTCTGTATTTGAATTCTTTAGGCTTGATGGTGGAAGAAATATTCCGGAGAGTGAAGATGCTTTGGAAATTGATCCTCACTTAATTCTTCTGTAGCTGTCCGTTTGAACGGCTATTTTCACTGGGAATGTTGACTGTAATTAATCCTCAATAAATTCTGCCAACTGTTACCGATTGCACATAAATCGTCGACCTGGACTTTCGTCGAGTTCGTCGATCATCGACCGGAGCTTGCAGTTCGTCGAGCTCAGCTTCTGTGTTCGTCGAGCCGAGAGAACTGTTGAGTGTCGACACAGTTGTTGTGATGGTGTCGACACAACCTTGCTTGAGTCTTTGAGGTCGTCGACCTGAGTTCAGAGAAGCAACTCAGAATTCGTCGACCGGAGATCGCCGATCGTCGAACTGCGTTCGACGATCATCGAGCTGATTTTCTGACTGATTAAACTGCATTTCTTTCAGTAATTCTGGAGAGTCCTTCTGAATGACCAAGCCTAGAAATGATTCTATGACCCATGACTATACATTTTGGGGCAAACTAATATTCTTAATAGTGATCCTTGCCCAAATCAGAGCTAGGGTTCCAACAGTCTGAAAACCATTAGTCATAAAGACTAAATCGTATCATCCCCTACCCCTCCCCCCATGAGTCCTAGGCACCGAGCAGGGAGGAGGAAAGGGAAGCTACAAAGGTGGAGAGTACAAAATGACAGATGACAGTGGAACTAATCTAGCAGTTAACTCATAATGTATATATAACTAAGGAAGAAAAGGTACAAACTAGCAGTTCTACATTAGTAAGCAGTAAAGTAAACAAGTAGAATATGGTGCATAAGTAAGAAAGACAAAGTAAGAAATAATTAACCTTAGCTTATATGAATGCTAATACAAACTTATAAGTTAAGGGGTCTTCTGGAAGGCTCCCATCATATAAAAAGTCTCATACCAATTTATATGTTGGGGATGTCGGTTGTATGCAAGTATGAGTGTAGTGATATGCTATGCCATGATTCATGCAAGTGCAACTCACGCACACGACTTTATGCGCACAGACCTTTAGTTCCACATTTCTGGAGCCAAAACCTCCCAGGATACCTCCGTAGTGGCAAACAGAAGCGGTGGGTTGGGCCTCGCCCACCTCTAAACCGGAATAGCACTACCAGTCAGACCTATCGTACGCCTCGACACTGGTGCACTAAGCGGAGCTCCCGCGTACTCTTTGCCGGCTGGTCCACCGGACTTAAATTGGCGAAGTGCTAAACCACACTTGCAGAGTCAACGTATTGGCGTCGGTGCATCGACCCTCCAATACCGATGAACCACCACCTTATAGTGCATATACAATCTTGATGTATCACCACCGAGCTAAAGCTCCCCGGACTAACACGTCCGTCACAAATATTACCAAGCCAAAGCTCCCCAGACTATCCCGTCCGTGCATCTACCTTCCGAACCTACCGTCCGGATGGCAATTCAAACAACCTAACCAACCTCCCAAGGTACTGGGGTGTGTGAAACCCTAATTATACTATTTGCTCTTGTAATTTATTATTCCCACTATTTTGGTTAGCCCAGGACTGCCCAAGGTATTCCTCGTGAAGGTCTCTCGAGGACACTAGGAACTACGATGGGCTGAAGCCCAAAGCTCCTTTTTGCAAGACACTTATTATTATTGGTTGTTACCCAACTCCCAATCTCTTTATGTTGTACTGGATCTATCCCTAGTGTATTTTGACTTTTCTCTCCCCACGGGGAAGACAATGTTTCGTCGATCCTAAGCACCTCTTAACACCAGCCAAACTTCTCACTCCTCATCACAACTCCCGATGATAATCTCATTTTACTTACCAGACCAACACACTAATATCCCAACTCCCTAAGTTAATTTTGCACCATATTTTGATCTCTGCAGTTTTTATTAAACGCAGACCATCCTAAGCCATATGATGTGTACAATGGGAGGTACTCCAATTTATCATCCAAAATCCCTATAATATTTATTGGAGGTTTATCATGACATGATTAGCCGCAATCCAGAAGTTTATAATTTTCCTAATTTATTTAATAATTTATTTAATTTTCAAAGTGATCCAAATGCCTTAGTTTGAACATGAAGTACTATTTCGGGCATGCAAAATGTTCCACAAAATTATGATAAATAAAAGACAACTATTTATCAGTAAATCCAAGGTCTCCAAATTTTTCAGTAAGACTTAAAAACATAATTTTTGAACATAATCTACATTAACCAAATTAAAGAGAGAAGTACTGTCAATATACTTCCAAAAATTCCAAGAAAATTCAATGATGGACATAAAGACATATAAACACTCCAGGTCAAGTTTCACAATTTATTAATGAACAATGAACTCTATAATTGATTTTCCCATAATATTCCAAGTAATAGGTTAATGAAGTAAGTACAACAATTATTCATCTAAAAATTGCAATAAAATTCCCATATTAACATATTGACCTAGAAACACTATTGATCAAGTTTCATAATTTTACAATAAAAAGGGAGCTCTAAATCTATTATTGATCATATTCCCGTGTTTATATATTTGTGAAGTAAGTACTAGGAATACACATCCAAAAATTGTAATAAAATTCAAGTAAGAGTAAATTTACCTAAAACATTCTCTGCCCAAATTCCATAACTTCCTACTAAACAGTGTGATCATAATAATTAAAAGATTACAAGGGCAACTTCATGTACTATAAGGGAGGTACTAAGTGAAATGTTCCTAAATTACTTATAAAATCACCAGAGGCTATAATTAACCTTAAGACCATACCTACCAAGTTTCATAACTTTTCATTAAGTTTTGGTGGCTTATCTTGCATGTATAAGTGATGTGCCCTAAACTAGGGTTAGGATTTTGAGGGGTTGAACCATCTCCAAATCCTCTAATATTTTTATCAGAGGACCTTAGCTACCCTAGTATCCTCTCTACAAAAGTTCAAGTCCATACAAGGTCATTTGACCCCATGCCCTTCTCAAATCCCCAAAGTCCTATCATAGGGTTTGAACTTGGGTCCTAGGGCAAACCTACCCCAAACCACCCCATAACCCATATGAGGGTGTTAAATGTCATTTAAAACCAGTGGCCAAGGTCTCAGCCTCTGTTGAGGTGATCTGACCACTTAACCTCAAAGTGCACTTTTTCACCTAATTACCCCTTATTAGGGCTAGTCTAGGGTTTGCCTAATACCCCACCAAATCAACTCAAAATGAGGTGAACATTTATGCAGAGCTTCCTGATGACCCTAAGGACCACTCACCAAAATTTGGGAGGGTTTGAAGGTCTTTAGGTCCCTAAATTAATTTGTCCTAGGGTTTTTAAATGATTTCAAAAACTATAGAAAAATAGTCCCCAAAAATTCTCATTTTTGGGCAGGCCTAGGTACAGAATAGGGTGACCCCCTGTCCAAATTTCAGGTCATTTGGACAAGGGATGAAGTGGGGGCACACATTTTAATTTCTGTCTAACCCTAGGTATATACCCCATCAAATGAGTGCCCTGGTCAAACCAGGCACCCAAATTGGTTCAAACTAATTTTAAATTAAAGTAGACCCAAAGGGCTACAATTTTGATATTCATCACTTTTCCAGATTCTACATCTAGGTAGTTTTAATAATTAGAAACATTAAATACTAATTCTGTGACAAAAATGAAATAAAACGGAATCATATCCTATAGTTTAAATCCATCTCCAGCACTAATCTTAAAGCGGATCCAACGGCTCTGGCTCATCTTCTTCCTCCAGCTGACGGTTAAGATTGACCCGTCCTGGAGCTACTTCCAGCCGCCACCACCGGCCATCCGGCCACCACCCTGGCCGACCACCGCCACCACCACCTCTATTGAGGTGGTGGCTATCGGCAGGCGGCGGAACAGCCGCCGGAGGGGCGGATTCCGGCGATCCCAATGGGTTCATTTTTGCGGAAAAACCAGGAAAACTCCCTTCATGATCGGGCTAAATTGAGCCCGATTCTTAACCCTAATGATTGCTACGATCTACCCATAAAGAGAGAGGAGGAGGAGGGGAGGACCTTGCTTGCGGCCTGGAGGCACGTCGATCGCCGGGAAGCCATTAGTGGTGGTGGCGTCGCTCGGGTATCTGAAACTATATAGTGGAAGGGCTCAAACTCTTCAGGTAAACGGTGGGGAAAACTCCTTTCTGCCCACTGATGGTGTTTAAAGCCTCAGTTAGGGAGGGGAGAGGCCAAGTCATCAATGGCCATTAATGGCCATTGAAAGCTTGGCTCAGCCATGGTGGTTCTCCTCCCCTAGCCTCTGCCATGGCCAGGAAAACCCTTGGCCTCCTCTTAACTGACTAGAGGAGATGGTTCCAGCAAGAGGAGAGGGCTTTTGGCCTCCCTAGCCATGAATGGCCCCATCCCTTCATTTTCTCTCTCCTCCATTAAAGGGAGAAAATGAAGTTTCCTCTCTCCTAGTCATTAAGGATGACTTGGTCAACCCCTTTTAGGCTATTTGCAGTCCACTAATTCATATCATCATAAGATTAAGAGTTGGTTAGCCCAAATGAAAGGGGGCTTGAGCTTGGGTTAGCCCATTTGTGTTGAGTTTGACCTAGCCTTGACTAGGATTGACCTAGGTCAATTTGACCTTTTGAGTTGCCATCAATGGGTCCTTGGTGACCCATTGGACTCCCCTAAGGTCTAGGTAGGGTTGACTTGACACTTTGGAGGTCACTCTCCCTTAGAAAGGGTACTTTGATCAAATTAGGGCTAGGGTTGACTTTGGTCAGCCTAAACTCTTTGGTTGACCCCAATGGGTCCTTGGTGGCCCATTGACCTCAATTTAGGGTTAGGAGGGCATGGGTGGGGTCCACTTGGCTAGGGGAAGGTCAATTGACCCTAAGTAAGCTAGTTTGACCCATTTAGGGTTAGGGTTGACTTATGTCAACTTAACCACTTTGACTGCCTACAGTGGGTCCTTAGTGGCTCTATGGACTACCCAAAGTGTTATGGGTGTTATGGTAGGCTCATGGGATCAGGGTGTAGCCTTAAAGTCAAACTTTAGGTCTAAATGTTGAGGATGAGCTATAAGCAGACCAAGGTGATTTTCACCTTGGTCTTTGTTCACTGGTCCTTGGAGCTTCTGATGGTTTTGTAATGACCTAGTCATGACAAAACAAAATCCTAGGGGTTTAGCTGTTTGAGCGATGTTACACCGGAGCACCTGGTAACACGGGCAACTCCACCAGAAAATCCCGAGCAGCTTGGACTTGCCCTCTGTCAGACCTGCTCTCTTGTAGTTCCATAGATGAGCTACCCTTGTATGATGTCAATTCATCAAATACCACATCTTGGGAGACAACGAATTTCCATGTCTCTGGATCCATGGATTTCCAGCCCTTATTTCTCTCATCATAGCCGACATAGACTAGCTTCCGTGCTTTCACATTTAGCTTCATTCTGAGAGCGTCTGGAACATGCACATAGTAGGTTGAGCCGAACACCCAAAGATGTTCCACACTCTGCTTCTCCTTAAACATCACCTCATGTGGAGACTTCATGTTGTTTGGACTGAGGGGCATCCGGTTGATGACATACGCCGCACAGGTCATTCCCTCCGCCCAGAAGGCCCTGGGAATGCCTTTGGCTTGAAGCCAACACTTGCAGGTCTCCGTCAAATGATGGATCTTCCATTTGTTAACTCCGTTCTATTGTGGAGTATGCGCATAAGTAAGCTCCCTCCGAATTCTGAGCTTTTTGCAGAAGTTGGAGAACTCATCTGAGTTGAACTCTCCTTCATTGTCAGTTCTCAACTTCTTGATACGCAGACCGAGTTGGCCTTCCACTAGCTCCTTGAACTCCACGAACTTCCCGAACTCTTCTGACGTTTTCTTTATAAAATATACTCAAGTGTACCTTTAAAAATCATCAACCAGAACCAACATATACCTGCTACCGCCGAGACTGGGGTGGCGATAGGTCCCGTCAGATCACCGTGGATGCATTCTAATGGTGCTTCGCATCTGGTCTGTGATTTGTCAAATGGAAGGAGATGAGCATTTCCATATTAACATCCTACACAGACATGACCTTCTCAAAATGATGAAAGACTAGACAGGCCATGTACTAGGCCTCTTGCCGTTGTAACCTTCAGCTTATCCATCCCAACATACCCCAACATCTCATGCAAATAGCAGCGCTATCATTCTCCCTCATCTTCTCAACTTAGGAGCTTGTCGTCAACACAAACAAGTCATTTACCCTTCTTCCAACATGAGTGATGTCAGCTTTCACAACTGACACATTTCAGAGAAATTTCACTTTTGTTGGGCCAAACAGAACGTGATACCCAACGTCTACAACGTTGGTCACCGATAAGAGGTTTTTCTCCATCCCCAGCATGTGATGCACACTCCTCAACGTGAGTGGCCCCCGATCACTGCCTAAAGAACCATCCCCTCCTTCTTTACAGTTTACACAATATCATCAACCATAATAATAACGTCATTATATTTATACTCCTGCAGCGAAGAGAACTTTGACTCGTCCCCGATGAGGTGATGACCACACCCTGAGTCCACAATCCAGTTCTCCTGATAGTTGACGGAGGTAAGCACACAGACACAAGTTCCCGTCATGAATTGTAACACCCCCTATCCGTCGCATAGCATATAGCAGTAGGTCCGGCCGGGGCCCGACGCCATATACCACAGACAGACCGGGTGGTTACTTATGGAAACCATCCAACCAATCTCAACGTCCTACACAGAGCATTCTAGCGGAAGCAGTTTATAAGTTGCAAAACAAGAACCCAGCACAAGCATGAATGTCCACTAACATGACAATAGGAATGTATACAAAAATACCCAAAATATTCGGCCTTAAGGCCTTACAAAATGTTTCACTTGTCTTTTACATGATTTCCAAACCTCGGCTCGCAGGCCGGCCATACATGAAGAAAACATAAAACATTACCACTTGGGCCTTCGAGGGCCAGCTTTGCAAAAAGGGCTTTAGCCCGCTATTGACCGCTTGGTCCAGCTGCACCTGCAAGCAAACAAACCACCGCACGGTGGCAAACAAAGCAACGGTCAGCAATGCTGACCAAATTATAACGATCCCGCCCCCAACTCGGGGCGGCGATGCTCCTTCCCTGCATTTCATTAGCTTAAGCGAGCAATATAAATATAGTCATTTCATCACAGGCGGAGGCTCAACGGCCACACACCCCGTGCACTCAGGGCACATTCTTGGTGAACGCAGTCTAAGTCTGCCGACTCACCGCCATCCTCTCTTGGACGACCAAACTATGAGCAGTTTGTCTTCCTGGCATGGGTCACGGTAATTAAAACCATAGACCGCCGAAGACCCTCATCTATGCCAACGGCCCTCATCCGAACGACATAGAGTGGGTACGGTTCCATCTAACCCGTGCTCACAACGCAACGGTAATTTAAACCATATGCGCCCGCAACGGTAATTTAAACCATATGCGCAGGTCAAACTTCTACCGAGTCCCATTTTCACCACAAGTCACATAACCCGGTTATGTTCAAGTTGGCTTCCAAGCCACCAAGTTGGCAAGACCTCGTGTCCGCCCAGTTTTCCGGGTGCACCTTTGGGTTAGTCCCCAAGGCTCCCTGCTGCAATCTACCGCGTAGAAAACCCGAAAAACACCAAATAGCACGGAGTCTTCTCCGGCCTTATGCAATGCAACATCACCGATCCGAACTACATGTCCGGGTAGGCTTCAACCAAAATGCCTATGTCCGTTCTCGCATACGGACTCTAAACAACGGGGACTTCACATATCTACCCGAAGGAACGCCTCCAACTCTCCGCAAACTCGCGAGAGCGGGCTTCCTATGCAAAGAAAAGAGCGACTCATGCTCAAGATGAGGATCGTTACCCTTGCGGTCCTCTTTGGCGCCATTGAAAAGTAATCGGATGGAAATCACCGCACTTGCGTTGCCTCCGTGGATCCGGAGTCGGCTTGCGATTCGGAGCTCCGAAGCTCCTCCAATGGCGGATCTAGTTCCTCTTCTTCTTGCCTTAGCTTTTCTTTCTCCAAGGATTTGGAGAGATAACAAGTGGAAAAAGTGAGGGTTTTCTAAGTCAAAACCCGGGTATATCCCTTCAGGAACAACCCCAGCCATTGGATCCTCAGTCAAAGAAATGAACGGCTTCGATTCAGGACTGAAATGCCCAATCTGGGCCGAACACGGCCTGGCACACGCCCGTGTCCAGTGCCGTGTGCCTCATTCGCCGTCAAAATCAAATCACCTGGAACCTCACACGGGCATCGAACACGCCCGTGTTCGATCTGACACGCCCGTGTTCCAACTGACACGGCCGTGTATCTGGCCGTGTACCCCCATGATTTTCTCCCGTTTCCAACCCGAGCGCTGACACGGGTTCGGACACGCCCGTGTCCTTGCCCGTGTCACCTTGACACGCCTGGGCTCCAGGCCGTGTACAAGGTCTCGGCACTTCGCGGCTAAGTGTCGACACGGGTCGACACGCCCTGCGACACGCCCGTGTCGCAGGCCGTGTGCCAGGTCTCGACACACTGTCGACACCAAAGTGTCGACTTCGCGGGACGAGTGTCGACACGGGTTGACACGCCCTGCGACACGCCCGTGTCGCAGGCCGTGTGCCGCGTCTCGACACAACTTCAAAGTACTGTGTCGACTTCACGGCTAAGTGTCGACACGGGTCGACACGCCCTGCGACACGCCCGTGTCGCAGGCCGTGTGCCCAGTCTCGACACAATGTCGAGACCAAAGTGTCGACTTCACGCCTCAGTGTCGACACAGGCTTGACACGCCCTGGGACACGCCCGTGTCCCAGGCCGTGTGCCTGCAGCCAGAACTCAAACTGGCCCAAATTATTCCCCTTTTGCTCCTTTGAGTTTCGGGGCGTTACAACTCTACCCCTCTTAAAAGAATTTGCCCACGAAATTACATAAAGGGAAAAACATGTACCAAAACTAAAATTTGTACCTGAGCGGAACAACTCCGGATATTCGTCAAGCATCGTCTGCTCTCGCTCCCAAGAGAGCTCCTCACGACCGCAATTGTCCCACCGGACTTTGACCATCCTGATCTCTTTATTGCGTAGCCGCTTGACCTCCGAGTCCTCAATCCGCACGGGCTTGACTTTTGTCGTTAGCCCACTATCCACCGGCACTTGATTGGCCGCGATCACTTGCGTAGGCTCTTGCACCGCCTTCCGAAGCACCGAAATATGGAATACATCATGTAAACCACTTAGCTCCACTGAAAGCTTCAGCCGATAGGCCGCTTCTCCTACTCGCTCCAGAACCTCGAACGGTCCAAGGTACCTCGGGCTCAGCTTTTTCAATCGCCGCACCCGCGAGACACCCTTGAACGGCTTGATCTTCAAGTATACATAATCGCCCACAGCGAACTCCACGTTCCTGTGCTTGGCATTATAGTACTTTGCTTGCCGGTCCTGAGCGATAAGCAACCTCTCCCGAATGGTTCTTACCAAGGAAGTAGCATCCTCCACTTCCGATCGCTTATACAACTTTGACTCGCCCGTTTCTAACCAAGACAACGGCGTGCGACATCTTCTACCATATAGGGCCTCGAAAGGCGCCATCTGAATACTTGCTTGGTAGCTGTTGTTGTATGCGAACTCCACCAAATAAAGGTGGTCCTCCCATTGCTTTCCGAAGTCCAAGACACACATGCGAAGCATGTCTTCCATCGTTCTATTGACCCTCTCGGTCTGCCCATCCGTTTGCGGATGGAAGGCTGTGCTAAACTTCAGCTTTGTTCCCAACATTTGCTGCACCAGCCTCCAATCATTGGACGTGAACCGCCCATCTCGGTCACTCACGATGCTGCGGGGCACACCATGAAGCCGCACTATGTTATCCACATAAAGCTTCGCCAGCTTCTCCACCGGGTCATCCTTCCTATGCGGAATAAAATGCGACACCTTCGTTAATCGATCGACCACCACCCAAATGGCGTCGTTCCCCTTTTGCGACCTTGGCAAACCATGCACAAAGTCCATAGAGATGTCGTCGAATTTCCACTCCGGAATAGGCAAGGACTTAAGAAATCCTCCCGGCTTTTGGCACTCCGCCTTTACCAAGGCGCAGGTTTGGCACTTCGCTACATATAGCGCCACATCCTTTTTCAAACCCGGCCACCAAAATAGCTTCTTGATATCGCGGTACATCTTCGTGCTCCCCGGGTGAATCGAGTACTTGGTATGGTGCGCCTCGTACAACAACTCCAACCGTAAATTGCCCACACTTGGGACGCACAAACGACCGTCTCTCCAAAGCAATCCGTCCTCCACAACGAATTGGGAATTTGACCCATCCAGAGCCTCTATCATGATCTGCTTCATATTAGCATCCATATCCAAAGCCTGCCGAATCCGATCAGCCAGGTCATATTGGACTTCAGTCCAATTCAGCACTGCTTCAGCACTAGATTGCCTATCCACACAAACAATCTCCAACGCCTCCAGCTCCTGCACCAACCGCTCATCATGCACTGATAGCCAATTCGCTTGAGCTGGGGCTCGGCGACTCAACGCGTCCGCAACCGCATTCCCTTTGCCAGGCACGTAGTGGATCTTGAAAGTATAGTCCCCCAGGAACTCCATCCACCTACGCTGCCGCATATTCAGATCTTTCTGATCAATCAAATACTTTAGGCTCTTGTGATCGGTGTAGATATCAATCTTCACACCGTACAAATAGTGTCTCCACAGCTTCAAGGCAAAAATCACGGCCGCTAACTCCAAGTCATGGACCGGATAATTCCTCTCGTGCACTTTTAGCTGTCTCGAGCCATAAGCTATCACGCTGCCGTGCTGCAATAGCACGCAACCCAAACCACTGCCCGAAGCATCGCTATATATCTCATAGCCTTCGGTTCCAACCGGCGAACTCAGCACAGGCGCCGTGGTCAACCGACACTTCAATTCCTCAAAAGCTCGCGCGCACTCAGGCGTCCAAACGAACTTATGCTCCTTCCTCGTCAAAGTAGTGAGAGGTAGCGCTATCCGCGAGAAGTTCTCTACGAAGCGCCTATAATAACCGGCAAGCCCCAAAAAGCTCCGGACTTCTGCTACCGTAGCAAGCTCAGGCCACTCCCGTATCGCAACAATCTTCGCCGGATCCACAGCAATACCCTCTCCACTCACTATATGCCCGAGGAACGCCACTGAGGATAGCCAAAACTCGCACTTCGAGAACTTGGCATACAACTGGTTTCTCCTGAGTGTCTCCAACACCAAATGGAGATGCTTGAAGTGATCCTCCTCACTTTGCGAGTACACCAAAATATCGTCGATGAAGACGATCACGAAATGGTCTAGGTACTCCCTGAACGTCCTGTTCATCAAATCCATAAATACTGACGGCGCATTAGTCAGCCCAAACGGCATGACCGTAAACTCATAATGCCCGTATCTCGTACTAAACGCTGTCTTCGGGATATCACTCTCCCTTATCCGCAGCTGATAGTACCCAGACTTGAGATCTAACTTCGAGTACACCGTCGACCCGACTAACTGATCAAAGAGATCATCAATCCGGGGGATCGGGTACTTGTTCTTCTCAGTCAGCTTGTTTAGCTCCCGATAGTCAATACACAACCTCAAGCTTCCGTCCTTCTTCTTAACAAAGAGGACCGGTGCGCTCCAAGGCGAAGAACTCGGGCGCACATACCCTTGCTCCAACAACTCTTGCAACTGTACTTTCAGCTCCGCCATTTCCTTAGGCGCTAGCCGATACGGAGATCGTGACACAGGCTTTGCACCTGGCACTAGCTCGATAGTAAAATCTATCTCCCGTTGTGGCGGGGCTCCAGGAAGATCTGCGGGGAACACATCAGGGTATTCCGATACCACTGAAATACAATCCATCGCGGGCTTTGGCTTTGCAACCTCCACTAGTGTAAAGAACAGTTCTGCTCCGGCACGAACCGCCTTCACCACCTGAAGAGCAGACATTAACGTCTTGCTCGACCCCTTTAAGCCCGTAAAAGTCGTCTCACGACTTGCTCCCAGCTTTACTTCCTTGCTACCGCAATCTATATGGGCCTGCTGCTCCGAGAGCCAGTCCATTCCAAATATGACGTCGAACTCCACCAACGGAAGTAAGGACGCCCGCAGGTCAAACTTCTGCTCTCCAATACGAACTTTAACTTCGCAGATCCTAACCGCTCGCATCGAACACCCATTGGGCAACAACACATCCAACTTGTCCTTCGCCATCGAAGAAGGGACTCCGATGCGTGATATAAATCTTTCGGACAAGAAGGAGTGTGAAGCTCCCGTATCAAAGAGTGCTCGTGCCGGATTTTCACAAATCAATACAAATCCTAAACAAGCAGTGGTAAGGTAACATATACATAACAAGCATATAAAGGAATTGACTTGCTATAAATTAAACCGTACCTGTCACCACGTCAGCTTGTTTAATGGCCTCCTGTTGGCCAAGATTATAGACCCTTGGTTGGGCCGGAGCATAGTGGGATGCGGTCGACTCCACCGCCTTACCCTTCTCTTCATAAGTAGCTCCTGGCCTCCTCTCGGACTTAGGACGTCCGCTCCAACAATCACGGGCGAAATGCCCCGTCTTGCCACAAGTAAAGCACGCGCCGGGGGTCCGACTCGTAGCCGCCCCAGAAGCACCAGAAGGAGCTGGACCCGAAGTCCTATGCTTCTTAAAGAATCTTTGATAGCCAGACTTTGAAGTAGTCGGCACTTTGAACCCAGATTTCTTCTCACCCAAGCCTTTCTTCGCTTGCACACTCTTCATGTCCTTCTCCAAGGACCGGGCAGTATTGACCAAGGTTAAGAAACCCTGCGTCATTGGCCCCGACAGTAACAATCTCAGCTCATCCCTCAAGCCTTCATAAAAACGATTAGTCTTGCGCTCCTCATCCATGATGGTGGAGCTAGCATATCGACTCAACCGCGTAAACTCGTGGAGATATTCATCCACGCTCCTCTCACCCTGCACCAACTTCAGGAATTCATTCTCCATCGAGATCCTCTGAGTAGAAGGGAGGTATCTTGCTAAGAACAATTCCGAGAACTCTTCCATCGGAACGTCTATCAGTTGTCTACCTCTCAAATGATGCAGCTCCAAACCTTCCCACCACATCCTCGCTTCCCCATCCAGAAGGAACGTAGCGATGGTGGTCATTTGCCACTCCTCCGTCTCCGTCGCTGTCATGACTCTCTTCACCCTAGAGAGCCAGTCTTCAGCCTGCGATGGGGTTCCCAACCCCGAGAATAACGGAGGGTTAAAGCTCATTACATGCTTCAACTGCCTCTCAGTCGCCCTCCTGGGCACTATTGGTTCTACAACCACTTGCTCCATCCTTCTCGGCTCAGCCTCCTGTAGAGGTACTTGCTCCAACACAGGAGCGGGCTGCTGCGCCTGCCTTCCAGGCTGCGCATTGATCACGGCTAACACCGCTTCAGCCACCAACCGTATATTTTCTGCCGACAAAGGTGTTGCGGGAGCAACTTCTGGTGCACTACTAGCCTCAGAACCTCGGCGTTCTGACGGCCCAACACCACTTCGGGTCACCTATAGTGGTACAAAACACCGTTAAGCGACCAAATAAATTGCAAACAGCAATTATAGGAACACGCAGGTTCCTCAAACACGAGTATTTTCATTCCTAAGTGGACATTCATGGGTTCTTTTTACTGTTATTACGATGACGCACACAATGTGCTCACCACCCCTGAAAAAGAATTCGCCCACGAATTCACTTTAAGCCCGACCAAAACCAGTAGTCTGATACCAAATTGTAACACCCCCTATCCGTCGCATAGCATATAGCAGTAGGTCCGGCCGGGGCCCGACGCCATATACCACAGACAGACCGGGTGGTTACTTATGGAAACCATCCAACCAATCTCAACGTCCTACACAGAGCATTCTAGCGGAAGCAGTTTATAAGTTGCAAAACAAGAACCCAGCACAAGCATGAATGTCCACTAACATGACAATAGGAATGTATACAAAAATACCCAAAATATTCGGCCTTAAGGCCTTACAAAATGTTTCACTTGTCTTTTACATGATTTCCAAACCTCGGCTCGCAGGCCGGCCATACATGAAGAAAACATAAAACATTTCCACTTGGGCCTTCGAGGGCCAGCTTTGCAAAAAGGGCTTTAGCCCGCTATTGACCGCTTGGTCCAGCTGCACCTGCAAGCAAACAAACCACCGCACGGTGGCAAACAAAGCAACGGTCAGCAATGCTGACCAAATTATAACGATCCCGCCCCCAACTCGGGGCGGCGATGCTCCTTCCCTGCATTTCATTAGCTTAAGCGAGCAATATAAATATAGTCATTTCATCACAGGCGGAGGCTCAACGGCCACACACCCCGTGCACTCAGGGCACATTCTTGGTGAACGCAGTCTAAGTCTGCCGACTCACCGCCATCCTCTCTTGGACGACCAAACTATGAGCAGTTTGTCTTCCTGGCATGGGTCACGGTAATTAAAACCATAGACCGCCGAAGACCCTCATCTATGCCAACGGCCCTCATCCGAACGACATAGAGTGGGTACGGTTCCATCTAACCCGTGCTCACAACGCAACGGTAATTTAAACCATATGCGCCCGCAACGGTAATTTAAACCATATGCGCAGGTCAAACTTCTACCGAGTCCCATTTTCACCACAAGTCACATAACCCGGTTATGTTCAAGTTGGCTTCCAAGCCACCAAGTTGGCAAGACCTCGTGTCCGCCCAGTTTTCCGGGTGCACCTTTGGGTTAGTCCCCAAGGCTCCCTGCTGCAATCTACCGCGTAGAAAACCCGAAAAACACCAAATAGCACGGAGTCTTCTCCGGCCTTATGCAATGCAACATCACCGATCCGAACTACATGTCCGGGTAGGCTTCAACCAAAATGCCTATGTCCGTTCTCGCATACGGACTCTAAACAACGGGGACTTCACATATCTACCCGAAGGAACGCCTCCAACTCTCCGCAAACTCGCGAGAGCGGGCTTCCTATGCAAAGAAAAGAGCGACTCATGCTCAAGATGAGGATCGTTACCCTTGCGGTCCTCTTTGGCGCCATCGAAAAGTAATCGGATGGAAATCACCGCACTTGCGTTGCCTCCGTGGATCCGGAGTCGGCTTGCGATTCGGAGCTCCGAAGCTCCTCCAATGGCGGATCTAGTTCCTCTTCTTCTTGCCTTAGCTTTTCTTTCTCCAAGGATTTGGAGAGATAACAAGTGGAAAAAGTGAGGGTTTTCTAAGTCAAAACCCGGGTATATCCCTTCAGGAACAACCCCCAGCCATTGGATCCTCAGTCAAAGAAATGAACGGCTTCGATTCGGGACTGAAATGCCCAATCTGGGCCGAACACGGCCTGGCACACGCCCGTGTCCAGTGCCGTGTGCCTCATTCGCCGTCAAAATCAAATCACCTGGAACCTCACACGGGCATCGAACACGCCCGTGTTCGATCTGACACGCCCGTGTTCCAACTGACACGGCCGTGTATCTGGCCGTGTACCCCCATGATTTTCTCCCGTTTCCAACCCGAGCGCTGACACGGGTTCGGACACGCCCGTGTCCTTGCCCGTGTCACCTTGACACGCCTGGGCTCCAGGCCGTGTACAAGGTCTCGGCACTTCGCGGCTAAGTGTCGACACGGGTCGACACGCCCTGCGACACGCCCGTGTCGCAGGCCGTGTGCCAGGTCTCGACACACTGTCGACACCAAAGTGTCGACTTCGCGGGACGAGTGTCGACACGGGTTGACACGCCCTGCGACACGCCCGTGTCGCAGGCCGTGTGCCGCGTCTCGACACAACTTCAAAGTACTGTGTCGACTTCACGGCTAAGTGTCGACACGGGTCGACACGCCCTGCGACACGCCCGTGTCGCAGGCCGTGTGCCCAGTCTCGACACAATGTCGAGACCAAAGTGTCGACTTCACGCCTCAGTGTCGACACAGGCTTGACACGCCCTGGGACACGCCCGTGTCCCAGGCCGTGTGCCTGCAGCCAGAACTCAAACTGGCCCAAATTATTCCCCTTTTGCTCCTTTGAGTTTCGGGGCGTTACATGAATGCACTCCCCCATCCTCCTACCTCAGCTCTGGATTCAGCCTCTCCTTTTCCTACAGCATGCCTCGAATAAAGATTGACTTTGCAGTCCTTCTGAATATGACCAAGCTTATTGCACCGTGGTCCGCCTCTCTTCTTCCCGTCATCCTACTTAGGAGCCTTGCTCCTCTCCTACTGCGATGAAGAAGACGGATCATCACTAACAAGTGACTTCTTATTCCTGTCCCATCTCTTCTTCTTGCCAGAGAAAAGAATCTCGCCATCTCCCCCTAAGATCAAACTTCAGCCATCTACCTCGTTAAGCTCTCATGCGAAGCTAACAGGTTCTCCAGCTCAAGCAAAGATGGCTGATTGGTCCAGCCCTACACAGAAGTTACGAAGGGAATATACTCCTCCTACAACACGCAGATGATATGCCTCTTCAGCTTTGCTACTGAGATAAGCTCTTCCGGGTCCAATGTCAATATCTCAGCGCAGAGGTTATTCATCTTCAAGAAGAAAGATGATATAGACAAGTCACCATGAGTGGCCTTCGCCAACTCATTTTCCAAGAACTGTAGCGTAGCTACGTTCTTCTTGTTGAATAGGTCATCCAAGGCCATCCATATTTCAATAGCTGACCGACATCTGATGATGTGGTCAAATAGCTCCGGTGAAATAGCCCGCTTAAGAGTGAACTCAGCCTTTGCATTCATCCTTCTCTAAGCTTTTAACGCCTCATCATTCCCGGCATCAGCTACCACCTCTTGCCCGTCGTCTCTACTGAAGAACTCCCAAAGTTCCTCACCTAGAAGATAGCTCTTCATGCATGACTGCCACTTCATTAAGTTGGTCTGCATCAAGAGCTCAATTCCAAGACCTCTTGTATAGCCGACTTTCATTGCTCAAATCAGATTTAATTGAACTTCTAAGGAATAACAAACCTCTGGGGTTGATGAACTGCTAACTCCTCAACACCTCTCTGATATCATGTAAAATTTTCTAGGAAGCTGAGAAAGGTCACATGAATACTCAACCACGACCAAGTCAAGTAGAAATCAACAACAGTAGAAGCACAAGAGTCTCAAACTTAGAATTATCAACAACTTCTTTACAAGGCAAGGTATACATTGCGAGACATGATTCACAATGTACCCGATGGAAACAAAAAATACAAGCAAAAGAAACTGCGCGGTCTGCTAACTGTAACCGCACAAGCCACTGACCGCAGACCCTGTCTGCCGAAACCGCCAAGTTGTCAAACTACAACCAAGCTACACGGACTGCCTATTATTGAATGTTGATGAACTGAACAGAACCCGCTGATAGACCGGGAGAACTGGTCGAACTGACCGCCACCCTGAGGAAGTGACTTCATGTCGCTGAGAACGCAACTTGCTATATACCATTGACTGTAACCGCGAACTGTTCCGCACTGATCCTTCCAACTAGTTGCCTAGTCGCCCAGTGCTAGCCGCACAGCCTGTACAGACAAGTCAACTTCACTTAGTCGCGCCGGTTAGAAAACCGTAACCGCAAGATCAAAATGCGAGCTGAGTTCTCACTATTTTCATTATATATGACGAGCCGGAGACTCCTATTTATAGGCGACAAAGGGAGTATGATCACCGCCCATAACGATAGGATAATCGCCCGTCATCATGCTGCTAGCACCACATATCCGCACAAGTGCAGATACCAATATCAGTCCACACACAATAACCATCTATCCGCTTACACGGAAAGATCAACCAGTCCGCCAAGCCGAGCGGACAACAACACCAGCTCGCATGGACTTAGCAATCCAGCCATGCATCCTGATCCATCATCACTCCTACGACGGACTGCCGGTCTCCACAAACAGACCGCGCGTATAGAGGGCTTCGCTAACTCCAGAGCAGACCGCGCAACTATGCGGTCACTGCAAACTAGGCAACAACTGACTTGTCACAACACTGTGACCAAGTCCAAAACACTAACGAACTCTGCCTTCAGACTGTGCTAGCAGAATACAACAAACTGTGCGGTTAGCCTCTGCAATCCACGCTAACGACCTTGCGCGCTAGGGAACCTGCCAACTCCAAGCGGACTGTGCGGTCTCACAATCCAGACCGCAACAGTTGCGGTTAGACAAAGCTAACCGTCCGGTTACCTCCCAGGGTGCTTACTGAAACAGATCGCAAGATAAGAACATCAGCCAAAAACCGGCTATTCGTCAACAGCTAGCCGCCAGACCGGTGGCGGTCTCTGCGGTCTGTGCGGTTTGCTTAATCAGACCGCCCACTACACTTCACTTCCACTTCAATAATTTCAACAGCCAATTCATGGAGCAAATTTTATGTTGATGCTCAAGTTTCTGATGTATGAATTGTGATATGATATGCAGCTTGGGAGACACAAAAATTGGTTCACTACTATGGGAAAATGCCGAGGAATCAATGCTGAGCTTATCAAAAGGAAATGTAGCATCAGTGGAGTCAATTATTAGGTAAGAAGATTTACAGAGATTTTTGTCAAAGAGTGAACGATGCAATGACTGTAGTTTTGATTCTAAACTAACCCTTAGGCTTTTTTTTGCTTTTTGTGCAGGAATGGAATTGAAGCCAATCAGCTATTAAGAGCTAACTTGGCATCTTTTTCAACAACTGCACTAGCGAATGCTAATTTAGGACACAAGAGTCTTCATACCTCTATTGACAGTATGCTTTCCATTCCTCTGTTATGCACTAAGAGTGAAATGTGGATCACAGTTGGGCTTTATAAATCAATTAATTTTTTTCACCATATTTTTGAAGGTTTATTTATTAATACCTCCCCTTTAACTTCACCTAATTACAGAGACATCTCATCTCTATCAACATTACCAAAATCTCATGTCTGCATTGTTAACATGCGTGTACAAAAAAGAAAACCGGAGGGGTCTTCCTGGATGTTTTTTTGTACGTGTATGTTAACAATATAAATTTAGAGGGGTGGTTTTGATAATTTTGAAATATAGAGGTGAGGTCTCTATAATTATGCAAAGCTAGAGGGGAGTTTTTCATTATTATTCCTATTTTCACAGATCATGAATGAGATTAATCTCAATAATCTCATGTATATTGAGAAAATCTCCCTCACATTTGCGCACCAAACATTAACGAGTGATGCGCCTGCTCTTGAATCTTTCACAACATTGGTAGAAGAGCACAAAATACCAATGAGAGCCACAAAACACATGAGCCTCTTGATAATAATCTAGACATCAACTCAAATGCTATTTGTTAGGAAGCGCGAACCTAAAAAGGACCCAAGTATTTTTCATGTACTTTAGCTTTCTTGGATTTCACATGTCTTCAAAATCAACAGGTACTTCAAAACTTGACCATGATGCATATGCAAAAATCCATTCTTTCCTAGTCCCATCTCATAAGGACCTGTGGGAATCAGGGAATGAACACTATCAAAAGATAATTGAGATATTTAATAATGCAGGGAAATGCTTGGAACAAGAATATATGGTAAATATTTAATGTATGAAATTCTTTAACAAAACTCAGCAAGAAAATTTGATTCTTAAATCAACTGAAAATTTTGCAGGTGGATGAACCACCTTTCTCAACACCAAGAAAGAGGGTGATCAATTCTCTAAGAATGACAGCCATCGAGGAGTTGACAACGCCAGCCTTTGAAGAACTGCTTAAAGGATTCTGGGAGTCTAAATCAGCATGCAAGCCAGTAGACGGGGATGTGAAGAATTTGACTACAGCATATGAGTCCCATTCAAAGACCTTTAGAAATTCCAGAGTTGGCTTGACAACACAATATTAATGTTGAGCCCAAGACTATTTCCAATTGGGAAGAACTGTAGAGGCCACGGTGCGGGCAAAACAGCACTGTAGCCTGAAATTTGTTGTGTAGAGTATCTTTCAGATACCACCATTGAGGAATAAAAGAGTCATACCCTTCGCGTGACTAATTTCAGAAAATACTAGTCTGTTTTGTTCTATTGCTAAAGCTTAAACCTTATGCCGCTAGTAAAATGTGTGAATAACATTCATGAAAAAGAGGATGGAATAAAAACTTGAGGCAAAAGAAACAGATCTAAACCTCTCACCATTGATACTTCCTACTAGTAGGGATCTGATACAAGTATGTGATCTTCTAAACGTTCGATCACTCCCTTTTGATGGTGTATGATCAAATCAATGATCATCTTTCGGGACCGAATTCAACTCAACAAGTACTTATAGACGCACTCTCATCAATCACATCCCCATACGATGCGTAGTTAACATTCATAGTTAGATGGGTAGTTATCATTAAGTGGGTGGATAACCCCACAATAGGAAGCTATTGATCAAAAATTTCAAATAAGCTTTGGATCTATTTAATATAATAAATAATAATATAGTTAGGTTGTTTTAACTATTATGTTAGCTATCTCCCACGAGGTCAATACTTCTACATAATTTAAACATAGGTCATACACATCTATGAAATACAATGCACAAATCATGTATCTCTTGTGCCATACTCCTTGGAATTAATCTAAAATCTATAACATTACTTAATGAATAAACCTAATATTTATTTTAGATCATCCACAAAATAATTTTCGTCAAAATAATTAAGTGTATGCCATAATTTGAGGAAAACACATAAATTAAACGTTTCAGAACATTTTGATATAATAAAAAGATGCCTAATGAGACTCAAACTCATATTAATCACATGATCCTTAAATTTCAATGTCGACATACCTTTAGTTAAACGATCACCTATCATCAATTCAGATCTTACATGCTCTATGCCACTTCCCCTTGACAACTTCTCTGATGGCTAAATAATTAATGTCGATGTTACATCAACTACCAATTTTATTTTTTTAGTAATAAATACAACAGCTGAATTGTCACAATATATTCTTAATAGCTTAGAAATAGAATTTATAATTCCAAACCTTGAAATGTAACTCCTCAACCCACACATTGAGAAATATCCCAAAAAAAGAAACGAACTTTGCCTTCATAGTACAAGTAGTAATCAAGGTATGCATCATGCTTCTCCAAGACATGAATTTGTCAGCATACATGAAAATATATAACGATGTTGATTTGTGAGAATCAACAAAACCTACGAAGTCGAAACCAGAATGTTGGAACACAGGGTCCGCATCTATTAATTTGAGAATAACAAATCTTAATTTTTATTTGATCTACTTTACTTGCATTTATAGTGTGCATGACCTACAGGTAAAATAAAGATAGGTACGATTGGCACAATCAAATGGAGATATGTCGGAATTGCTAACTACCACGCAATGGTTTCTTACCGCTGACGATAACATTTGTTCCTAAATGACAGCTGGCAATGAGAACTCAAAAGGGACTTGGAGGGAGCGAGAAGCTTATTGTGTAAAACTTTGTCACGCCACGATAACCCTATCGCGCGGCGGTAACTTTATGGCATCTCCATCAATTACAAAATAATTTGGGAGCCAAATGAAGCATGAGATCTCAGCTTAGCATGTACGAATATCGAACTACGATGCGGCGATAGGGACACCACAGCGAGATAAAATACTACCTAAGTTATCAGCTCAACTTCCATATCAAGACGAGAGGGTCAGGGAAAAATAAGCAATAAGCTACCACTAGGCGTTAAGTACTACCGCTGGCGATAACTGACAGTATTATACTGAAAAAGCATTTCGCTTCGTCTCTTACACACAAAATGAATTATTCTGAAAGAGATTTCATCCTAGAGCTCCAGAGGAAATCCAAGACTCCCATACAACAGCAAGAAGTGAATTCAATGGCAGAGAAGATCAAGGCAAGACGAAGAACAAATGCATCCACGTCGACGACCTCAAGCGTTTTTTCGTCCACACCTTCAGAAGCTCTCAGGGAAGTTTTCATTTTAGATTATATCATCTCTTTACTATGTATATTTTCTCTTTGTTTTTGGTGACGTTTTTGTTGTACGTTGTGGAGTTCGCCCATCTGTTAGCGACTATGCCTTTGTAGGGCATACGGGGAGAATTCACCATGTGTGTCAGGAAACTAAACTGGGGTTATGGTCTAGGGGGGCTTGAGGCCTATCTCGGGATAGATAGGCTATGACCAACCGGTTTGAGGTGCAAGTCGGTATAAAAGAACAAAAATAAAAAAAATTATTCACCACCTTGATCTCTAGTCTTATGGAGATCAAAATTTTGTAACCATCCTTATTATAATTTAATAATATTTTTCTCTTGATTCTCAAAAGTATTTCATTACTCATTTTAATATTCTCATAATGAAAGGTTTTAATAATTATAAAGATTTTTCCTATAAATTAATAATCCCTTATTTACCCTCCCCCTCTAAGATCCTTTCACAATCCAACAAATTGTATCAGAGATGGGTTACTCTGATTAGGCTTAACAACCTAGAATATTAGATTGCGACCCTTAGAGATCCAATGAATAGCAATGATAAGTCTAATAAACTCCTCTATTATTCACGGAAGTCACTATGCTACATGAAAACAAAAGAATTAATGAAAAATAATGTTCTTATTTATATCGATATTGATGTGTAGAATATGACTATTAATAAATATATTGCACAATTTATTTTAAAGAATAATATTGTGATTCCCTAACCTACCATTGATATTAATGAACTTAAGAAAAATGAATGCAATTTAAATGCAAAAACTATGAATCATAAAGATATTGCGATATTGATAAAAATATATTTAAACTTGTTTATACTTTACACTGCTTTCGACGTTTGGAAATTTCTTGAAAATACTTATGATTTTTTTCTACATGTGCTAAAATAAGTCAAAAATTAAAAAATTCATTAGATAAAAAAGTGTGTACTCATGCTACATCTCTCAAAAGGAATCTTATTCAGTTGAATCTACGGTAAGCATGACAAGTAGAATGGAAACTGATAGTGCATCAAATAATTCAAATGATTGTTCTTATGAGTGCATTATAAGTACAATGAAAACAACCTTTCTTGAATCCAGATCATTCTCTTCATCTCGTGCGCTTTATTTTTCTAAATGTAAAATTGAAAAGTTGAAAAATATAAATTTTATAGTGTTTAGAAAATAAAAATTTAAAACAAAACTTAATATAAAATCAAATATTAGTGTGCCTTTTATTGATTCTAATTTATGCTCTTTAGTTGATAAGTTTATACCTTGTATTGAGTGTAATGAACTTAAAGAAAAATTCATTTTTTTTTGAAAAAGAGCTTTATATTGCAAAAGAGCATAATAAACTATTCATAAATGAAAACTAGCATCTTCGCACGGCTTGCCGGCCGTGCTCGATGCTCTGGTTGCCTTGGGTGCTTACGGGCTTCGCCCGTTCACACCCAAGGAGAATTTGTGGGTTTGTGTTCGATATTCTCGGGCGACCTTCGGCAGTCTCCACCCGAGCTCCGCAAGGCAAAAATGAAGAACGCACCTTACGGTGCAACCTCTGTTTGCGAGAGAAATCAAATATGGCGTTGAAGCATGTGATGCGATCGTCTCTTAGGCTCCGTTTGGGGGACTTATATTTTCACTGGTCAAGCGATTACGACCGCAGTTCATGTGGTCGTAACCGCTTTGTAACGCCTCAAATTTCATAAGGCGGGAGATGCTCCTCTGGGGGTTATCGCTCGGAGGTAGCTAGTTATCGCGCGGAGGTAGCTCCAGGGTTTGCCTCAAGAGTGTTGAATTCTCGAAAAAGCGCTGAGTTCTCGAGAAAGATGTTACTGCGCGACGGAAAGATGTTACCGCGTGGCGGTAGCTGGGATTTAGTCTGGCAGAGTTCTCGGGAAGCTATCGCCCGGCGATAGTGTTACTGTTGGCGATAGCTGGGTCAATTTAATTGATATAGTTCGCGGGATTCTACCGTGCGGCGGTAGCAGTTAGCGCGCGGTGATAACGGCAGGTGTCGTGTTGTAACATTCATTGTCTATCGTGCGGCGTTAGCATCCTACCACGTGGCAGTAATAAATATGAAACGAAGTGGCCACATGTCGGCCTGTGATTGGATGGTTTGGGCGGTTGCGCTCGAAACGAGGCGTTGAATTAAGATACCACGCGACGGTAGTTAGTTACCGCGCGGCGGTAGCTTTATATATAAGCCTGGTTTGGTCGCTTTCACTTCATTTCTTTTGGAGTGAGGACTTGGTCAGGATTTCTTAGAGGAGGAGCCGCGGCGCCGGAAGAGATTTCTCGACGCCGTTGAAGCTCCGAAGTCCCGATTCGCAAGACGAGCCCGTATCTGTGCAGGCAAGATCGTTGCGGTCGCGTTCATCCGTCTAGATCTTTGGCATGGCACCAAAGAGTGCGCAAAGGGTAACGATTCTCAACTTGGACATGTGAAGTTCTCTTCCTTTTGCGTAGGAAACCCCTCTCCCACGAGTGTGCGGTGAATACGGTATTTCCCCGTAGTTTTGCATAAAGAGTTCGAAATCGAAGTACGAACATAGACATAGTGTGTGAAGCCCATCCAGACAAGTTGGTTTGGATTGGTGATGTATTTCATTATGCTTGATTTGACCGAAGAAGACTCCATGATGTTTGTTTTTTGGATTTCTACACGGTAGATTGCATCAGAGAACCTTGGGGACTAACTTCAAGAGGCACCCGGAAAATTGGGTAGAAATGCATTTCTGCCAGGTACCGCGCGACGGAAGTACTACCGCCGGCGGTAGCTCCTTGAGAGCTTTGTTCGGGGCCCATGTCGTGGAGACCTGGGGACAGTATTTGAGGCATGTGACGTGGAGACCTGGGGCTAGTATTTGAGGCCTGTGTCGTGGAGACCTGGGTCCTGTAATGTGGGGCTGAGAGATTTGAGAGCCCAGCCAGGTGGTCTGAGAGCCATCCGTATATCATAACGGGGTTATGTAAAGTTGGAGAAATGGTAATGGGGAGGCCGACCCATGTTGTGGTTGTTTGCCTGGTGATGTGAGCAACGGGAAAGGGCAGAACCTACCCAGTAGCTATGTCGAGAGTCCGTGGGTAGTGTTACATGTCGCTGCCATAGTTACGGGTCTTAGGCCATGTGCAGGCAGTAAAGATTACCAAAATGCTTATGCTTGTTGACGTCTGGTGAACGGTGGTGCATCCCTGATTTTTGTCCGGTGTAACGCCCCAAAACTCGTATATATATGGGTAGTGTTTTTGAGAGCTTTGGATCCATTATGGTTTCACACGACCTGTGACATGGGTATGTCCAGAGCCGTGTCCTTTTCTGGAATTGGCTGAGTTTTGTCGAGTGTTGAACACGGCCTGGGACACGGGCGTGTCCAGGTTGGACACTAGCGTGTTCAGGGCGGACATGGGCGTGTCCAAAGCCTTGTCCTGCTTTGTGTTTGTCGGGCTGTGTCGAGTGAGCAACACGCCTTAGGTCATGGGCGTGTCCAGATCGGACACGGGTGTGTCTAGGTCGGACACGGGCTTGTCAAAAGCTGTGTCTTGTTCTGGCGTGATGGTTCTTGTGTCGATTGAGGCACACGGCCTGTGACACAGGCGTGTCCAGGTTTGACATGGGCATGTCCAGGGTTGACACAGGCGTGTCAGAAACCGTGTCCTGATTCGGAGATCGACGAATTCTTGTATGAATGTGAGACACGGCCTGTGACACGGGCGTGTCACATGCCGTGTGCGGACCCAGGAAAATGATTTTAAGGGTAAATCAGGGCCTATCGTTTTATTTAAGAGTGATCTGGTGGCCCAGAATCCTTCCTGTTGGTATATAGACGGTAAATGAGGGTTTATGCCTCATTCCATTTGGCCATTTCTCTTTCTAAGAGTTAGAGAGAGGGGAGAGCAAATGGAGAAGAAGAAGGAGGATTTCAGCCATTGTTGGAGCTTCGGAGCTCCGAATCACGAGCTGAGTCCAGATCCGCGGAGGCAAGTCCGTTGCGGTGCTTTTCATCCGGCTAGTTTTCCACGGCGCCGAAGCGAACCTCTAGGGTAACGATTCTCTACTTTGACATGTGAAGTCCTCTTCCTTTTTGCATAGGAAACTCTCTCCCGCGAGTGGGCTGTGAGTGTGAGGTATTCCTTTGGGTAGATATACTTTATCCCCATAATCTTGCATATAGAGTCCGGAATCGAAGTACGGGCATATACATGGTATGTGAAGCCTATCCGGACATGTTGGTCTGGATTGTTGATATTTTTATTATGCTTGTATTGCCGGAGAAGACTCCGTGCCGTTTTGTTTTTCGGATTTCTACGCGGTAGATTGTAGCAGGGACTAACCCCAAGGAGCACCCGGAAAACTGGGCAGAAACGTATTTCTGTCAGGTACTACATGGAGTTAGTAATATCGCCAGCGGATTCTCTGTTGTTGTGAGGCATGTCTCTTTGAGACCTGGGGGCCAGTGTTATGAGGTTGTGTGCCATAGGAGCCCAGTTTGTTTGGCCTGCGAGCCAACTTTGTGCATAACCGGGTTTTGTACTATTGTATGATCGATTTGGGAATCGGGGAAGCTTGACCCGTGCATATGGCTTAAATTGACATGGTGGTGTGAGCAACGGGTTGAGTGGAACCGTACCCGCTCTATGTGGTTCGGTTAAAGAGACCTAAGGTACATTGCACTTACCGTTGGCATAGAGGGCAAGTCTTAGGCTTCAGCCAGAAAGATAAAATGCTCACGATGTTGCCGTCCTGGGGACGGAGGTGGACCGGTTTCATCAAGAATGTGCCCTGAGAGCACTGGGTATGTGGTCGTGCGTGCCTACGCCTGTGGTGAAGTGTGTTTAAGTTGTACTTTCACTATCATGTTTTATTATACTAATGAAATGCAGGGAAGGAGCACCGCCGCCCCGATTAAGGGCGGGGTCGTTATAATTTGGCCAACTTTAGCTGACCGTTGCCTTGTTTTGCCACCGTGTGGTGGATTGTTCTTATGCAGGAACAGGTGAGCTTAGTGGCAAGTAGCGAGCTGAAGCCCTTGAAGCTATGCTGGCCCTTGAAGGCCAAAGCGAAATGTTTACTCTATTATGTTCATGTGTCGCCGGCCTGCAAGCCGAAGTATGTAATACACTTTTATTGATCAAACTATTGTAAGGCCATAAGGCCAAAGTGTTGGTGTATGTTATTTCATTCCTATTGTGGTTGTAGTGGACATTCATTGCGTTGTATGAGTTTTTCTAATAGTTTTAAAAGCTTCTGCTAGAATGCTCTGAGTTAGGATGTGTATTCCTATGCTGCTAAATTGGTATTAATACGTAACTTCACTGGCTGTTCGTGGCATATGGCGTGGGGCCACGGCCGAACCTTCTGTTATATTCCATGTGACGGATGAGGGTGTTACATCCGGACACCGAGAATGTGCCTTGAGAGCATGGAGTGTGTGGTTGTTCATACCTACGCCTGTGGTGAAGTGTGCTTAAATTGCACTTTCATTACCATGTTTAGTTTTACTAATATATTGTAGGGAAGGTGCACTGCCCCCCCCTCCCCGAGTAAGGGGCGTGGTCATTATAATTTGGTCAGCTTTAGATGACCGTTTCCTTGTTTTTCAACCGTTCGGTGGATCGTTCTTATGCAGGAATAGATGAGCCAAGTGGCAAGTAGCGGGCTGAAGCCCTTGATGCAGTGCTGGCCCTTGAAGTCCAAAGTGCGGTGTTTTCTTTTCCTATTTTCATGTATGGCCGGCCTGCGTTCCGAAGTGTGTAAGACACTTATTGTTTAAGAAAACAATTATAAGGCCATAAGGCTAAGACTCCTTGTGTATTGGTTCTTTCATTCCAGCTTTGGGCTATAGTGGAGATTCGTGTTCTGTGATGGGTTCTTCCAACTGATTTAAAAGCTTCCGCTAGAATGCCCTGTGTTAGGATTTGATATTGCGTAATAGTTATTTGGTATTAATATGTAACTCCACTGACTGTCCGTGGTACATGGTGCGGGGCCCCGACTGGACCTTTTGTTATATCCCATACGACGGATGGGGTGTTATAATTTGGTATCAGACTACGGTGTCAGTCTTTCTTAAGAGAATTCGTGGACAAATTCTCTTTAAGGGGTGGTGAGCACAGACATGTGCATCATTGTTATAATATGAAAAGAACCCATGAATGTCCACTTAGCAATAAAAATACATATGTTTGAGGAACCTGCGTGTTCCTATGATTGCGTTTTGTAATTTTAGTTGTTCACTTAATGGTGTGTCCTGCAATAATAGGTGACTAGGAGTGGTGCAGGACAGTCAAAACGTACGCACTCTGCGGAAAGCAGTGCACCTAATGACGCGCTTGCAACCCCTCCTTCAGCAGAAACGATAAAACTTGTGGTTGAGGCGGTGTTTGCGATGATAAACTCCTAGCCAGTGAGGCAAGCACAACCTTCTGCCCCTATTGTGGAGTAGGTGCTGCTTCGTGCTATAGAGCCTGGAGTGGTGTAAAGAGTGGCAAAAGAACATTTGGCGCCAAGAAGAGTGGCAAGAACAACTTAAATATGTGATGAGCTTCAATCCTCCAGTATTTACGGGGACTGGAACCCCAACCCAGGCCGAGTATTGGCTCTCTCGTGTTAAGAGAGTCATGACAGCGACTGAAACGGAGGAATGACAGAAGTCAACCATAGCCGCTTTCCTATTGGATATAGAGGCGAGACTGTGGTGGGAAGAGCTGGAGTTGCATTTCTTTGATGGAAGACAACTCACAGATGTCTCAATGGAGTATTTCTCGAGGTTGTTTCCTGGCTAGATACCTCCCTTAGGCACAGAGGATCGAAATAGAGAATCAGTTCAAGATACTAACGCAGGGAGATAGTAGCGTGGATGAGTATCTCCATGAGTTCACGAGGTTGGGACGTTATGCCGGCACTACTTTTGCCGACGAGGAGCGTAAGACCAACCAATTCTATGAGGGTCTGGGTGATGACCTAAAGCTACTGCTCTCTGGGGCCCATGACGCAGGGTTTCCTAACTCTGGTCAATACTGCCCGATCTCTGGAGAAAGATATGAAGAAAGTTCAAGATAAGAAGGACTCAATCTTGAAGAAGTCGGAGTTCAAGGTACCGAGCTCATCCAAGTCTGGGTTTCGTAAGTGGAACAAGAAGGCTAGGACTTCGGGTCCAGCCCCACCTTCGGGTGTGTCTGGAGTTACTACAGGGAGAGGCCCAGTTACTTGCTATAATTGTGGCAAGTTGGGACACTTCACCCGAGACTATTGGAGTGGGTGCTTGAAGTCAGAGAAGAAGCCTGAAGCATCTTATGCGGAGAAGGGAAAGTTGGTGGAATCAATCACATCCCACTACGCTCTAGCCCAGCCTAGAGTTTACAACCTTGGCCAACAGAAGGCCATAAAGTAGGCTGATGTGGTGACATGTATGATTTCATGAATAGCACGTTTAGGTTCACATACTTATTGCCTTATGCGTGTTAGTATATGAATTGTTGTGCTAAGCTTTGTTTTGATCATTAATTGTCCGGCGAGAGCACTATTCGATACAGGAGCTTCGTACTCCTTTTTTTCGAGGAATTTGTATCGCGCATCGGAGCGCCATCTTCGATGGCAAGGGATAAATTGGATGTGCTGCTGCCTAACAGGTGTTCTGTGCGCGCGGATAGAGTTTACTGCGTGAAGGTACGGATTGGGAGTCAAGAGTTTGACTTACAAGCGTCACTACTACCAATAGTGGAGTTTGATGTGATCTTTTGCATGGACCGGCTCTCGGAGCAATTAGCGTACATTGATTGCGACCGCAAGGTGGTCAGGTTGGGAGTGGATACGCAGCGGGAGACAACATTCTCTGGCATGAAGGGATCGAGCAAGACTTTGATGTCTGCTCTCTAGGTGGTTAAAGCAGTCCGTAGTGGTGCAGAGTTTTTTATCACTTTAGTAGAGGCTTCGAAGCCCAAGCCAGGTCTGAAAAGTATCCCGATTGTATCAGAGTTTCCTGATGTATTTCCTGAAAAATCTCCCTGGAGCCCTACCTCAACGAGAGAATGACTTCACCATTAAGCTAGTTGCAGGTGCCAAGCCTGTGGCACGCTTCCCATACAACTTAGCGCCTAAGGAGATGGCGGAATTGAAGGTACAACCGCAAGAGCTGTTAGATCAAGGGTGTGCGCGTCCAAGTTCATCGCCTTGGAGCGCGTCAGTCCTTTTTGTTAAGAAGAAGGATGGAAGCTTGCGACTGTGTATTGATTATCGAGAGCTGAATAAGCTATTAGAGAAGAATAGATATCTGATCCCGAGGATTGATGATCTGTTTGATCAGCTGGTCGGGTCGACTATGTACTCAAAGCTAGATTTGAAATCCGTGTACTATCAGTTGAGAATAAGGGAAAGTGACATTCCCAAGACGGATTTCAGCACACAATATGGGCATTATGAGTTCACCATTATGCCGTTTGGGCTGACAAATGTGTCATTCGTGTTTATGGATTTGATGAACATGACATTCAGAGAGTACTTAGACCAGTTCAAAATAGTCTTCATCGATTATATACTGGTGTACTCACAGTACGAGGAGGATCATTTCAAGCATCTACATATAGTATTGGAGACCCTGAGGAGGAACAAAATGTATGCCAAATTCTCCAAATATGAGTTTTGGTTGTCCTCGGTAGCGTTCCTTGGTCACGTGGATAGTAGAGAGGGAATTGCAGTAGATCCGGTGAATATAGTTGTGATACAGGAGTGGCCTGTGTTGTCTACTGTGTCGGAAGTCCGGAGCTTTCTGCGGCTTGCCGGCTATTACAGGCGCTTCGTGGAAAACTTCTCACTGTTGGGTACATTGGAATATATGTACCTGATTTGAAGAAGTCTCACCGTACTCAATGATATACATCAAGATGTATTTGATGTGCTTTGAGTTTATTTGTGCAGGTTAAGTAACTGCAGGTTTGCAGGAAAAGTTTCGAAGTCCATGTGTCGACACCCAGAAGAAAAGTGTCGACACTTAAGAAGGCTTGTGTCGACACCTAGAGAAGCTGTGTCGACACTTGGAGTAATTGTGTCGACACCAGGAAGGCAGAGTCGACACCAGAAGAAAAGTGTCGACACATACATGCAGTGTCGACACACAATGAAGAAATGTCTAAAGAATCAATGTCGACACCCAGAGAAACTTTGTCGACAGCAAAAGTGTCGACACTAGGAGGCTGTGTCGACACTCAACAAAACTTCAACAAAGTTCAAGTACATGTGTCGACACTAGGAGGCTGTGTCAACACTCAGCAAACTTTAACAAAGTTTAAGTACAAGAGTCGACACAAAGGAGATGTGTCGACACTCAGCAAAGTCTCAACACATGAAGAATGTGTCGACACACAGGAGCTGTGTCGACACTCAGCAAAAGTTTCAACACAGAAGGCATGTGTCGACACAAAGAAGATGTGTCGACACTTATTAAGTTTCAACACAAGAAGATGTGTCGACACAAAGGAGTTGTGTCGACACTTAGCTGAAATCAACTAAGTATTGAAGAAGAAGGACTTGTGTCGATACATAGGATCAGTGTCGACACATTCTGAAGAAGCAGTATCGAGAAGCTATTTCTACAACACAAGGAGTTGTGTCGACACCATGAAGGCTAGTGTCGACACTTAGTCTACTTGTGTCGACACTTGGTCTTTTGTGTCGACACATAAAGACTATCTGTCTCGACACTTTCAGACAGTGACAGAGAATTCAAGAAGTGACTGGATGACTTGACAGCTGTCATTTCAACCGGTCAACTGCTACTGTCAGAGCTGTCAGAAGATCGTTAGAAACCGGATCAGCCGTCACCATGAAGAAAGCTTATATAAAGGCTTGTTCCTTCAACAGAAGAACATCGATATAGCAATCAATGAAGTGAAAAACAACACAACCAGAAGAAGACCTTCAAGTGAAGATCTAAGAAGTAGGAGAGAGAGAGATCCTTCTAAGAAGACAGCTATTGAACCAGGCTGCTAAGAAAGTTTCAGATTGAGATCTGATTCTCAAGTCAGCAGTTGATTGAAGATCATCTACATAGAGATACAACCCTACTGTGTTCTAATTCAAGAAGCTTTGAAGAAAGCCAAGGGAGGTTGATCTCTGCAAAGTTCTTTCAAAAACTCATCAAGAAGCCAGTCAACTCATCTTTCTCAATCAGAGTTGTGGTTATTAATCTTTGCACTCTTTATTTTCTGTAGGATCCTAAGGGATCTGAGTTGTAAGCCTATATTTATAAAGGCTGAGTGGTAGGGCTTGTGTGCCTGAGTGTTGGAGATACATTTCTCTGAGTGTAGGACTTGTTGAAGGCTGAGTGTAGGCCTTGTTGAAGGCTGAGTGTAGGCCTTATTAAAGGCTGAGTGTAGGTCTTGGTGAAGACTGAGTGGTAGGGCTTTGTGCCTGAGTGGTAGGAGTGGGATCACTCTGAGTTGTAGGAACCTGATTGGGTTCTGAGCTGTAAGATCTGTGGATCTGAGAAGTAGTGGAGAAGTTAGGCCGAATCTAGTACACTACTAGATAGGCGAAGGGGGAAAGTGGATGTACCCAGATCTTGGGGAACCACTATAAAAGCTGTGTGTACTCTGTGTGTGTGATTTATTCTGTGATTGCTGTGTTATCTGTGCTGAATTGCTGTAAAGAATTGCATAAATAGGTTTAATAATTCAGTGTTTCTGCCTTAAAAGTTAAAAAGATTAAGTGCACCTATTCACCCCCACCTCTAGGTGTTTAGGCACTAGTTCTTTCAAGTGGTATCAGAGGGAGGTTACTTAAAAAGGACATAACAGTCTGAGTAAAGATCATGTAGGAAGAATCAGTATAATCAAGAATCAAGAAAATGGGTTCAACTGAGAATCACAAAGAGCTTGGATCCATGAAATTGCCAATCTACAGAAAGGAGATCTTTGACATTTGGAAAGAAAGGGTTAGACTTTTTATGGAAGCCTCTGACCCAAGAATTTAGATTACAGTCAAAGAAGGGTCATATATGCCAATAAAAGTATCTGTTCTAGATGCAAATCAGAGAACTCCCAAAGATTATTCAGAAATGACAAAAGATGAGATAATTCTGGCCACTATGGACAAGAGGGCTCAGAATATTATTGTAAGTGCAATTGATGATGCCACATTTCAGAATCTGATTCATTGTAAAACATCAAAAGAAATGTGGGACACACTGATAGTCTATATGGAGGGATCAGAAGAGGTAAGACAAGACATGAAGTCTTTATTAAATCAAGAGTATGAAAGCTTCAGACAAGGCAGGTCTGATAGCATAACTGAATGCTACAAGAAATTCTATAGGATAGTCAATGAATTGATATCCTATGGAAGAGAGTTCAGTAATTATGAATTGAATGATAAGTTCTTGAGATCTCTGACAAAGGACTGGGACACCAAGATTTGTGCCTTAAGGGAAATGACCAAATTAGCTGACATACCTCCTCCAACTTTGTTTGGAAAACTGTTATCTTATGAGATGCAGTTAATGGTAAGGAAGGAGGAAGAAAAGACTACTAGGGTGGAGCACAAAGAAAGAGCTATGACTTTCAAGACTGAAGCCACTAGGAAATATAAAAGCAAGTCTCCATCTCCACCTCAAAAAGTTGCTGAGGCTGAGACAGATACTTCAGATAGCAAGAAGTCAGAAATCAGTGAAAGTGATGAGGACTTTGCTGCATTTACTAGGCATTTTTAGAAGTTTCTAAAGAAGAAGCAGTGGAGGTCCAAGCCATCCACTTCACAGACAAAAGATGACTATTATCAGAACAGAAAGTCATCAAGGAATGACAGGAGAAAGTCCAAGTCTAGTAAAACTACATCCTCAAAGATAGTATGCTATTGTTGCAATAGACAAGGACATGTAATAGCCGATTATCCAGAAAAGAGGAAAGAGTCCACTGACAAGAAGAAGACACAGTTCAAGGGCAAAAAGGAAAGGTCCTTTGTTGCCAAGAAGGATAAAAGTCTGACTGATATGTCATCTTCAGAAACAGATTCAGAAGCTGAAGCCTATATTGGCTTGTTTGCTGAAGAAGAAGAAAATGAGTTCATGCAGCTAATGAACTCCATTTATGAGCATGAGGACATTCAGTGCAATGGACTGATGACCTTATCAGAAGGAGACAAAATCCAGGATCAGCCTGGACCTAGTCAGGTACAAAATTGTTCTTCAAGTTCAATTTCTAGTACTGAGTCAGATTCAGATACATTAGCATCAAGTGATATGAGTGTATCTGAATCAGAAGGAGACATTCATCAGTTAATTGATGAATATAGAGTATTGTTGTAGGCTTTGAAGAAAAGCAAACTCTTGACCAAAACTTAGGCTAAAGAGATTGCTAGTCTTAAAGAGGCTGCAATAGATTTTGACAAGTTATTAGATCAGAAACTAAATGAAATAGCCAGACTGAAGAATATTACTGTTATTCAGATGGGGACTATTACATTCAAGAATGATCAAATTAGAAATCTGGAGATTAGTCTTCAGAAGGAGAGAGATATTGTAGCAAGTTTTTCTAAACCAAAATCAGTTTTACCTTTGATAGATGAGTTTATTCCTCAAAAGGATAAGACTGGATTGGGGTTTACAAAACCTACCAGGACAGTTATGTCCAAGTCTAAAGGCAAAGCCCCAGTACTCAACAAGAAGCCTGTTGTAGATAAAACAGCCAGGGTTGTACCTAAACAAAGGTACAACAGATTTGAGTGCTGGTGTTGTGGCAAGGTAGGCCACTTTGCCATAGATTGTTGGCATAATTCAAGTGCCAAGATGAGTAGCAAACTGCCTGCTAGAAAAGCTACAGGTAGTTTTGTTAAGAGTCAGACTAACTTGCACCAAGGACCCAAGAATTATTTGGGTTCTAAGGTTAAGTAATCTGTTTTGCAGGTGAGTCCAAGTGACCATGCCCCAATATGGTACTTGGACAGTGGATGTTCCAGGCACATGACTGGAACTAGGGGATTGCTGAAGGACTATACACCAATCAAGGATGGTCCTAAGGTTACCTTTGGTGGTTCAGAAAAAAGAATCATCAAACGATTTGGTAATATTTCTAGCAACCTAATTACAATTACTCAAGTGGCTTATGTAAAGGGTTTGAAACATAATCTCATTAGCATAAGTCAGCTGAGTGATTTAGGATATGACATCTCATTTGTCAAGGATGGTTGTCATATCAGTAGGTCAAGTGATCAAAAGATCATTCTGACAGGATATAGGAAGAGAAATGTCTATTGTCTAGACATTATGTGTGAGAACATTGTTTCTCCTGTGTGTCTTGTAGCTGATGAGAAAGTCTCACATTGTGTTAAATGGTACAAGAGGCTGACTCATCTTAATTATAAGACAATTGGTCAACTCTTTAGCAAAGAGTTAGTGAGGAATGGTCCTCAAGTTAAGTGCATAAAGGTTGGGATATGCTCAGCTTGTCAGAAAGGCAAGCAGACCAGATCCACCTTTAATAGCATTGAGAACAAAGATGCTGTGAGGTGCCTATACCTCTTGCATATGGATCTTTTTGGTCCTATGCCAGTTCACAGCCTAGGTAGGAAGGTCTACACATTTGTGGTTGTAGATGATTATTCAAGGTTTTCCTGGGTATTCTTCCTAAGGCAAAAATCTGAAACTCCTAGTATCTTTTATAGTTTTGTCAAACAAATTCAGAATGAGTTAGACAGTACAGTGGTCAAAATAAGAAGTGACCATGGTACTGAATTCCAGTCTGATAACATGACAAAGCTATGTGAAGAGTTTGGGATATTTTAGGAATTTTCCTCACCAAGAACACCTCAGCAAAATGGTATTGCTGAAAGGAAAAATAGAACCTTGATAGAGGCTGGTAGAACCCTATTGAGTGACACATCTCTCCCAGAATATTTCTGGGCTGAGGCAGTAAACACTGCATGTCATATAATTAAGAGGGCTACTATCACCAAGAGCCACAATAAGACCCCTATGAGATTGTGAAGGGCAGAAAACCAAATCTATCCTATTTCAGGATCTTTGGTTGTAAATGCTATATACTTAACAATGGTAAGTCTTATTTAACCAAGTTTGCTGCCAAATCCCAAGAGGGGATCTTTATTGGGTACAGCAACAATAGTAAGGCTTATAGGGTCTACAACTTGATTACTCAAGTTGTAGAAGAGTCTGTTCATGTAGTTTTTGATGAAGCTAGACTCATTAACAATGAATTGCCTAGAAGTGTTTGCAGCTCCACAGGTGTGACTGAGAAGATGGATAAGCTTACTATTGAAGAAGATTCTACTGCAAGTCAGCAAGTGGATGATAGTGGCTGCTTTCTAGGGGGAGTACAAGATACTTCTATTGCTGAAGAAGACCAAGAGGAGCTGCTGAATGAAGAAGCTGAAGGTGTACAACCAGAAGACAGGCTGCCTCCAGCAAATAGGCATTTAAAAGATCATCCAGCCAATCAAATTATTGGAGATCTCAGACAAGGGGTACAAACAAGGAGCAGGAATCTAAGTTCAGTTCTCTACTCCAGCTTTCTATCCCAAGTAGAGCCAAAGAAATTTGAAGAAGCAATCTGTTGGGTATTGTATCCACAATTACCTGGATTTGAGGAAGCCACCTGTCAAGCTAAGATGAATTCACAATGTATTTGATGAAACCTCTTAAGTTGTGCTTGCAGTTCTTCCACGCTAAGTGCACACCAATGTCAGGGTGCAGTAGGTCAATATACACGGGTCTGCACGACGTAATCCCTCATTGAGCAGATCAGTGTGTTGGCCTACGTATACTCTCTCTATTGGAGTACACTTACTTTCAAGTACAGGGCCGTATATATGCAAGAGAAGACAAGGAGCAAGGATGGGTCAAGGAGCAGCTCTTGGGTGGAAAGATGAAAATTCGTCTAAGTACAATTCGACGAGAATCACCAAGTGATTCTCGCCGATTCGGCGAGAATCACTAGTGATTCTCGCCGAATCGTCGAGAATCACTAGTGATTCTCGCCGACTCTTTCCGGCTACCTCAAAACGGTGCCAAGTAAGATTCGGCGAGAATCACTAATGATTCTCGCCGAACCCGTCGCTGAGCAGATCATGAATACCAAGTGAAGATCGTTGAGAATCAACAAGTGAATCGTCGAGAATCACTAGTGATTCTCGACGAATCGTCGAGAATCATTAACTGATTCTCGCCGATTCGTCGAGAATCACCAATGATTCTCGACGAATTTTACTTGGCGTTTTCTCTGGATGCTGCTAGACCGGATTCTGCCGCTGGACTATTTTGAACCGGAATTCGGGGTTATTCGTGTGGGACCCACAACGGTCATATTGTATGGGTCTAGAGTGTATAAATACATGGGTATTTTTGAATAGTAAGATAGGGCGCAAAAGATAAGAAATACGCGAGCACGGACGAACCCTAAATCGCCGCTTCCGCTCCGCCGCCGCCGCTGCCGCTCGCGACAAGGTGTTCGCCGGTTGATCGTGGTTTTGCCCAGATTCTCCTGCGACAGAAGCCTAGCTAAGCTTAGCGTCTCACGTGTCTATCCAGAGATCTCTTGTCTCTCGATTTATAGATCGGGAAAATCTTCCCAATCCGAATCGATCGAGACGATTGATCCTAGTGTGACCGTTGGTAGACCTAGCTTGCTTCGCTACGAAGTTTGGATCAACAAAGGAGTGCAGCCTCACATCGTTGTTGCCGCCGATCCCGTGAACCTAGCCGCCGCTCATCTTGCCGCCGCCGGTTCCGGGGAGATCCTCTCCAAGAGAGATCTAAGGTCGTGGACTCCTTGTGGATGTCAAAGAACACGTCGTCAACAAAGAGGGACATCTTAGTCTCCTAATGAAGTTTGTATCTCGTGTACATTCTAGTTTTACTTTTGTTGTAAAGGAACGTTTGTTCCGTATTGTAAGGGTTGGGTGCAACCCGGTTTGTGGGAGTGGTGACTCCTACGTGTGGAAGGGTTCCTTCCGAAAGTGCAGGGATTGGATTTCAATCCTGTTGAAGAAGAGACCGAGTCGTCCCTTGTTGGGAGATAGGTCGAAGGGGGAAAGTGGATGTACCCAAGTCGGGGAACCACTATAAATTTCCTGTGTATTCTGTGTGCTGTGCTGTTTATTTTTATTGTGCAGGTACATTCATAAATTCCGCAAAAACGTTGCACATCACCTATTCCCCCCCCATAGGTGAACATAGTTGACACTAGGTGGACTTTCAAGTGGTATCAAAGCGAGGTTACTCATCAAAAAGGTTTACACCTTGAGTTGTATCCTGCCACCAGTGTCAGAAGCATGGAGCTGGATTATGAGATATCGCCACTCAGACTCCCTGCATGTACAAAGGAGTTTTATCCCGTCTGGAGGATGAGAGTATCGTATCACTTGGATGCCATCGATCCTCGTGCATCTTTCATCCTGGAAGAGGGTCCTTTTGTTCCTACGAAGACCTCCGACTCTTGAATTCAAGTGCCCAAGTGCATTGCTGAGATGTCGGAAATGGAGCTTTCATTCTTTAATTTGGATAAGAGGATTCGTCAAATTATCATGGACATCTGGTCTGGAGCTTCTCGCTCTAGATTGGAAAAATGTAGGACGGCTAAATCTCTGTGGATGATGATCTCAGAGCTGATGGGGGGGTCAGAGAAAACTGGAATCTGCAGTCAATTAGAGGATGAAGCGTATGTGGGGGTCCTCACTTCTGAAGATGAAGGCAAGGATCTCTCGGACTGCATCAGAGCTCTAGTGTCCATGTCAGAAACTGAAGAGGGCAGTGAGGAAAGCAGCTCTGATGAGGATGACACAATGGTCACTGGCTCTAATGATAATATCGCTGAGGAGCAGGTAACTTCTTCGTCCTGCCCCGTATCTCTTGAAATTTCTGAAGACGGGAACTGCCCTCCTTCAGAAAATGCTGATTCCCTGAAGAGAGCCCTTCAGTCAAGCAACCTACTTGCCGAGGAGCAAGCTCAAGAGATTGCTCGACTGAAGATCTTGTTGGTTCTCCAATTGGCGTCCAACAAGGCCAAGGACTCTAAAATCTCAGCTCTAGAGAGTAGTCTAGAGAATGAGAAAAGAATAGTATCAAACTTTTCCAAGATTGATGCTATAAAGAGAAAGCAAGAAAATGGGTGGATCTTCCGGATTATCAATTCGTGGAGAAATGGGGAAACGGTATTCCGACCCCCCACTCCAAGCAGGAAGGCGACTCATCATGCCTTCAGGTATGACCACAGGAACAATCGTGGTCACTGCAAGGGTGATCTGTCATCATGTGGAGACACCCGTAGTGCAAGGGCCGTCGTGGCCACCCATGAGAGAATACCTAAGGCTCCTTCTGAGCCCTTTGTATTCACTACCACTGCCTCAACTCAGTGTGAATCTGCATGTCCCAGCTCACAGAAAACCTCTCACCACCCGAGGATACAGGATAGGGAGGTTAGAAGTCATGGTGTAAGTTCTCATGGGGCCTCCGGAAGTGGGGTGCCTGGAAGGAAGGCACCACCTCCCCGGCCTCGTGACTCTCACAACATGCATTCCTTCCACCCTTCCACGTGTCACGATGGAAGAGGAAATTTTGTAAGGAGATCATTCTCTATCCTGTTTAGACCTAGGACCGTGACTACCTCAGTCACTAGATCAGGTCGGAAACGGCGATACAACATTCACCCATGGTGGTGCTATGGCAAAGTGGGGCACTTTGCCATCGACTATTGGCACAACCCCTCTGTGCCAAAGGCAAGGGCTTATCCACATTCACGGGACAGAGGTAGTCTTCCTGACAGGTTTTCTGGGGGAAGGCAGTCGAGTGCTTATGCTAACAAGAACCTAGGACCCAATATGATTTGGGTTCCTAAGGTAAGGTAATTCTTTCTTGCAGGTTAGTCTAGGTTCCCGTGAATATGATGGGAACCAGACAGTAGGTGGCTCAAGACTTAATTGGAACAAGCGTCTGCTATAACAGATGTGATATCAACTTGAGCATACTCACATTGAGCTCCTAATATGTTCTACCTGTGGGACTAAACGATGACTCTCAAAATCCCAGGTACTCATGATCAGTTCCAAGACTTGAGTCATTTTCCATTGACAGTTACATATATATATATATCTTTATATACAGATACATCTTCGTATATACGTGTATGTATGCACATCCAAGGATAGGGTAACACGATGAATATAAACCTTAGATACATCATTAAAGAGTTTTCGGAACTTCCACTGGTAGATTCGAGAACTAACATCTACAGGCGTACATTAACTCACTAAAAACTAACAAAGATACGTCGTTGAATTAATTCCACTGGCTCAATGTGTGTATGGAAAAGCCGGCTCAAACCCTAATAGCTTGACTTTCAGGAGTATCTATACAGTTAGAAGACTTTCAAATTAACTTAGACAAACGAAAACCGTAAGAATCCCATTTAACTCGTCGAGCTTGGCATTTAAGGAGAATCCTATTCTCGCCGAAGGATCAAGAAGAATCACATTTGAGGAAGAATTCCCGCCGACCCTTCACCTTCCATAAGAATCCCAGGAGACACTATAAGAATCCCAGCACACTATACGAATCCCGCCGAACTTCGCAGGAGACCATAGGTTTCTACCGCCGACTCTTCCCATTCCCACCGACTCGCGGAAGCACGCCGAATCTCGCCGACTCTCTCCGCAGGGAACTCTCTCCTTCTCCGACGGAAACTCGCCGAGGGGCAACTCACCGACTCCCGCAAAACTCACCGCCGTAAGGGAAACTTACCGGAAGGGCAACTCGCCGACTCCTGCAGGAAAGCTCGCCGAATCGGTCTCCATCGAAGGTCTCCCGCAAGAATCCCGCCGAAGCTCTCACCGACGATCTCTCCCAGCTTCGATTCTTCTCCGCTCGAACTAACTCACCGTCTACACCGCTAGGTATCCCCTCACCATCACTTGGACTTGATCACTAGTATCGCTTCCTTTTTGATTTTTGATTAAGCGTAGAATATGGCTTCTCTCCCTAGATCAAATGGCTCCAAGGACAACTGCTGGGTTGGTCTCTGGTTGCGAGCTTGTTCGAACTGGGTTCTCTCATGCCTCTGATGAATTCCGCAACATCATTCTGATGCTGGAAGAGGCTGGGCTAACATTCGTCCTGGAGCACCCTTGCAAAATCTTGGACAAAGAGGTGCTGGAGTTCTTCGCTACCGCAAGACTCCGAAATGGCGACTCACTCATCAAAAGCAAGGTAGCTGGGGCAAAGGTCAAGATGTCTGCCAGCAAGCTGACCCGCTTCCTGCAGCTGTCTAGCTCGGAGCATGAGGACTATCTGGAGGACAATGACAAAACCAGAACTCTCTTATTCTGCGGTCTCCCACGAGGAACTCGGTCAATAAAGAGAAAGGATATGAATGAAGAAGGGAAGCTCCTATCTGACATAATTGGAAAGGTGCTCATCTGCAAGCCAGGCTCTCATGACCATATCTCAGCGGATATGTTCAAGATCCTGATAGCTGTTGTCTGCCGTAAAAGGTTCAACTGGGGGGAGTTGCTGTTCGAGAAGATAAAGGACACCTTGGGCTCTCCGAGTTTTGGCTGCATCTTAAGTCTATATCTAAATCAGCTAAATGGAGACAAGTTTGGCATGAGTAAAGGTGTCCCTCTCCACTACTTGAAGAAGATGGACTCAAGTGTGTTTGACCGATGGGAGAGGCGTATTGGGCCGACTGCAGTGGAAGAACAACAGGGAGTATCTCCAGCAGTCACCCCCAGTGAAGTTCCTGATACCTTGACTGCAGGAATCGAGGGGGAGCCTCTACCCCCTCATACTGATGTAGTATCTGACATCTCCCAGCTGGCCAGAGATGCTGTGGCAGATCTACACGAAGAAAGTGAACCTGAGCTGGAGCATGAGGAGGCCCCAAACCGAAACGATCAAGGAGACAAAGCTACTGTACTGGAGACTGCTGACATCGAGTTGGAAGATGCTGATGATATAGATGATTTCATGGATGATGACGGAGAGGAAGACGGGAATGAGGGACATGAAGCATTGGAGGCTCCGGATCTTTTTGAACCTCCATCCGACAAGCATGCACCAGTGGAGGGGGAGTCAGACAAATCTACTGAGGCCGCCAGCATTTCTCCATTAGAAACTGTGCTTGTATCCAGCTCTACAGATGCGTCTGCTGAAGAGCAAGGCCCACAAGTGCCTCCGGCTCTTCCATTACGAGATGAGCTAGCCACTCACACTGTAAATGTCATTCAGGGCATTGTGAATGAACTTAAAGCCTCCTTTGATGAAGCTCAGAATAAACTGCTGAAAAGGATTAAGACATCTGAAAATCTCATGCTCAAGAATATGGTGGAGATCAACCATAAACTGGACGAGATGGAGAAGAAATTTGAAGAAAAGTACACCGAGGCCGGCCAAGCTGTCACACTTCTTATGGCCGGATTGAAAAAGAACACTGATACTCTTGCTGTAGTAAATCAGAATGCACATGTTGTAGCCAACAACATTCAAAAGTTTGACGGTAATATGGTCACTCTCAACGCCAATCAGCAGGCATTAGTCACTGAATTCTCCAAGACGACAAAGCATATTGATGACTCCCTGCACTCCTATGCAAACTCCATAGCAGTCGAAGCCAAAAAGGGGGAGAATGAATACATAGCTAAGATGGCTGAGCTTCAAGAAATCATGATCATAAACTTCGAACAGTCGAACAAATATGTCTATGAGAGCTGCTGGTGGATGCTCCAACAGGCGTTAGGCGCGTTAGGCGTCGTTTTGCCTGACAATCCTGCAGGTACTCATGCTCCTGAGACTTCTACGGCCGCTGAGGGAGTAAGTGCTGCTGAGGGAATAAGTGCAAGTGCTGCAGATGTTCCCATAAGTGAAGCTGATGCTAGGGCTATTTCCAAAGCTAAACTGAGGAGCATGTTTGCCCAAGAGGCCCTAGCAAAAGCCAGGGGCAAGAGAAAAGCTCAGGAAGGGACCTCCAAGGAGACACTAGCTGAGAAGAGAATCAGAATGAGTGAGGAGGAAGTACGAAATGAAAAGTGGAGTCCAGTTTCAAAGAACATCATCTTGGACACCTTCTGGCTACAAGAAAAAGGTGAACTCAATCGAAACGAAGTATACAGCCAGTATGAGTGGGAAAGGTACAAGACGTATGAAGCAAAACGAAACATCTTCTTCAGAAACAACACGGATGCAGATAAAGTTCCTCCTCCCAGATACTATCCGAAGCCTAAAGAGTACATGGAGAGACAAAGGAAGAAGTTTTTGGCGCAAAAACTCAAGGATGACTCAGCTAAGGAAAGATAGTCAACAACTTGTAGCTTGTCATTCTCTCCTAAGAACATTTAATGCTTATTGTTATGATATGAACAATTCTGAGATTATATATATATATATATATATATATATATATACATTTGTATTTGAATTTGTGAATGACTCAAGTCCTGATCTGGTTGCTTATATTCTCTTGTGCTGCATGTTTGACTTCTGAATGCTGTTTTTATTATTTGATTGGTGTTATTCATCTTAGCTAGTATGGTTTTGGCTTCGTCAAATAGGGGGAGATTGTTGGGTATTGTATCCACAATTACCTGGATTTGAGGAAGCCACCTGTCAAGCTAAGATGAATTCACAATGTATTTGATGAAACCTCTTAAGTTGTGCTTGCAGTTCTTCCACGCTAAGTGCACACCAATGTCAGGGTGCAGTAGGTCAATATACACGGGTCTGCACGACGTAATCCCTCGTTGAGCAGATCAGTGTGTTGGCCTACGTATACTCTCTCTATTGGAGTGCACTTACTTTCAAGTACAGGGCCATGTATATGCAAGAGAAGACAAGGAGCAAGGATGGGTCAAGGAGCAGCTCTTGGGTGGAAAGACGAAAATTCGTCTAAGTACAATTCGACGAGAATCACCAAGTGATTCTCGCCAATTCGGCGAGAATCACTAGTGATTCTCGCCGAATCGTCGAGAATCACTAGTGATTCTCGCCGACTCTTTCCGGCTACCTCAAAACGGTGCCAAGTAAGATTCAGCGAGAATCACTAATGATTCTCGCCAAACCCGTCGCTGAGCAGATCATGAAGACCAAGTGAAGATCGTTGAGAATCAACAAGTGAATCGTCGAGAATCATTAACTGATTCTCGCCGATTCGTCGAGAATCACCAATGATTCTCGACGAATTTTACTTGGCGTTTTCTCTGGATGCTGCTGGACCGGATTCTGCCGCTGGACTATTTTGAACCGAAATTCGGGGTTATTCATGTGGGACCCACAACGGTCATATTGTATGGGTCTAGAGTGTATAAATACATGGGTATTTTTGAACAGTAAGATAGGGCGCAGAAGATAAGAAATACGCGAGCACGGACGAACCCTAAATCGCCGCTTCCGCTCCGCCGCCGCCGCTGCCGCTCGCGACAAGGTGTTCGCCGGTTGATCGTGGTTTTGCCCAGATTATCCTGCGACAGAAGCCTAGCTAAGCTTAGCGTCTCACGTGTCTATCCGGAGATCTCTTGTCTCTCGATTTGTAGATCGGGAAAATCTTCCCAATCCGAATCGATCGAGACGATTGATCCTAGTGTGACCGTTGGTAGACCTAGCTTGCTTCGCTACGAAGTTTGGATCAACAAAGGAGTGCAGCCTCACATCGTTGTTGCCGCCGATCCCGTGAACCTAGCCGCCGCTCATCTTGCCGCCGCCGGTTCCGGGGAGATCCTCTCCAAGAGAGATCTAAGGTCGTGGACTCCTTGTGGACGTCAAAGAACACGTCGTCAACAAAGAGGGACATCTTAGTCTCCTAACGAAGTTTGTATCTCGTGTACATTCTAGTTTTACTTTTGTTGTAAAGGAACGTTTGTTCCGTATTGTAAGGGTTGGGTGCAACCCGGTTTGTGGGAGTGGTGACTCCTACGTGTGGAAGGGTTTCTTCCGAAAGTGCAGGGATTGGATTTCAATCCTGTTGAAGAAGAGACCGAGTCGTCCCTTGTTGGGAGATAGGTCGAAGGGGGAAAGTGGATGTACCCAAGTCGGGGAACCACTATAAATTGGCTGTGTATTCTGTGTGCTGTGCTGTTTATTTTTATTGTGCAGGTACATTCATAAATTCCGCAAAAACGTTGCACATCACCTATTCCCCCCCCATAGGTGAACATAGTTGACACTAGGTGGACTTTCACAATCTTAGATCCTCATTGGATTGAGGCTATGCAAGAGGAGCTAAACCAGTTCAAAAGATGCAAAGTCAGGGAGCTAGTTCCTAAACCAAAAGACCACAACATTATAAGAACTAAGTGGATCTTTAGGAACAAGTTGTATGAAAATGGAGTAATTATAAAGAATAAAGCTAGACTTGTTGCAAAAGGATATAGGCAGGAAGAAGGTATTGATTTTGATCAGACCTTTGCTCCAGTAGCAAGACTGGAAGCAATAAGGATGTTCCTTGCCTATGCAACATTTCAAGGGTTCAAGGTATACCAAATGGATGTTAAGTCAGCTTTTCTGAATGGAAATCTGAAGGAAGAAGTCTATATAGAACAGCCATCAGGTTTTGTTGATTCTACTAAACCTAATTATGTTTATAGACTTAGGAAGGCTTTGTATGGGTTAAAATAAGCCCCCATGGCTTGGTATGAGACTCTGTCTAGTTTCCTCATTGAGAATAAATTCACAAGGGAGGAAAATAGACAAGACTCTATTCCTTAGGGAATCCAGATGCAAGATTATCTTAGTCCAAATATATGTAGATGACATAATATTTGGGTCTACAGAAAGTAGTCTTTGCAGGAAGTTTGCAAAACTAATGCAAGGACAATTTGAAATGAGCAGTATGAGGGAACTTAAGTTCTTCTTGGGTCTCCAAGTTAGACAAACTGAGGATGGTTTATCCATATGACAGTCTAAGTTCACCCTAGAATTGATAAGGAAGTATGGTATGGAATCTTCCACTACCATGAAAACTCCTATGGGGTCAACAATGTCTCTAAGCAAAGATGATGCAGGGAAACCTGTAGATGAAACTTTGTATAGAGGGATAGTTGGCTCCCTACTATATTTTACTGCAAGTAGACCAGATATCATGTATGCTACATGTGTCTGTGCTAGGTACCAAGCTTGGCCTAAAGAATCTCATTTGACAGCAGTCAAAAGAATTTTGAGATATCTTAAGGGCACTCCTTATCTAGGCCTTTGGTACCCTAGAAATGGAGATTTTGTAGTGACAGGTTATTCAGATGCAGATTTTGCAGGCTGCAAGGAAGACAGGAAGAGTACAACTGGAACCTGTCAATTTCTAGGTGGAAGGCTGGTGTCATGGAGTAGCAAAAGCAAACCAGTGTGGCTATCTCCACAGCTGAGTCAGAGTATGTTGTTGCAGGAAGCTGCTGTGCACAACTACTAGGATACAACACCAGCTAGAAGATTATGGTATTCAAGTAAGTAGAACACCTTTTATTTGTCATTCTACAAGTGCTATTTTTATTGCAAATAATCCTGTCTCCCATAGTAGGACTAAGCACATAGAAATAAAATACCATTTTCTAAGAGAACATGTGGAAAAAGGAGATATTTCACTAGAGTATATTAATACAGATAATCAGCTAGCTGATATGTACACTAAGCCCTTAGATGAAACCAAATTCAATAAATTTAAAATTGAATTAGGGATGATAAACTTAGAATTGTTTACAAAATTGGCTAAGTAAAATGGTGTCGACACACAGAGTTGTCTGTGTCGACATATAGAAGTGGTGTCGACATTTCAGAGAAATGGTGTCGACACATCTAGTAAGTCTGTGTCGACACTTCAGAGAATTAGTGTCGACACATGCAGTATAGGTGTCGACACATCCAGGATGGTGTCGACACTTAGGATTTACACAGAATTAGTCTAGTAGAGTCTCGACTAAGTGTCGAGCTGAGTGGTGTCGACACATATATAAGTGTCGACACACTATATTCTGTCGACTATACTTGTGTCGACACATAGTTTTCGAGACATTATAAGTAAGTGTCGACACTTTACAATAATGTCGACACAATTTAAGTATTTTGACGCGACTTTTCACCTTCGATTCTAGAAAGGTATAAATAGGTTTTCCCCAGCGTTTGTCGACACACTCACCTTAGTCTCGAGACCAAACTTGTGTGTCGACATCTCTCTTCTCTAAATTCAAAATTTCTTCAAACCCTAATGGCGCCCAAGCTAGAAGAGAACATTAACGAAGGATATGAGCTCGTGCGACACGCCTTTGATGACGCGGAACCTGAAATCAAAGGTGTGGTAACCCTAATAGCCGAGACTGGATTGGAATATCTTGTCTCAGAGCCAATCAAGATCTGGAAGAAGGAGGTCCTTGAATTTTTGAGTGCAGCTTCACTTGATGATACTGGACTCAAGATTAAGTCCAGAGTTCATGGAACCAAAGTCAAGGTCACACAGAAAAGTCTAAGGAGGGTACTTCAACTACCAAGAACAAAAGAGGAAGAAGATGTATCTGCTTCTAAGACTAGAGAGGCATTGATATGGTGTGGACTAGATTCAAACCTAAAAATTGGATCAGTTTTAATAGGAAAGGAATGAATATACAAGGGAAATTCTAATCTGAGATGGTTGGCAAGGTCATCCTAAGCAAGCCTGGAGGACATGACAGAATTTCAGCTCAGATGTTCAATTTGATGACAAGGATTATCTTCAAACTTGATACTGATTGGTCTGCAGTTATGTTTGATAAGATAAAAGAAAGTATGAAGAAACTCAATCTGGGTAGAATTCTGAGTCTATACTTAGCTGGTAGTATACCTGAAGTGATGAACCAGGCAGCAGGATATAAGATAAACCACGTGAGGAAAATGGATTTGAGAATTTTCTCTAGGTGGGATAGAGTATTGACAAAAGAAATGCCCACTCCAGTAAAGGACACACCTCAGAAGAAGAAGAAGAAGACAACCACTGTGGCTCAAGAATCCTCCAGCAGCTCTGAAGAACAAGTGGATTTTTACTCCTGATGATGAAGGGACTGGAAATACTGGCCAGTCTCCAGCAAGACAAGATGATACACGGCGGCAGGGGGAGCTACCCTCAGCTAGCCCAGTTCACATGGATCCACCCCAGGGGGAGCCTCTACTTGTGGAAGAGCCAACTCCACTAGAGAGTGAAAGGGCTACTCAAACCATACTAGAGGTAATCACTGAAATTAATCAATTAGATTTCACTATTGAGGAAGAAGTTTTGACTGATTCATTACCTGATATTCATCAGCAAACACAGATACAACCTCAACCACTAGATTTTGTCATGGAGGACACATATGTTGCTGATACAGTGGTTGTTGAGATAAGAGATTCTCCAGCCCATTCTCAACATGAATTTACCTTAGAGGAGCTATTCCCTGATCTTGTACAGATAGATCTTGAGAAAGAAATAGCTGCTGTTGAGGGGGAGAAGACCCATATTGATGGGGAGCATATAGAGAATGTAGAGGTAACTGCTACACAGGAGACAGAGAAGCCAAAGGATGCTGAGGAACCACAAAGGACTGAGAAGGAGTTACCTCCTAGTCCTAAGGATAGAGTAGACATAGTCAGTACTTCTGCTTCATAGGATGAAGAGGATGCTAGAGCCAAGAAGAGGAAGTTCCAGGTCTTCAAGAGAAGGAGCCAGAACTATAAGAAAGTCTTACAGACAATTGCTCCACAGCCTGCCACCACTACTGATTATAGTTCTCTGATGGTAGCATTGTAAATTAAGCTGGATGAGCAAAGGCAAGCTCTAGAAAAATATGTGGATGAAGGGCATAAATCCATGCAATTTGATCTGGCATAAGACATCAAATCAATCAGATTTGAAGTGAATCTCAACAAGAAAGAACTGACTGATTGTTTCCATAAAGAAGCAATGCATTGGTCTATCTTGGCTACACATCAAGAAATAAAAAGAAACTAATGACAGAAGTGACTATCTTGTAGGATAAAGATATCTCAGTAGAAAAATTTAAAAGTACGATTATAACACAGATATGATGAAGCCATAGAACTGAACTGCTCAGGCTACTAGTGACTGCTAGAAAA
>CM077153.1:42887196-43116181 GCA_039583875.1 Platanthera guangdongensis
ACTCAGGCACTAGCCTCGTAGAGGCCTCCTAGGCGGTGGCTGCCTGGACAGCAGCCTAACAGAGGCCCCAGGGTGATTCCTACACCGGGCCTATTAAGGTTAGTCCGGCAGCGGTCGTGGTCTACTCAATCTGTATTGTGGATGACTTCTCAAGGTTCACTTGGGTCTTCTTTCTGAGATCTAAGTCAGATACCTTTATAGTTCTTACAGATTTTCTCAGGACCATACAGATTGAGTACTCTACTCATGTTGCATTGATCAGAAGTGATCATGGTACAGAGTTTGAGTCTCTTCTTATGCATGAGTTCTGTGAGAAGGAAGGTATCAGGTACTATTTCTCAGCTCCTAGAACTCCACAATAAAATAGGGTAGCTGAAAGGAAAAATAGGACCCTAATTGAAGCTGCAGGCACATTACTTACAGATGCTTACATGCCCCTATCCTTTTGGGCAGAGGCTGTAAGCACAACAAATTATGTACTGAACAGAAGTTTGATACATAAACTAAAGAACAGGTCTCCCTATGAATTACTTAAAGGGAAGAAACCTAAAATCACCTACTTTAAAGTATTTGGATGTGTATGTTATATACATAATAACAACAAGAAGTACATTAGAAAGTTTGAAGCTAAGGCTAAAGAGGGAATTTTTCTAGGATATTCCCAAGTAAGCAAAGCTTATAGGGTGTTCAATAAATCAACTTTAAAAATTGAGGAATCTATACATGTTACCTTTGATGAAACTAACATGTTTTACTATGAGAAAGAGATTTCTACTAGTAATCCTTTGCAGGTACCACTTGTGTGAGAAATTGGATGGAGTAAACCTCACCCAAGAGGCTCCAACACATCCTTCTCCACAAGTTGATGAAGACAGTGAAGAAGAAAGCACTGAAGTGACTAAACTTCATCCAACAGCAAACATAATTCCACAAGAGGAATTAAATCAAAATGTTGTTTCTGAACCAACTCCACCCACTAATCTTGTCACACTAAGGGATCACCCTATATCCCAAGTGATTGGAGACATAACAGTAGGTGTACATACAAGGCATCAACTCAACCAAGACTTGATGCATGCATGTTTTCTCTCTCAAGTTGAGCCTCAATCCATACATGATGCTGAGCAAGATCCCCACTGGATCATTGCTATGCAAGAGGAACTCAACCAGTTTGAGAGATGTAGAGTTTGGGATTTGGTTCCAAGACCCAAAAACTACCCAGTCATTGGAACCAAATGGGTATATAAAAAAAGCTAGATGCCCAAGGTGCAATTGTGAGGAACAAGGCTAGGCTTGTTGCTTAAGGATATAGGCAAGAAGAAGGCATAGATTATGATCAAACATTTGCACCAGTTGCAAGATTAGAGGCCATCAGAATTTTTCTGGCTTATGCTGCCTACAAGAAATTCAAGGTATATCAGATGGATGTAAAGAGTGCTTTTCTGAATTGAGTACTAAAAGAAGAAGTATATGTTGAACAACCTCCAGGTTTTTATCTCTCCAACCCATCCTTATCATGCATTTAAATTGCATAAAGCCCTCTATGGTCTAAAGCAAGCTCCAAGAGCTTGGTATGATACCTTAGCTAGCTTTCTGATAGAGCATGATTTCACTAGAGGCATGGTAGATAAAACCCTATTAACTAGACACCATAAGAATAAAATCTTGTTAGTACAAATCTATGTGGATGACATAATATTTGGGTCTACTGACTCTAAACTATGCAAGAGGTTTTCTGACCTCATGAATTCTAAGTTTGAGATGAGTAGCATGGGTGAGCTCTCCTACTTCCTTGGTCTCCAAGTGAAGCAGCTACCTGATGGCATCTTCATCTCCCAAGCTAAGTATGCTAAAGAGCTTCTTAAGAAGTTTGGGATGGCTGATGCCTCAGCTAAGAAAACACCTATGGCTACTAATGTTGTAATAGATTCTGATCCACATGGGAAATCTGTTGACCGGAAATTATATAGGTGAATTGTTGGGTCCCTACTATATCTTACAACTAGCAGACCTGATATCATGTTTGCCACATGCCTCTGTGCTAGGTTCCAAGTGAACCCTAAAGAATCTCACCTAATTTTTCTAAAAAGAATTTTGAGATATATAAAGAGTTGACCTAGTCTAGGCCTATGGTATCCTACTGAGTCAGAATTTGAGTTAACTGGATACTCAGATGCTGACTTTGTTGGATGCAGGGTGGACAGAAAAAGTACATCAGGAACCTGTCAGTTCCTTGGTATGAGATTAGTCTCTTGGTTTTGTAAGAAGCAGTCATCTGTGTCCACATCAACTGCTGAAGCAGAATATATAGCAGCTGGTTGTTGCTGTTCCCAGATGCTGTGGATCCAAAACCAACTCCTGGAATATGGCTTCAACTTAAATAATTCAACACTCTTATGTGATAACACAAGTGTTATAGCCATAGAACAGAATCCAGTCCATCACAATAGCACTAAGCATATAGACATTAGGCATCATTTCATTAGAGAGTGTGTAGACTAAAATAAAATTAAACTTGTCTATATCTACACCGATTTACAAAGAGCTGATATTTTCACCAAACCCTTGGATGAAAGAAATCACTTGTTCTTTATAAATCAGCTTAGAATGATCAATGGAGAAGCCTTAGTTTAATTTATGTCTACACTCGACTAATTTTCCAAAGTTCATCGAACGGAGCTCGACGAACTGGGGAAAGTTCTTGAGATATTCGTCGAACGGAGTTCAACGAACTCTCTGTGAGTGAAGTCACTTTCGTAGAATGGAGATCGACGAATCTACTTCAGAAAACTTTCGTCGAATGGAGCTCGACGAAATGTATTCAAATATTCAGACTGAGCTCGACGAATTATTTAACTGCACATTACTTCGTCGACCTCAGATCAAAGAATTATTTTATTTTTCGTGGAACGGAGTTTGCCGATTCATATTCTAAAAAACCTTATATCTAGGTTTTGTTCGACCTCTATCCCACGCTTTCAGTTCCTTTGCACATGATCTTTGTCTTTCTCTTGTAGGTGCTCTAATGGAGATTCCAACATGAAATCTTGCGGCAATGAAATTCGACATCGGGTTTGATGTCGATTTCGATTCTTTTCAGCATTCAGACCCCATCTTCCTAGGAATCCTGCAACCGCTTGAAGATCAGCAACTGAAAACTCTTCTGTCCACTAGAATAAAGATATCTTGTGGGTGTATACCTCTTCTACAACAGCTAACAACACCATGACTGGAACTATAGCGGGTAATGCTGTTTCCCTCACACCCGCCGTTTTAACAGAACTTTTTGGATTAAAAAATGGTGCAGAAGAACTGGAAATTGAGAATGAAGAATATGATGAGATGCTAAGTCTAATGGGTTACTCTGGAGAAAACCCTAACAAACTGCTGAAGAAACATCTTTCTGCTGAATTTAAATTCTTAGCAGATATAGTGGGGAAAGTGCTGCTTGGCAAACACACTGCACATGACTACATAACCAAGCACCAATTCCCGGTAAGGTGTGTTGTGGTAAATAAGAAGAAGGTAAACTGGGCTTATATCATGTTTGATCTGATTAAGAAAAAGAATACTAAGAAAGAGGTTTGTTTTGGAAGGATCTTAGGGATCTTCCTGAAAGAAAAGGCTGTTGAATCCCTGGTCTCCCAGACCATATTCACCAATGCCTCTAAGAGGCTAACTTGTGCCCTTTTTGGCAAGCGGGAGAGGACCATCACCAAGACCTCCAAGGGTTCCTCCTCTTCCACCAGGGCTTCTGAGAGTACTAGGGCTGGTTTAGCCACTCCCCACCCTACTGATGAGATCCCTTCTCCACATCCATCCTCTTCCACCATTCCTTCTCTACAATAAACACAACAACAACCACAAGAACAACTACAACAACAACCACAACAACCTGTTCATATTCCTACTCCAGCTACATCTCCTGCAACTTCTCCACAAATAAATTTCACTGAAATTCCCTCCTCTCCCATCCAGGAATACCATCAACCCTCTCCTTCACAATCCCCACAACCAACCGCACCTCAATACCCCCATGATACACACATTCCCTCACCAACTTCATCTCCCTTACCCCCTCATTTGGACAACATCCCATTCTTTACTCTACCTACTTCCCTTCCTCATACTTCCTCTCTTCTAGATGTCCACATGCAAGATGCTCTCCCTCTTACTCCACCAACTATTACCATCCCCACTTCTGTCTCCATTCCAACACCCTCTGCCACCCACCCCCTCTACCACTCCACTGTTGGATCCATCCACCATTTCTTCTCTTATTGCACTGCTTACTCCTCTCCTCAAAAATCTTATAGTAGAGGATATCTCACCTCTTGCTGTTTCCATCTCCTCCATAGCTGCCCAAATCACTGCCCTTTCTACTGCCCCATCTTCAGTAAGGGGCCTAGCTTCAGTTTCCACTGAAACTAGGCAGGGGGAGATACTTGATGAAGAAGCAGCAGCAGCAGCAGTATCAGCAGCAGCAGAAGTAACAGCAGTAGCATCAGAAGAAGCAGCAGCAGCTACTGATGATGAATTATTTGATTTCATTAATTTCATTAATACTGACATGGATGTGGATGAGACTGCCATAGAAGAAATAACTATTGTTGGTGATTATATTATTAATCCCATAGTAGATCTATTAGATTTATTGAAGGTTTTTGATATAGCTTATTTCAACATACTTCCAGAAGACAGCATTAAGCCATCAATGGCTATAGTACCATACACCTCACCCATAAGCCCCAAAGTTGCCAAGAAACTAAAGGCCAATTTTGCAGTAGCAGAGACTCCAGCCATTCCATCTCCTCCCAGAGCTGTTTTACCCATTGTCTCATCTCTTCTTGCCCTAGTTTTTGTAATGGATGATTCACCTATGCCTGATCTGGATGCACTGACCATGGCTGATATAGAAGAGGAAAATAAGATAGTTGTTGAAAGCACTGTTATGTATAGCTCTCTAGCTCCTGCTTCAGCTCTAGTTGCAGCTCCTCCTCCAGCTCCCTGTCAGGCTGAGAAACCTCCAATATCTACTGAAGACCTAAATGCATTAAATGCATTACATGATAATCCTCAGGACTCCACTGATGATGATGAGGATGAAGATGAGGACTCAGATGAGGAACCCAAGAAAAAGAAAATTTCCAAGAAGAGGAAAGCTCCTCCACCTACTCCAAAGCATAACCCAGCAAATGACACACCTTATTATATACTCCAAAAGATCACTCCTTACAAGGGCATGCCAGCATGGATGTGGATGTCTAAGAATGAACAAAAAGAGAGAAAGAAGAGCAGAAGATATTCACCTCCTCCTACTCAAAGATATAGAAAGGATCCTCCTCCACCTCCTCCTCCAGCTGTTGGTGCTTCAGGCATAACATCTCAAAGGTCTACCCAGTTTCAAACATACCAAAGACAATAAGATAGATCTTCATCTTCAGGAAGTAGCCAGCAGAGACACTATTCATCTGTCAAGCAGCACCAAAAACAACAGCAACACCATCAACAATAAAAACAGCAACAACTCCCTGAACATCAAAAAGCTGAAAGCTCCAACAGACCTGTTTCCCCTCCTGTGCCATTTGAAGATCCTGAGACAGTTACAATAGTAAGGATGGCCAGGTTCCAGGAACTGGTTGGCCTTTCCATGATCAACAAAGCTAGAGCTGAAGGGAAGGATCCATCTGAATACACAATAATGTCCAAGTACAGAAGGGAAGAGCTTAACAGGTTTGCTAAGGCTAATAAATTTTTCAATGTTGATGACTATATGAAACTGCATCCAGAAGCAGTAGTGCCCAGGTCTACATCTCTAAAAATCATAGGGGCTGCTGACAAGACTATGACAAAGGTGCAAGCTGTAGATCCCAATAGGGAAATCATATTCACTCAGTATGGAGAGAAAGGCAAAGAGGATAAGCACAAGGAGAAAAAGCAAAAGAAATGATACTTGAACTATCTTTAGTCTTTCTGAGTTAGTTTAAAACTGCTTATCTAATTCCTGATACAAAGCTTGTTATATATATATCTGCTGCATATGCTAATTTTTCCTACTAGATATATGTTTTCTTGCTTTATAAATTGTTTTTATTATGAGTCTATAATTAGTGACCTCACCCAAATAGGGGGAGATTGTTGGATCCCTAGTTGGATTTGGGCTAGGTTCACTAAGTTAGGATGTTTGACCCAACATGTATAGCTAGGGTCATGTATGAGTCTTAGAGTATAGGCCAAGTCCTTAGAGTCATCACTGCATGGACCAGCCATCAACAGACAGCAAAAAGACTCAAGACTTAGAGATTTCAAAGACTCAGGAAAATGAGTTCGACGTTCGTCGAACTCAGGTCGACGAAAGTCATGCTCAGCTTGACAAACTCAGAGATAATTCTCTGAGCTGAGCTCGACGAACTTAGTTCTCAGGTCGACGATCTATGGGTATTCTACTTCAATATCTTATTCCATAAACAACTAAATATTCTAAGTCTATGATCATACTCCAGTCAACGAATTCACCTTCTTAGCTCGACAAACTTAGACCACATTCCTAGCAAGACTTATCTAGCAGTTAGAAGTTCTCATCTCGACAAAACTAGTTCTCAGGTCGACGATTTCTGGACATTTTACTTAAAATATTTTTGAGCCCAAGAAACATGGTATTCTGAACTACAGTCGACGAAGTTTTATTCTCAGCTCGATGAACTTCATGCACAGAATTGGCAAGGTTCTGGATAAAGCAGTTGTCTATTCTTAGGTCGACGATCTTGGATCTCAGCTCGACGAATAGCTATTATTAGATCGACGAACATAACTTCTCAGCTTGACGAACTGTGGACTCAGCTTGATGAATTCTGTTCTCTGTTCGACGATTCCAGACTTGGTTATTTTCATCCTTCTGTCCTTATTCTATTGCAATAATTCTTGAGTAATTAATGCTAAAATATTCTCTGAATATTACTGTTAGACGGAGCATTGATTATGGTCTTCTTGAGGATTATTGTTTTCCGTTTTTCAATGGGACAGTTGGGGGAATCAATCAATGCAAAATATTCTCCAGGCCGTCAGAAATGAATGCAGAAGAAATTCAAATTTCAAATGAAAATTTACATGGAAATATAAAAGGGATTTCCTTTCTCTTCCTATAAAAGGAGTGATCAGAGAATACAGAAGATAGAAGAAATACACAGTTCTCTGGAACACAACAAGAATTACACAGCAATACAGCACACAGTGATACAGAGAAACAGCCCTAGACCAGAAACATCAAAGCAATCTGAAGAAGAAGAAGAATAGCTAATCAAAATCAAGAGTCTTCTTATAGGATTCTTCAAAGTACAACAACTATAATATCTGTCAAGAAGTTCCTGGAGCTCATCTAGTCAAAGCAACAGTTTGAAGTCCTATCACCCTGCAGCAAAGCTCCAACTTCCCGAACCATTCTACATCTCAGGGGGAGCCTTTGCTAACATCAAGATCCATTTAAGTCTTCTTAGAGTGTATTTGCGAAAGAGAAGACAAAATCAATCCCTCATCCCCCACTGTAAAAAGGGTTCTTAACTCCATTCAAAAGTTATTCCTGGTTGCAAGTCACCTGATCAAAAGACTTGAGGTTTGGTTTTTGAGCACCTGATCAAAAGCTCATTGGTGGTAGTCACCTGATCAAAACCCTGAGTGGATTCCTACCATGGTCGTAGAAGAGTAGATGTACCCAGGTTGGGGAACCACTATAAAATTCTTGTGTTGTCTGGTTGCTCTTTTCTTTTGTTCTTGTTGTGGCTGTGCTAGTTAAGATTGTTGTGTTTGTGTGTAATTAGTTTATATTATGCAGCACCTATGATAGTCTATTTTATCTCAGGTCTGATCAACTCTACAGAAGTTCTATTTACACCAAAAAGGTTTGAAAATTTAAAGATACTCTATTCACCCCCCTCTAGAGTATTCCTAATCTAACCCCTCACTTTCATCTCTGAACACTAGTCGACGAAGTTAGATTCTCAGCTCGACGATCTTGATGCACAGAATTTGCAAGGTTCTAGAGAAAGTAGTTAACTGTTCTTAGGTCGACGATCTTGTATCTCAGGTCGACGAACAATAATTATCTGGTCGACGAACATAGCTTCTCAGCTCGATGAACTCTGGACCCAGGTCAACGAATTCTGTTCTTTGCTTGACGATTTCTGTGCAGTTCCAAACATAGACTTTTCCTTACTTCTATCCTTATTTTATTGCAGTAATTCCTGAATAATCATTGCTCAATATTCTCTGAATATTACCGTTAGAAGCAACATTGATTATGGCCTTCATCAGGATTATTACTTGTCATTTTTCAATGGGACCGTTGGGGAAATCAATTAATGTAGACATTCTCAAGGCCGTCAGTAATAAATGCAGGAAGGAATTCAAAAATTCAAAGGAGAATTTCATAGAAAATATAAATGGGATTTCTTCCTTCTTCACGACAGATAAGAGGATAGACAGAGAACTGTAAGACAAGCAATCAAACAGTAACACAGTCAAGAAACAAGAAGCCCTAGACCAGACCAGAGATATAATAGCCAGCTGAAGAAGAAGAAGAACATCCATTAAAATCAAGAGTCTTCTTCATTCTTCATTCCAGGATTCTTCAAGGACAACAAAAACTCTATCAGTCAAGAAGTTCCTGGATATCTTCTGGTCAAGGCTAAAGATTGAAGACCTACTCACCCTGAAGCAAAGCTTAAGACTTCCTGAGTTCAATATCTCAGGGGGAGCTTTGTTAACATCAAAGATCCACTAACTCTTCTCAGTTGTATTTGAGAATGAGAAGACACCATCACTCTCTCATCCCCTCACTATACAAAGGGTTCTTTAACTCCTTTCAAAAGTTATTCCTAGTTGCAAGTCACCTGATCAAAAGACTTGGGATTGGCTTTTGAGCACATGATCAAAAGCTCATTGGTGGCAGTCACCTGATCAAAACCTGTTAGTGGATTCCTACCAGGGTGGTAGAAGAGTGGATGTACCCAAGTTGGGGAACCACTATAAAATTCTTGTGTTGTCTGGTTGCCCTCTTTCTTTTGTTCTTGCTGTGCCTGTGTTAGTTAGGTTTGTTGTGCATGTGATAGATAGTTTAATTTTTGCTGTGTTGTGGTATATTAATTTATCTTAGGATAGCTCTTTTACTTACAGCATATTTTGGTATCAAATAGCTTCCTTACTTTGTAGTTTTTACTAATTAGCAAAAAATTGTAAAGTTCAAAGATACTCTATTCATCCCCCTCTAGAGTATATCAGGTCTAACCCTCACTTTCAATTGGTATCAGAGCAGGTTCCTTTGGTTGTACAAGCTAACCCTTGAACCAAAAGATTTTTTTTGTTAGATCTGATTTTTTATTTCTATTAGGACTATATTCACAGCATGGAACAGAACAAAGATTATGCAAGCACCAGACCTGCAATGTGCAACTTAAACAAGTTTGTCATCTGGAAGGCAAGAATAAAACTTTATATGAATTCTATTGATGAGGACATCTACAATTCTATCTTGACAGGTCCTTCTCAACCATCTACATCTACAACAACCTCAGGCACTCATGCAGTTCCACCACCTGAGTGGACTGATGCTCAGAAGAAAGCAAAAGTTGCTGATGCTAAAGCCATGAACATTCTGGCCCAAACAATGTCTGATGACATCTTCCAGAAAGTGGCTGAATGCACTTCAGCCAAGGCCATTTGGGATTCTCTCAACCAAATGGTGGCTGGCTCTGTTGATGAGAGAAAAGACAGAAGATCAAATCTCATATCCCAGTATGAGAACTTCAAAAAGGAGGAAGCAGAATCTGTTGCGGACATGTACAACAGACTGAGCTCAATCATCAATGAGATGAAGACTTTGGATAAGGACATCACCCTTACTGAAGTAAATGACAAAATCCTCATGTGCTTCTGAAGCTCATGGGATTCAAGGATCTGGCCAATCAAGGAGGCCAGGAGCTTAAATGAGATTTCCACAGAATCTCTTTTAGGAAAGCTCAAGTCTTATGAGCAACTAATAAAGTCCAGAGAAGCAGCTGAACAAAGGACTCCTCCACCAACAAGAAAGGAGCACAACTTGGCATTCAAGGCTGCTGAAGAGACTGAAGCTTCAACAATAAATGAAGAGCTAATGAGTCTCTTTGCCAAGAGATTTTACAAAATGGTAAGGAAAGACTTCAGAAGAAAATCATCTAGGCAGGATGATAAGCCAAGGTATGACAAAACTCCTACTAAAGAAGTAGTATGCTTTGCCTGTAGGAAACCTGGGGACTTTATCTCAGAGTGTCCAGAGAATCAGAAGAAAGAAAGAAGAAAAGAAAAGGTCTCAAGAAGACAATACAGGAGCAGACCTTCTTCTAGCAAATACAAAAAGAAGGAGAAGGGATTTGTTGCAGATACCTCAAGTGAGACAAAAGATGAATCCACATCTTCCAGTTCCAGTGAAGAGAAAGAAGAGGCAAGGGCCAAGGAAGTCTGCCCCATGGCCGTCAATGCCTCCAAAAGTCAATCAGATGATGAAGATGCATCTGACAATGAAGGAGCTTCAGAGTCAGAAGCTGATCAGGTACTCTCAACTTTTGATTATTGTTCTGATACTTTCAAAACTGAGTTTAAAACCTTGTGTATTGATCTAATTAACTCAGAAAAAGAAATTAAAATACTTATGGAAAGACTAGCCAATCAAGAAAATCTAATTTCTGAAAAAACTAAATTGAAAGATGAACTAACTTTAGCCAATGAACAAATCATGTCTTTAAAAACAGAGCTATGTGAGGCCAAACAACTTGAGGAATCTCTCAATGGGAGAAGCCTTAAGCTGATGGACATCACAAGCACAGTTAATGCCAGACTGAATGACAAACTGGGCTTAGGTGCATCATCAAGTTTACCCCCCATACTCAAGAAGAACATATTATCCACACCAATAAAATGTGTCTGAAAAGGGTAAAAAAAAAGTTAGATAATAACAATCCCAATCAAACTGAAATTACACAAAAAAATAAGAAAAGAAGACAAGATAAGAAAAATCATAACCAGAACAATGTTCAGCAGATTTCGTCGAACTCAGATCGATGAAATGTGGCCAGTTCGTCGAACTCAAGTCGACGAATTCTGAACGCAAATCTATATAATAATTATTCATCTTACTGTGATCGACAAACTGTGTATGGTTCGTCGAGCAGAGATCGACGAACTTGGGGCACAGAAAATGAATATGTTCATTCTCTGAGCAGAGATCAACGATCTCATCCCATTTCGTCGAACTCTGGTCGACGAACTTACAACTTTTCGTCGAACCCAGACAAACATAATAAAAATCATAACTTTGACAGAAACTCTAATCAATATAGAAGACCTATTAATCCACTTGCTGACTGGATAATTGCTTCAAGAAGATATCACCCCTTAGGATACAAAAGCCAACCTAAATGCTCTTACATCTCAAGCTTTTCATATCAGCAAAATAAAGGACCCAAGGTAACCTGGGTCAAGAACAACTAACTATTTTCTCTGCAGGTAAAGAGCTGTCTAGCTGTTAATCAAAAATGGTATCTGGACAGTGGATGCTCCAAGCATATGACTGGCAACAAGGACAACTTAAATAACTCTAAGTCCAAGCTGGGACCAAAGGTTATCTTTGGTGACTCAAATTGGGGCCAGTCAGAGGGCTTTGGAGAAGTAAAGATTAAAGTAGTCACTTTCAAAAAGGTGACATATGTTAGTGGACTCAAGCATAACCTCTCTCAATAGTCAACTATGTGATGAAGGTTATCAGGTACATTTCAACTCAAAATCTTGTATTATTTCTAATAAAGAAAAACAAAATGTTTTAATTGGAAATAGACAAGGTAACATATATATAGTAGATTTTCATTCTGCAACTTCAGATATCTGCCTACTTAATATTGTTAGCAATCAAAATGATCTTTGGCATAAAAGACTAGTACATGTTAATATGAAAAACATTGTTAGGCTATCTAAAGACAACCTTGTAAGAGGTTTGCCTTCTAGTCCCTACAAGAAGGAAGGCCTCTGTAGGGCTTGTCAACTAGGCAAGTAAACTAAATTTAGCTTTAAATCAGTTAATAAGAGTGATTTACCTAGGATTTTGTACTTGCTACACATGGACCTTTTTGGACCTATTGCTGTACAAAGCCTAGGAGGGAAATCTTATACCTTAGTTATTGTAGATGACTTCTCAAGATTCACTTGGGTGTTCTTTCTGAGATCTAAGTCTGATACATTAAAAGTTCTTACAGATTTTCTCAAGACCATACAGATTGAGTACTCTACTCATGTTACATTAATCAGAAGTGATCATGGTATAGTGTTTGAGTCTCTTCTTACGCATGAGTTCTGTGAGAAGGAAGGTATCAGGCATTGCTTCTCAGCTCCTAGAACTCCTCAATAAAATGGGTAGCTGAAAGGATGAATAGAACCTTAATTGAAGCTACATGCACATTACTTGAAGATGCTTACATGCCCCTATCCTTTTGGGCAGAGGCTGTAAGCACAATAAATTATGTACTGAACAGGAGTTTAATACATAAACTTAAGAATAAGAATCCCTATGAATTGCTCAAAGGGAAGAAACCTAAAATCACCTATTTTAAAGTATTTGGTTGCCTATGTTATATTCATAATAATAACAAGAAGTATATTAGAAAGTTTGAAGCTAAGGCTGAAGAGGGAATTTTTCTAGGATATTCCCCAAGTCAGCAAAGCTTATAGGGTGTTCAATAAATCTTCTTTAAAAATTGAGGAATCAATACATGTAACTTTTGATGAGACTAACATATCTTATAAGGAGAAAGAAATTTCTACTAATAGCACCTTGCAGGTACCTCACTTGTGTAAGAAATTTAGTGAGTTGAACCTACCACAAGAGGTTATACCACCTCCTCCTCCACAAGCTGATGAAGACAGTGAAGAAGAACTTTTGGAAGAGGTTGAAATTCCTTCAACAACATGCATTATTCTACAAGAGGAATTAACTCCACATACTGTTGCTGAACCAACTCCACCCACTGATCTTATCACACTAAGGGATCACCCCAGATCTCAAGTGATTGGAGACATAACAGTAGGTGTACAGACAAGATATCAACTAAACCAAGATGTTATGCATGCCAGTTTCCTCTCTCAAGTTGAGCCTCAATCCATAACATATGATGAGCAATATCCCCACTGGATCATTGCAATGCAAGAGGAACTCAACCAATTTGAGAGATGTAGAGTTTGGGATTTAGTTCTAAGACCCAAAGACTACCCAGTCATTGGAAGTAAATGGGTATATAGAAACAAGCTAGATGCCCAAGGTGTAATTGTGAGGAACAAGGCTAGGCTTGTTGCTCAAGGTTATAGGCAAGAAGAAGGAATAGACTATGACCAAACCTTTGCACCAGTTGCAAGGTTAGAAGCAATCATAATATTTCTTGCTTATGCTGCCTACAAGAAGTTCAAGGTTTATCAGATGGATGTCAAGAGTGCCTTTCTGAATGGGGTTCTTAAAGAAGAGGTTTATGTTGAACAACCTCCAGGTTTTATCTCTTCAACCCGTCCTTCATATATCTTTAGATTGCATAAAGTTCTTTATGGTTTAAAGCAAGCTCTAAGAGCTTGGTATAAGACCCTAGCTAGCTTCCTGATAGAGCATAAATTCACTCGAGGCATTGTAGATAAAATATTATTCACTAAGCACCATAAGGATCAAACTTTGTTAGTACAAATTTATGTAGATGACATTATATTTGGGTCTACTGATTCCAAACTATGCAAGAGGTTCTCTGACCTCATGCATTAAAAGTTTGAAATGAGTAGCATGGGTGAGTTGTGGTGCCAAGGGCTAACAAATTCTTTAATGTAGATCAATAAGGTAAAATTATTGGAAGGTAAAAGCTGAAGGAAAGGATCCCTCTCAATACTCAACCATGTCCAAATACAGGAAGGAGAACTCAATAGGTTTGTCAAAGCTAGCAAATTCTTTAATGTTGATGATTATATGAAATTGCGTCCAGAAGCTATGGTGCCAAGGGCTACTTCCCTTAATATTATTGGAGCAGCTGATATGACAATTACAAAGACTCAAGCAGCAAATCAAAACAGGGAAATCAAGTTTACACAGCCTAGTGAAAAAGCTAAAGAGGAGAAGTGCAAGGAACAGAATAAGTTGAAATGAATTTTGAAATGTTTTTCTGTTGCCCTAAAACTGCTTATCTATTTTTGATACAAAGCTCTCTGTACATATATATCTGTTGCATATTTTAAAATTTCCTGCCAGATATATTTTTCTTACTTAGTAAATATTGTGTGTTTGTATTTAGTTACCTCACCCAATTAGGGGGAGATTGTTGGATCCCTAGTTAGATTTGGGCTAGGTTCATTAAACTAGGATGTTTGACCCAACCTATATAGCTAGGGTCATGTCTATGTCCTAGAGTATAGGCCATGTCCTTAGAATCAACACTGCATGGACCAACCATCAACAGACTGCAGAAGACTCAAGACTTAGAGAAATTTCAAAGACTCAGGAAAATAAGTTGGACGTTCGTCGAACTAAGCTCGACGAAAGTCGTGCTCAGCTCGACGAACTCAGAGACAATTCTTTGAGTTGAGCTCGATGAACCTAGTTCTCAGGTCGATGATTTCTGGATGCTCTACCTCAACATTCCAAGTCCAGAATCATTTCTCTGAACTCCAGTCGATGAAATCATATTCTCAGCTCGACGAACTTACACCACAGTTTTGACAAGTTTTATCAAGTAGCAGTTAGCAATTCTCAGGTCGACGATTTCTAGATACTCTACTTCAACATTATAAATCCCAAGAATCATTTCTCTGAACACTAGTCGACGAAGTTAAATTCTCAGCTCGACGATCTTGATGCACAGAATTGGCAAGGTTCTAGAGAAAGCAGTTAACTATTCTTAGGTCGACGATCTTGTATCTCAGGTCGACGAACAACAATTATCTGGTCGACGAACATAGCTTCTCAGCTCGACGAACTCTGGACCCAGGTCGACGAATTTTGTTCTTTGCTCGATGATTTCTGTGCAGTTCCAGACATGGACTTTTCCTTCCTTCTGTCCTTAATTTATTGCAATAATTCCGGAATAATCAATGCTCAATATTCTCTGAATATCACCATTAGAAGCAACATTGATTATGGCCTTCATAAGGATTATTACTTGCCATTTTTCAATGGGACAGTTGGAGAAATCAATTAATGCAGACATTCTCAAGGCCGTCAGTAATCAATGCAGGAAGGAATTCAAAAATTCAAAGGAGAATTTCATAGAAAATATGAAAGGGATTTCTTCCCTCTTCATGACAGACAAGAGGATAGACAGAGTACTGTAAGACAAGCAATCATACAGTAACACAGTCAAGAAATAAGAAGCCCTAGACCAGACCAGAGAAACAATAGCAAGCTGAAGAAGAAGAACATCCATTAAAATCAAGAGTCTTCTTCATTCTTCATTCCAGGATTCTTCAAGAATAACAAAAACTCTATCAGTCAAGAAGTTCCTGGATATCTTCTGGTCAAAGCTAAAGATTGAAGACCAACTCACCCTGAAGCAAAGCTTAAGACTTCCTAAGTTCAATATCTCAGGGGGAGTTTTGTTAACATCAAAGATCCACTAAGTCTTCTCAGTTGTATTTGAGAAAGAGAAGACACCATCACTCTCGCATCCCCTCACTGTACAAAGGGTTCTTTAACTCCCTTCAAAAGTTATTCTTGGTTGCAAGTCACCTGATCAAAAGACTTGGGATTATTTTTTGAGCAACTGATCAAAAGCACATTGGTGACAGTCACCTGATCAAAACCTGTTAGTGGATTCCTACTAGGGTGGTAGAAGAGTGGATGTACCCAGGTTGGGGAACCACTATAAAATTCTTGTGTTATCGGGTTGCCCTCTTTCTTTTGTTCTTGTTGTGCCTGTGCTAGTTAGGTTTGTTGTGCATGTGATAGAAAGTTTAATTTCTGCTGTGCCTGTGGTAGATTAATTTATCTTAGGATAGCTCTTTTACTTCCAACATATTTTGGTATCAAATAGCTTCCCTACTTTGTAGCTTTTAGTAATTAGCAAAAAGCTGTAAAGTTCAAAGATACTCTATTCACCCCCCCCCCCCCCTCTAGAATATATCAGGTCTAACCCTCACTTTCAGTATAGTGTTTTAAATAGTAAATAAACAGAATTAGGATGTTTAGGGTCAACGAAACCCGGAGGTTGCTCCACATACACTTTTTCCTTTATGTCACCATTAAAGAAAGTTGACTTCATGTCCATTTGGTAAACAGTGAAGCCTTTGAGTGCAGCATATACTAGGAACAACCTGATTGCCTCAAGTCTTGCCACTGGAGTATATGTTTGATCGAAGTCGATCCCTTCTTCTTGTCTGTACCATTTGGCGATGAGTCTAGCTTTGTTCTTGATTATTGTTCCATATTCTCCCATCTTGTTCCGGTAGACCCACTTTGTTCCAATTATATTCTTTCCTTTGGGTCTTGGAACAAGCTTCCAGACTCGGCAATGTTTGAATTGATTTAATTCTTCTTCCATTTCCATTACCCATGATGCGTCCATGTTTGCTTCCTCAAACTTCTTCGGTTCAACCTGTGAGAGAAAACTCAAATATAAATTTTCATTAGCTGTACCTCTATGAGTTCTGACACCATCACAGGGGGTCTCCTATGATTTGATCCACAGGGTGATCCTTCAAGTGTCTGAGCTCTAAGGTCTTTGCATCTGGAGCTTCCTCTACCACTAGAGTGACTTCATCAGCTTGAATGACATCTTTATCATGGTGATCAACCTCATCAATTGGGGTTGGAGTGGTGATCTTGATGAACTCTTGACCTTTCTCCTTAACTGGCTCATACAAGCTTAATTCCTTTAGTCTTGAACCCACATCTTCAACAAACACACTAGAAGAGCTGCTATATAGCATGCTCATCTAATAAAATACAACATTGATAGATTTTTCTACGACCATGATTTTCTTATTAAAAATCCTATATGTCTTACTATGGATACTATATCCTACGAAAATACATTCAAAACTCATTTCACTGAATTTAGTGGTGTGATATTTCCCATTAAGTACGAAACATTTACTACCAAAGATTCTAAAATATGATATAGTTGGTTTCTTGCCCTTTAGTAGTTCGTAAGGTGTTTTATCATGGTTCTTATTTATGAGTGCTCTATTTTGCACGTAACACGCAGTGTTGACGGCTTCAGCCCAGAAGTATTTTGGTAGTGAGGCATCACTCAACATGGTTCTATAGGCCTCTATGAGTGTTCTATTCCTTCTCTCAGTGACTCTGTTCTGTTGAGGAGTACGAGGAGGGGAAAACTCATGAAAGATACCTAGGCTTTCACAGAATTCTATCATGGCCCTAGATTTGAACTCTGTCCCATTGTCACTTCTGATTTTGACAACTGAACAGATGTATTCATTCTGGATCTGCCGGACAAAATTAGTGAGAATATCAAAAGTATCCAACTTGTGTTTTCGAAAGAATACCCATGCAAAATGAGAGTAGTCATTTATAATAACCAATCTATAATCCTTACCTCCCAAGCTTCTAATTTGCAGGGGACCGAACAAGTCCATATGAAGTAGGTGTAAACACCTATTAGAATCTTTGCCAATAATACTTTTAAAGATATCCCTTGTTTGCTTGCCTTTTACATATGTGTGACAAGGTCTATCTTTGACGCACTTAACGTTGGGTGCATCACGTACTAAATTAAGAGAAAATAATTTATTAATAGTTTTGTAATTTATATGTACTAGTCTCTCGTGTCATTGGTCACCAAGAGACACACTATCTTTTGTCAAAAAGTACACTTATGTAGAAGAGTCTATGCAAATAAAATTCAAACAAAATATATTTATACAATGAGTGCCTCATAGAATCATTTCTAAGTTATCAACCGATTTTATCAAGCACTTGTCTGCATGAAATTCTACTATGTATCCTTTATCATAGAGCTGGCTTATTCTTATAAGATTATGTTCTAACTCTTCAACATAAGCCACATCTGAGAAGGATACACTACTGTTAGTAATCATACCGTAGCCTCTTGTGATTCCTATGTCAGAACCTTCAAAGATGACCTTTGGCTCATTCTCAACTGGAGAGTACTTTTGAAGAAGGCTTCTAGTCCCGGTCTTATGCCGAGAGCATCCACTCTCCAAATACCAGATAGGCGTTTTGTTGGCCTTTGGACATACCTTTATTCACAAATTAGTTTGCCTTAGGAACCCAAACTCGTTTGGGTCCATGGTCTCTAGTTAGCACACTCCCCATATGAGTGTTAACATTGCGAGTGGTCTGTCTCAAATTATTAACTTGAGCTATAAATATTCTTAGATTAAACCAGCAATCTATGACAAAGTGACCAACTTTACCGCAACACCAATAGTCAAACCTATTGTACCTTTTCTAAGTCTCCTGCTTGACCTTTTGAACATGTGGTCATGCAGGGGCGACTGATCTGGAGGTAGAAGCCTCATGATGATGGCATTCACAAGCCTTTTTCACCTCCTTATCCTTGGGTACAACTGGCTTGGCCTTTGGTTCCTTCTTCATATTATGGCCATGAACGTATGGACCATAGTGCTTCATTTGTATCTCCTCATAAGGTGCCTTAAAGACACTTTCACCAAAGTTTCAGGGACGAGTCCATCCTTTGTATCGTGACTTAGGCTCTACATAAGTAGGCCTGACAAAATGACCGTAGGATAAATCAAAATCAAACTCGTTTGTCGAGAAGATGACCTTCTTAAACGACATTTGATCTAGAGGAGCTTTCCCCTTTTCCTTGGCTAAAGACTTCTTGGTAGCCTTATTCTTTCGTTGAGCTTTATTCCTCATAAAAGATTTACTAGGAGCAGCCTGATGGCCTAAGCCAACTCCTTTCGCTTGAGCGGAGAATTCAACAACAAATGGAAGGACTGCCTTGGGCTTGGAGAAACTTTCAACCAATTTCTTTTCATCCGCAAGTTGTTCTTCCAATTCCTTGATGATTTTCTCTTTTAAGTTAAGGTGCTCGAGAGGTTTAATGTATCCCTCGATTGCGGCATGGAATTCATCTCTGAGTGAGTCCGTCTTTGCGACTTCCTCTCTCAGAGTGCTCTCCTCAGCCTTGAGAGATTTGATCTCCTTGGCCTGAGTTCTAGCGACTCTACGACATTTATCGTAGGCTTTGATTAATTCCTTGTATTGAATCATGTGTTCAGACTCATCATCAGAAGAGCAGTCCTCATGATCTTAGTCTGAAGCACCAGATTCTGAGAGAGGGGTATGAGAGTTTACCTTTCCAGTATACCGGGATTCTTCTTCCTCATCCATCTGTGCCATCAGCCCAAAGTAGGCTTCCTCTTCCTCACTTGACTCAAATGAGTCAGAGTCACTAAGAGTCTTGGCCTTCTTGGCTACTAGGCTTCTTTCAGATTTCTTTTTGCTATACGAGGACTTCTTTTCTTCTCTTCTTCCACCCTCTTTCTTCTTGTGCGGGCAATCAACAATTACGTATCCTGGCTTATTACAATAATAACAAACGATATCAGATGAAATATGTTTGTTCTATTTCGAGTTATACCTGGCATGGATACTTGAGCCTTTCTTATGACAATCACCATCGTGACGTGATCTTATGGAGGAAAAATCTTTGCCTTTCCATTTCTTCTTCTTGCTTAGGAACTTCTTGAACTGTCTAGAGAGTAGAGAGAACTCTCTATCTGATACTTCAGAGCCCGAGGTGTCGGCTCTGAGTCTTCTTCTTCACTTTGTTCATGTGCAGGAGTAGGTGATGCAGCTTTGACCTTCCTTGAGCCGTCTGTCTTTAGTACGACAGACTTTTCCTTCGATGAGGATATACTTTCCTCTTCTTCAGCTTTTCTTGTATTTATTTGAAGCTTATAAGACATCAGCTTCCCGAAGAGGTTCTGAGGATCAGTATCAGCTAGCTTACTAAACTCCCTTATTGCACATATCTTGTTGTCCCATTCCTTTGTTAAGGATCTCAGGAGCTTCTCGTTTAACTCTCCGTTGGTGAAGACTCGACAATAGTTCCTTAGGTCGTTGACGATCTTGAAGAAATTTTCAAAAGTATCTACAATGTTATCTTTGGGGCCTTTCCTGAAGGCCTCATACTTTTGATTCAATAGGGATCTTCTATCATTCATCACTTCTTCGGTGCCTTCCATCAACATGATTAGTGACTGCCACATTTCTTTGGCGGATTTACAGTGAATGAGATTTTACAGCATAGAATCATCGACTTCACTTGCGATAATATTTTTGTTCTTCTTGTCTAGAGAGACAAGTGCAATATCATCCTTATCTAGATCCATCAGCTTCTTTAGTACTTTCTTTACGGGATCAATAGTGGAGGTCGTCATAGGATTGTAGGGGTCTTCTTCCACTTTCATGAAGATCCTTGTATCCACTTCTTTCATGAAGAACTTCACCCTTTCTTTCCACATGGGGAAGTTTGCCTTAGTGCATATGGGAAGCTTAGCAAAATTCTTGAATCTGTCTATGCTTGTATACTCTAAAGAGGACTAGGGGCAGATCTGTTCAAGGTGTTAACCTTTTGATGAACAATCTCTCTCTGATACCAATTGAAAATGTTTTAGTTGTCAACCTAATCACCTAGAGGGAGGTGAATAGGTGAGTTTTGCATCTTTTTGCGGAATAAACATTGTATGAGCAATGCAAAAAAAATAAAAAAGCAATCACAGACGACACCAAAAATTATAGTAGTTCCCCAACCTTAGGTACATCCACTTTCTAATTCACCGATCTAGCAATGCACTAGACTCGGCTACTCCACTATTCTCTCAGATTGAAAACAATCCTACAACTCGGAACAAAGTTCCTACAACTCGGAGCAAAACAACCCCTACAAAAACTCGGAGATCAACTCCTACAAAACTTGGAGAATAACTCCTACAATCTCGGAGAAAAAACCTCCTACAGTAATAAAATGAATTTGAACTGAAATAACAAACTTATCTTTATAGATCTGATTGAATCTCAGTTTTTTCCTTCTTGAAATATTGTAAGTCTCTGTTAGAAAAATCGAGAAAGAAATCGGAGAACTCTTGGATCTGAGAACTTTGGAATCACCACGATCAAGGAGAAGATTTGCAGTTGTTGAAAATCTTGATCAATGAACTCCTTCATGTCTGAATCTCTGAGATCGAGAAAATATGGCGATGAAGAATAGGGCGGCGACACTTCTCGATTTAGAAAGTGAAAATGATTTAGAAAACTTGGAAATTCTTCTTAGGGTTTGTCAATTCTGACAAGACCTTTTATAGTCCTTTCATAATGATCTAAATTACATTAAATGCATGTCACGTGTACCAATTAAGAGTTAATGACATTTGAAAAAAAATACATCAGGTACTTACAAAAATTCAGAAATCTGCATTGTAATTCTCGAGAGAGGTAAGTATTCTCGAGAAGATATTTCTTTTTCTCGAGAAGAGTTATGAAGTTCTCGAGAAGAAGTACTTAAGGAAAGTGTAGAGGAGGAAATTTTGTTTCTCGAGTATGAGAGGACATACTCGAGAAAAATAATCTTCTGTCACTCGAGAACAAAATTCTGTTACTCGAGAATAACAAAGTATCTCGAGAAAAGATCTCTGCTTCTCGAGAAAAAATTTCTGGGTCTCGAGAGAAATTTTTGGTTCTCGGGAACTATACATGACCTTCTCGAGAAAGGTCTTCGACTTCTCGAGAAAAATACTTAGAAATATTTTGACTTAAATTTAAGGTAACTCGAGAAGGAGAGTTATAAACTACTCGAGTACGCATGACTTTCTCGAGAAATGCACTAGGATTTCTCGAGAACAACTTCTGCAACTCGAATACTTGACTGAGCTTACTCGAGTACTAACTTTAACTCTACTCGAGTACAACATGTCCTTCTTGAGAAAAACACTTAAAAATTTTTTATTAATCTGAAAAGTGATTTTCTTTAAGGAATCCAGCAACCAGCCTTTCTCCTACAGCTTTAGTACTTGAAAATGAAGTGTATCCCAGTAGAGAGGTTACACATGAGTCAACACTATGGATCACACAATGAGGGATTACATTGTATGGTCCTGTGTTTGGTGACCTATTGTAAACTGACATTGGTCTACACTTGACAATTATAACCTGCAAGCCCTCAACTTGAAAAGACATCAAATATAACCTTAATTCATCTTAGTTCAAGGGTGACATCATACAAATCTAAATTATTGTGGATATAATACCCAATAATATCCAGTCATCTAGAGAAGGACATGTGGTAACTGAGGGACAAGGAGTTGATCACTATCATGTAGCAAAGCCAAGGGGAGAAAGAGCTATTCCCATACAGGGGAGAAAGTGATCAAGGCACTCAAGTAAGGATAAACACCTTGTTGTAGCAAAATAGGCAGGAAATGAGGTATACTTCCTTATACTGTTATGTCATAATTAAATATTATTTTGTTGTATAGGTTGTGTGTGTCATTGACCAAGGAAAGAAAACAATTTGTATAAGGGTTTTGACTTCATCAAATAAGGGGAGATTGTTGGGTCCATTGTTCCCAATGTCCCTGATTTATGAGAAGTCAAACAGGTGAATGTCACACACATAAACTATATTTGATGTATATTTAAGATCTTCAGTGCAGGTTAGTCCATATCACATTGATTGAACAAGTGGACACAACAATTGATTGTCGAACATAGCAAAAATCTACCAAGTTCACAGGCGTTGAGTAGAGTAAGCTCACTCAACGCCAGAGGTAAGGATTCAATATTGTCCAGCTAGAAATCTGCCTAAGTCCATAGGCGTTGAGTGAGGACAGTTCTCTCAATGACAGATAACAAATAACGCTGAGTCTATCTTAGCCTACCTAATAGCAAAAATGTAAGGCCCCTAGCCGATCCAACGTGACAGCATCACGGCTCCGCTCTAGGCGACGCTACCGGGCTGCAGCCCAAGCACCCCAACCCCTCTCCATCCACAGGCGGGTTGTTGGTGGCCACAGCCTCCCTTTCATGAGGTAAACTCGATAGTCAAGCCCGTACTACGGGTACTTCCCAGGAGGTCACCCATCCCAGTACTACTCCAGCCCGAGCACGCTTAACTATGGAGTTCTTTCAACTCTCATCACCAATTGAGCTGCAGCTCAATTGGTGATGAGAGTTGAAAGAACTCCATAGTTAAGCGTGCTCGGGCTGGAGTAGTACTGGGATGGGTGACCTCCTGGGAAGTACCCGTAGTGCGGGCTTGACTATCGAGTTTACCTCATGAAAGGGAGGCTGTGGCCACCAACAACCCGCCTGTGGATGGAGAGGGGTTGGGGTGCTTGGGCTGCAGCACGGTAGGGTCGCCTGGAGCGGAGCCGTGACGCTGTCACGTTGGATCGGCTAGGGGCCTTACAATAAAAAGTGCAGATCAATTGGTGATGAGAGTTGAAGGAACTCCATAGTTAAGCGTGCTCGGGCTGGAGTAGTACTGGGATGGGTGACCTCCTGGGAAGTCCCTGTAGTGCGTCCCATCTTAACTGTCGAGTTCGCTCATCAAAGGGAGGTTGTGGCCACCAACAACCCGCCGGTGGACTGGAGAGGGGTTGGGGTGCTTGGGCTGCAGCCCGGTAGGGTCGCCTAGAGCGGAGCCGTGACACTGTCACGTTGGATCGGCTAGGGGCCTTACAAAAAATATGGCCAAGTATACATGTATTGAGTGTAGTCTACTCACTCAACGTTATACAGCTTTTAGCATTGAGTGTTGCTGTGCCTGTCAACTCCACATAAAAGTTGAGAAAAATTTTCACTAAGTCCACTGACATTGAGTGTTGCTTACTCACTAAACGCCATGACATAAAAATCTGTCTAAGTAGCAGAGCATTGAGTGTAGCTTACTCACTCAATGTCTTGATAGAAAAATCTGTCTAAGTTGCAAAGCGTTGAGTATAACTTACTCACTCAACGCCATGACAGAAAAATCTGTCTAAGTAGCAATGCGTTGAGTGGAGCTTACTCTCTCAATACCAAGGCTCAGAAAATTTGGCTAAGTCCAAATACATTGATAGCTTTTATTTTCGTCGAGCTGAGCTTGGAGTTCTTCAAACTGAGCTTTATGTACGTCAAACTGAGCTTTCGCTTTTCGTCGAGCAGAGCTCAGAGTTCGTCGAACTTAGCTTTAATTTCGTCGAACTAAGCTTTCATGTTTCGTCAAGCTGAGCTCTGAGTTCATCAAACTAAGCTTTCATGTTTCGTCGAGCTGAACTCTGAGTTCGTTGAACTGAGTTCTGTGTTCGTTGAAGTCTTTTGGTGCTGAGTGATGGTCATTCACTCAACCCCTTTGCTTCTAATGTTTGAATTTTGTCTAAGTCCAGAGATGCTGAGTCATGCTGACATCAGCAAAGTCAAAAAGTCAACCAAAATTCAAATGTTGCGGGAATGCTGTCAGAGGCGCTTGAGGCCAGCTGTCATCATCCTCTGCACGTGGAAAGAAATATTTTCATCTTTAAGTACTGGGGCCCACACACAACAAAGAGTCGTTGAATCAAGAGTAAATGGAAAGAATGTGTTGTATAATAAATCTCAGCCATCAATCCTGGCGGTGGGCCCACTGCTCGATTGGCCGTTAGAGAATAAAAAGAAGCAAATCGACCATAGCAAATAATCAAATCCTTGTCTAGGTTTTCTGAAAACGAAAGTGCGGCCGAACTGCATCTTCTTCCTCGCCTTTCTTATTGAGCCTAAAGAATCTTTTATGCACATCAAACTTAGCTGAGGAAAGAGATAGCTGAAGCAATCACCATCTGCAACAACATGTTCATAAGCAATTCTAAGGAAATAGATCAACAAGCTCTACAAAGAAATGCTAGTTGTTTGAAGTAAGATTCAACTGCCGATTTCATTGTCTTCAACAACAAAAGATTGGGTTGATATCTACTAATTCCAGGAAGAAGTAGACACAAAGTTCTTGCTCTGGTGTCTAATAAAATCACCTTTTATTTCTTATGTATAGATTCTTTGTGAGTCTAAAGTTGTAAGCTTGTGCTATAAAGGCTAAGGTTTTTGTGACCTGTGGTTTGGCTTAGTCCGAGTGAAAGGTCTTTATGATATGTGATTTGGCTTATTGCCTAAATGGTAGATCTGTGTGACCTGTGAGGTCCTGTGGGATCTATGTTGTAAGCTCTTAAGGATCCGAGTCTTGGGGGAAGAGCCTAGTTTAACACACTGTTAGAAAGGTGTAGAGGGACAGTGGATGTACCCAAGATTGGTGAACCACTATAAAATTGCTGTGTCATCTGTGATTGTTCTTGAAAGCTAAAACTAACCTAATCACCAAGAACATAAATCGGCTAACAAGTAAGAAGATTGAAATAGAGACAAAAACCTATTCACCCCCCTCTAGGTGTTTAGCAAGCCTTGAAAATAAGAATTTCATTAGTCACTCCCCATAAACAATGAAGGTCTACTCACCTTTACCCTCAAAGAAAGCATGATTAACGTTGGCCTTCTTACTTTAGGATGCTAGTCCTTTTTTAAGTAACCTTGATCTAATATCACTTGTTCGATCTGATGGCTAACCTTATAGGGTGGGTCGGTGGGGAGAATAAAATTTTAAAAGAAATTTAGAATTAAGAAGAAATTTTACCAAGGACAACTAGTTCTGAAAGCTACGGCGGCATGATAAGATACTACTCGTGGTGGTAGGTCATAGCGAACGATTTCTTCGTAAAATTTCGAGATTAGATTTTCCACACAACACCCAGACCTCTAACAACATTGAAAAATGTTTAAGTTGTCTATGTAAATCACCTAGAGGGGGGTGAATAGGTGAGTTCTGCGTCTTTTTTGCGGAATGAAAATTGAACGAGTGATGCACAGAAAAATAAGCAAGCATACACAGACGACACCAAGAATTATAGTGGTTCCCAAACCTTGGGTACATCCACTTTCCATCTCACTGATCTAGCAACGCACTAGACTCGGCTACTACACTATTCTCAGATTGAAAACAATCCTACCACTCGGAACAAAGTTCCTACGAATCAATCCCTCAAAATAGAATCTACACTCGGAAGTGAAACTTCCTACAAATAACTCAGAGAACAAAGCTCCTACACTTGGAGAATAATCTCCTACAAGAGTAAAATGAAATACAAAGAAATACAAACAGTATTGATCACAGATCTGAAAACTTCAGCCCTTTTTCTTCCTTGAACTTTGAAGCTCTATCAGAAATAAATTGAAGAAGATAGGACCAAAACTCTAGATCTTAAAATTCTGGACTCAGCACGATCAAGAAAAGAATCTGTCGATATAAAAGATCTTGATCTGTTGAATCACTCGCTCTGAATCTATGGATTGAAAGTAGATTGGTGATGAAGACGATGAATAACGACGGCTTCCGATTTTGGAAAGACAAAATGCGATTCAAAATACTTAGGGATTCTTCTTAGGGTTGGTGGATTATGATAAAACATTTTATATGACTTACCTAACTGTCATAATCATAATAAATGCATGACACGTGGACCAATCATGCGCTAATCACTTTTGAAATCACGTCTGCCGAGATTTAGAAAAATTCAGAAAATAGTACAGTATTTCTCGAGAAGAATAATAGTACTTGAGAAAAGGTTTTCTGATTCTCGAGAAGAATGATAAGGATCTCGAGAAAAATACTTAATAAAAATGTGGAGGTGGAAATCAGTAATTTCGAGAAAGAAGGAAAGTACTCGAGAAGAATGAAGTTTTGTTCTCGAGAACAATCATTCTGGTAGTCGAGAAAAAAGAAGTATCTCGAGAACTGATGTCTGGCTCTCGAGAAAACATTCTAGGTTTCGAGAAATATTTCCTGCTTCTCGAGAACTAAACATTGTCTTCTCGAGAAAAAATCCTTGGCATCTCGAGAAAAGGACTTAGAAAATATTCTGTCTGGAAAAGAAATAACTCGAGAAAAATGAACTTCTGTTCTCGAAAACATATTCTGTTACTCGAGAAAAGAATCTGTTACTCGAGAAATAACTTTTGGTTCTTGAGAAGTAATACTGAGCTTCTCGAGAAATGACATGTGGCTTCTCGAGAAAAATAAATTGCTTCTCGAGAGAAAGACTTAGAAAAATATCATGACTGGAACTGAAGTAACTCGAGAAGGAAAGTCATGGAGTACTCGAGAACATATGGCTTTCTCGAGAATAGCGCTAAGCTTTCTCGAGAACTACTTCTGCAACTCGAGTTCATGACAAGTCTTACTCGAGAATAGACTAAGGTTCCACTCGAGTATAAACTTTCCTACTCGAGAAAAATACTTAGATAATTTCTGAAAATCTGTAAACTTAATTTCTTGAAGATATACAGCTGCCAACTTTTCTCCTATGCCTTTAGTGCTTGAAAAAGAAGTGTGTCCCAATAGAGAGGCTACACATGAGTCAACACCATGGATCACACAATGAGGGATTACATTGTATGGTCCTGTGTTTAGTGACTCATTGTAGACTGACATTGGTCTACACTTGGCAATTGTATCCTGCAAACACTCAACTGAAAAGGACATCAAATACAAACTTAATTCATTTTAGTTCAAGGGTGACTTCATACAAATCTGGGTTATTGTGGATGCCCAACAATCTCCCACTATTTATAGAAGTCAGAACCCTTTAAACTAAGGTGAATTATATCAAGATAAACAAGTAAAGAAACTAATAACCATGATAAATAGAAGAATAGCTGTAATATAGAAAGTCAGGTCAGCAAAACTAAAGGTTTTTATATATATAGAAATTGTCCAAGAGAATTCAATTCCACAAGATTTCAAAAATTGAATTTTTTGATCATCAACAATGTCTACTGGTTCTGTTGTTGTTGTTGTCTTTCTTTCTTGAGATGAGGTTATGTTTGAGTCCTCTTACATAAGTCACTTTCTTGAAGGTGACTGCTATAATTTTCACTTCTCCATATCCTTCTAACTGGCCACACTTTGAATCATCAAAGATTACCTTTGGTCCCAGCTTGGACTTGTAGTTGATTAAATTGTCCTTGCGGCCAGTCATATGTTTGGAGCATCCACTGTCCAGATACCATGTTTGATTAATCACTGGACAGTCCTTTTTCCTGCAATAAAAACAGTTAGTTGTTCTTGACCCAGGTTACCTTGGGTCCTTTATATTGCTGATATGAAAAACTAGATATCATAGAAAATTCTGGTTGAGATTTGTATCCTAATGGATGATATCTTCTGGTGGAATTATATAATCAGCTAATGGATTAAATGGTTTTCTGGATTTAATAGAGTTGATGTTATAGTTATAATTTTTGTTAAGTCTTTCTAGGTTCGACGAAATGTTGTGAGTTCGTCGACCAGAGTTCGACGAATTGGGATGAGATCGTCGATCTCTGCCCAGAGAATGAACATAGTCATTTTTTGTGCCCCACATTCGTCGATCTCTGCTTTACGAACCATACAAAGTTCGTCGATCGCAGTAAGATGAATAATTATAGTTAAACTCTGTGTTCATAGTTCGTCGAGTAGAGTTCGACGAACTGGCCACATTTCGTCGATCTGAGTTCGACGAAATCTGCTGAACTTTGTTTTTACCTAAGGTTTTCTGATTTCTGTTATTTTGACTTTTTGAGCTAGGCATTTGTTCTGTGGTTTGCTTGTTGGTTATTATTTCTTTCCCTTTAGCAGAAACAAATTTAATGGGTGTGGATAAAATATTCTTCTTGAGAATGGGGGGCAAACTTGATGATGCACCCAAGCCTAGCTTGTCATTTAGTCTGGCATTAATAGTGCATATAATGTCCATCAGCTTGAGGCTTCTCCCATTGAGAGACTCTTCAAGTTGTTTGGCCTCACATAGCTCAGATTTTAAAGCAATAATTTGTTCATTAGCTAATGTGAGTTCATCTTTTAGCCTATTGTTTTCAGAGATAACATTTTCTTGATTTCCTAGTCTTTCCCTAATTGTCTTAATTTCTTTTTCTGAATTTATTAGATCAATGCACATGATTTTAAATTCAGATTTGAATGAATCGGAACTATAATCAAAAGAAGAAAGTACCTTGTTAGCTTCAGATTCTGAAGCTTCTTCACTGTCAGATGCATCTTCATCTGACTGGCTTCTGGAAGCATCAATGGTCATGAGGCACACTTCTTTGGCCCTTACCTCTTCTTCTTCTTCACTGGAGCTGGAAGATGAGGATTCATCTTCTGTTTCACTCCATCTTTCAGCTACAAAGCCTTTCTCCTTCTTTTTATATTTGTTGGAGGAAGGTCTGCTGCTATGTTATCTTCTAGAATCCTTCTCTCTTCTCTTCTCCTTCTTATGATTTTCTGGACATTCTGAGAGGAAGTGTCCAGGTTTCCTACAGCCAAAGCAAACCACTTCTTTAGTGTGGATTTTGTCATACCTTGGCTTGTCATCCTGCCTGGATGACTTTCTTCTGAAGTCTTTCTTTGCCATTTTGTAGAATCTTCTAGCAAATAGACTCATCAACTCTTCATTGATTGTTGGAATCTCTGTCTCCTCAACAGCTTTAAATGCAATGATGTGCTCCTTCATTGCTGGTGGAGGTGTTCTCTGCTCAGCTGCTTCTCTGGATTTGATGAGCTGCTCATAGTACTTTAGTTTTCCTAAAAGAGATTCAGTGGAAATATCATTTAGGCTTCTGGCCTCCTTGATGGGCCAGATCCTTGAATCCCATGAGCTTGGGAAGCACATAATGATTTTGTCATTCACCTCTATGAGGGTGATATCCTTATCCAATGTCTTTAGCTCATTGATGATTGAGCTCAGTCTATTGTACATTTCTTCAACTGATTCTGCTTCCTCCTTCTTGAAATTCTCATATTGGGATATGAGATTGGATCTTCTGACCTTTCTTTCATCTGCAGATCCAGTCACCATTTGGTTAAGGGATTCCCAAATGGCCTTTGCTGATGTGCATTCAGCCACCTTCTGGAATATGTCATCAGACATAGTTTGGGCCAGAATATTCATGGCTTTAGCATCAGTAACTCTAGCTTTCTTCTGGGCTTCAGTCCACTCAGGTGGTGGTACTGTATTAGTGCTAGATGTTGTTGTAGAGGTAGATGCCTGAGGGGGACCTGTCAAGATAGAGTTGTAGATATCATCATCAATAGAGTTCATATACAATTTAATTCTTGCCTTCCAGATGGCAAACTTGTTTAGATTGCATACTGGAGGTCTGGTGCTTACATAGTCTTTGTTCTGTGTCTTGATGTATGTATAATATTAATAGAAATATAAAGCAGATCTAACTCAGGATCTTTGGTTCAAGGGTTAGCATATATAACCAAAGGAATCCAAGCTATGATAACAATTGAAAGTGAGGGGTTAGATCAGGAATACTCTAGAGGGGGGGTGAATAGAGTATCTTTAAATTTTCAAACCTTTTTGGTGTAAATAGAACTTCTGCAGAGTTGATCAGACCTGAGATAAAATAGACTATCACAGGTGCTGTAGAATATAAACTAATTAAACACAAACATAGCAATCCTAACTAGCACAGCCACAGCAAGAATAAAAGAAAAGAGCAACCAGACAACACAAGAATTTTATAGTGATTCCCTAACCTGGGTACATCCACTCTTCTACCACCCTGGTAGGAATCCACTCAGGTTTTTGATCAGGTGACTGCCACCAATGAGCTTTTGATCAGGTGCTCAAAAGCGAAACCTCAAGTCTTTTGATCAGGTGACTTGCAACCAGGAATAACTTTTGAAGGGAGTTAAGAACCCTTTTTACAGTGGGGGATGAGAGATTGATTTTATCTTCTCTTTCTCAAATACACTCTAAGAAGACTTAAGTTGATCTTGATCTTAGCAAAGGCTCCCCCTGAGATGTAGAATGGTTCAGGAAGTTGGAGCTTTGCTGCAGGGTGATAGGCCTTCAAACTGTTGCTTTAACAAGATGAGCTCCAGGAACTTTTTGACAGATATTGTAGTTGTTGTCCTTTGAAGAATCCTAGAAGAAGACAGAAGAAGACTCTTGATTTTGATTAGCTGTTCTTCTTCTTCTTCTTCAGATTGCTTTGATGTTTCTGGTCTAGGGTTGTTTCTCTGTATCATTGTATGTTGTATTGCTGTGTAATTCTTGTTGTGTTCCAGAGAACTGTGTATTTCTTCTATCTTCTGTATTCTCTGATCACTCCTTTTCTAGGAAGAGAAAGGAAATCCCTTTTATATTTTCCATGTAAATTTTCATTTGAAATTTGAATTTCTTTTGCATTCATTTCTGATGACCTGGAGAATATTTTGCATAGATTGATCTTCCCAACTGTCCCATTGAAAAATGGCAAACAATAATCCTGAAGAAGACCATAATCAATGCTTCGCCTAACGGTAATATTCAGAGAATATTTTAGCATTAATTACTCAGGAATTATTGCAATAGAATAAGGATAGAAGGATGAAAATAGCCAAGTCTGAAATCGTCGAATAGAGAACAGAATTCGTCGAGCTGAGTCCACAGTTCGTCGAGCTGAGAAGTTATGTTCGTCGATCTGATAATAGTTGTTCACCGAGCTGAGATCCAAGATCATCGACCTAAGAACAGACAATTGCTTTATCTAGAACCTTTCCAATTCTGTGCAAGAAGTTCATCGAGTTGAGAATAAAACTTCGTCGACTGGAGTTCAGAATACCATGTTTCTTGGACTCAAAAATGTTTTAAATAAAATGTCCAGAAATCGTCGACCTGAGAACTATTTTCATCGAGCTGAGAACTTCTAACTGCTAGATAAGTCTTGTCAGGAATATGGTCTAAGTTCGTCGAGCTAAGAAGGTGAATTCGTTGACTAGAGTATGATCTTAGACTTAGAATATTTAGTTGTTTCTAGAATAAGATGTTGAAGTAAATACCCATAGATCGTCGACCTGAGAACTAAGTTCATCGAGCTCAGCTCAGAGAATTGTCTCTGAGTTCGTCGAGATGAGCATGACTTTCGTCGACCTGAGTTCGACGAACGTTGAACTCATTTTCCTGAGTCTTTGAAATCTCTAAGTCTTGAGTCTTTTTCCAGTCTATTGATGGCTGGTCCATACAGCGATGACTCTAAGGACTTGTCCTATACTCTAAGACTCATACATGACCCTAGCTATACATGTTGGGTCAAACATCCTAACTTAGTGAACTTAGCCCAAATCCAACTAGGGATCCAACAAGAGAAATGATTCTTTGACTTTAGAATGTTGAAGTAGAGTATCCAGGAATCGTCGACCTGAGAACTGTTAACTGCTACTTGATAAAACTTGTCAAGACTGTGGTCTAAGTTCGTCAAGCTGAGAATATGATTTCATCGACTGGAGTTCAGAGAAATGATTCTGGACTTGGAATGTTGAGGTAGAGCATCCAGAAATCGTCGACCTGAGAACTAGGTTCGTCGAGCTCAACTCAGAGAATTATCTCTGAGTTCGTCGAGCTGATCACGACTTTTGTCGAGCTGAGTTCGACGAACATCGAACTTATTTTAATGAATCTTTGAAATTTCTCTAAGTCTTGAGTCTTCTGCAGTTTGTTGATGGCTGGTTCATGCAGTGTTGATTCTAAGGACATGGCTTATACTCTAGGACACAAGGGGAAAGATAGATAAGACATTATTTCTTAGGGAAGTAAAAGGCGAGATTTTGCTAGTGCAAATCTATGCCGATGACATCATTTTTGGATATACTGACGACAAACTTTGCGAAACGTTTTCCAAACTTATGCAAGGGAAGTTTGAAATGAGCAGTATGGGATTGCTGAAGTATTTCATAGGACTTCAGGTGAAATAATCTGAAGATGGAATTTTCAACTCTCATATGAAGTTCACCAAAGAGTTATTTAAGAAATTTGGAATGGAGAGTGCAACCTCTATGAGGACTCCAATGGGTTCAGCTATGTCTCTGGACAAGGATGATAAAAGGGAACCTTTTGATGAAACTAAGTAATGAAGCATAATTAGATCCTTGTTCTACCTTACTGCGAGTAGGCCAGACATCATGATTTCAACATTTGTGTGCTCTAGATATCAGGTGAACTCTAAGATATCCCATTACACTGTTGCAAGGCGTATTTTGAGATACCTTAAGGGCATACCAAATCTTGGCTTATGGTACCCAAGAAGTAATGATAGCGAGCTAATTGAATTTTCAGATGGAGATTTTGTAGGTAGTAAAGATGACAGAAAGAGCACTTCCGGGACTTGTCAATTCCATGGAAGGAGAATCATTTCTTGGAGCATCAAGAAGAAAAATTGTGTCACAATTTCAATGGCCGAGTCAGAATACATTTCTGTCGGCAGTTATTGCGCACAATTACTCTGGATCAAGAATCAACTTGAACACTGTTGGGCATTGTATCCACAATAACCCAGATTTGGTGAAGTCACCCTTGAACTAAGATGAATTAAGTTGTATTTGATGTCTTGTTTGAGTTATGTGTTTGTAGGACTAATTTGCCAAGTGTAGAGCAATGTCAGTCTACAATGGGTCACCAAACACAGGACCGTACAATGTAATCCCTCATTGTGTGATCCATGGTGTTGACTCATGTGTAGCCTCTCTATTGGGATACACTTCATATTTTAGGCACTGGGATTGATTGGAGAAAGAAGTGTTGCTGACTTTATTGAAGAAAGGAAAATTCTCTTGAAGAAAATTTTTTCTAAGTCTTTCACTCGAGTAGAAGTTTAAGTACTCGAGTTGAATACTTGGTAAATACTCGAGTAAATCTATTTGTACTCGAGTAAGGGAAATGGCTCTCGAGTAGTCTGAACATAGCTCTCGAGTGGCCAAGTCCATTACTCGTGTAGACTTTCTCTTGTTCTCGAGTTAACAGTTTTTCCTCTCAGAATTTATTTTAAGTCTTTTACTCGAGTAGTCATGTTAACCACTCGAGTAGATAAGTCTTTTGTCTCGAGTTACAGAAGGAAGATTCTCGTGTTTTTTTACCCCACTCGAGTAGTTCAGTTCATGTACTCGAGTAGTCGTTCTACCACTTGAGTAGTCCAGCTCTAATGCTCGAGTGATCAGATTTTTATCTCTCATAATTTTTCCAAGTCCTATACTCGAGTAGTAATATTCATATACTCGAGTAGTTAATCTACTTCTCGAGTAGTCTATCTACTTCTTGAGTAGTCCAGCTCTAGTACTCGAGTAACCAGATTTCTTCTCCTAGAAAATCCGCTAAGTCTTTTTCTCGAGTAATATTTCTAGTACTTGAGTAGTTTATCTCCACGTCTCGAGTAATCATATTAGCACTCAAGTAAGTCTTTTTCTACTCGAGTGATTACTCATCCTATTCTGAATTTTCTCAAGGACTTCTACTCGAGTAGTCTGTTTCTATCCTCTCGAGTAATCATATTAGTACTCGAGTAGCTTATATTTCACTCGAGTATTTCAGTCAGATTTTCCAGATATTTGCCAAGTCCATATCCGACGGGACTTTCAAATGCCTTGACGTGATTGGTCCACGTGTACGCCATTAATGCTAATTATGACCGTTAGGGAGATCTTATATAAGGTCTAGTCAAAATGACTAACCCTAACAACAAGCTGTTAAGAATTATTCTAAGTCTCTGAATCAAGGTTAACTTACAGATCAAGATTTCTCTTCAACTCCTCATCATCTCTCGGATCATGTGAGTCGAAGAAATTCCAGATCCAGATTTTGTCGGGCCTCTTCTTCAATAATTTCAGATAAAGCCGCAAAGATCAAGGAAGAAGACCTAGGCTGATAGATTCCAGATCTGAGAAATTACTGTTTGTATTTCATTATTCTCAATTTATTCTTGTTGGAGATTTCTCTCCGAGTGTAGGAGCTTTTGTTCCGAGCTGTAGGAAGTTTTTATCTTCCGAGTGTAGATCTGTGTTGTGGATCGAGATTGTAGGAACTTCGTTCCGAGGCGTAGGATTGGTTTCCAATCCGAGATAGTGGAGAAGCTGAGTCTAGTGCTTTGCTAGATCGGTGAGTGGAAAGTGGATGTACCCAAGGTTGGGGAATCACTATAAATCTCTTGTCGTCTGTGAATGTTTGGTAGATTTTTTTTGTGCATAGATCTCTAAATTTTTATTCCGCAATAATACGCACAACTCACCTATTCACCCCCCTCTAGGTGATTTAGGTAGACAACTGGTTAACTTTCAATTGGTATCAGAGCAAGGTTGATCACTAAAAGGTTAACACCTTGATCAGATCCATCTCTAGTTGTCTTTTAAGATTATCCAAGCATGGACAAGTCTAAAGATTTTGCCAAGCTTCCATTGTGCACAAAGAATAACTTTCCCATGTGGAAAGAGAGAATCAGATTCTTCATGGAAGCTGTGGATCCAGGGATCTTCATGATCGTTGAAGAAGGTCCTTACATTCTGATGAACTTCTCCACTATAGATCCAACAAAGAAGGTTCCTAAGAAATTGATGGATCTCGACAAAGATGAGATTGCACTTGTGTCTTTAGACAAGAAGGCCAAGAATATTATAGCAAGTGCAGTTGATGACTCCATGTTGTAGAACCTGATCCACTGCCAGTCTGCTAAGGAGATATGGCAGTCCCTTGTCACTTTGATGGAAGGCACAAAAGAGGTTAGGGATGATAGAAGATGTAACGCCCTGAAACTCAAAAGAGCAACGGGAGGCGTTTTGGGCCAAATCTGGTATTTGGTAGGGGGCACACGGCCTGGGACACGGGCGTGTCCCAGGGCGTGTCTGGCTTGAGTCGACGATTTGGTCGTGAGGTCAATGAAATTTGGAGTCGACGATCGTCGAGCAGCAAACACGGCCTGAGACACGGGCGTGTCTCAGGGCGTGTTGAGCCCGTGTCGACGATCGGCCCGGGGAGTCGACATTTTCGCTCGACTATGTGTCGAGACAGGGAACACGGTCTAGGACACGGGTGTGTCCAAGGCCATGTCGTGTGGTCGACGAACTTCGCTCGACGAAGTGTCGAGACAGTGAACACAGCCTGGAGCCCAGGCGTGTTCGGGTTTGACACGGGCATGTCAAATAGGATACGGGCATGTCTAAGACCAGTGTGAGTCTCGGGTTGTTTTTGGGGCTGTATCGATGGGGGCACACGGCCATCCACAAGGCCGTGTCAATTTGAACACGGGCGTGTCAGGTTAAACACGGGCGTGTCAGGACCCGTGTAATTTTCGTAACACGTTGATTTTGACGGTGAATGAGGGACATGGCCCTGGATACGGGCGTGTCGCAGGCCGTGTTCGGCCCAGGTTTTACTTTTCAGCTACGAATCTTGGCCATTCGTTTCCTTATTTTGGGATCTGACGGTTGGGGGTTGTTCCTACTGGGATATACCCGTGATTGGGCCTTTGAAACCATCATTTCACTTGAGTGGTTCTCTTTCTAAGTCTAGAGAGAGGGGAGAGCAAAGGAAGAAGAAGAAGCCTAGATCCGGTCACCGGCGGAGCTTCGGAGCTCCAAATCACAAACCGACTTCGGATCTACGGAGGCAAGGAGAGTGCGGTGCTTTTCATCCGCTTATATTTCCATGGCGCCAAGGAAGAATGCTAGGGTAATGATTCTCTACTTGAGCATGTGAAGCTCTACTTCTTTTGCATAGGGAAGCCCGCTCTCGCGAGTTTGCGGTGAGTTTGAGGCGTTCCTTCGGGTAGACATGAATAGTCCCTGTTGTGTACATGTAGAGTCTATAATCGAGAATGGATATAGGCATGATGTGTGAAGCCTACCCGGATAAGTTGGTCTGGATCGGTGATGTTGCATTGCATAAGTGGTCGGAGAAGACTCCGTGCGAATGTTTGTTTTTCGGGTTTTCTACGAGGTAGATTGCAACAGGGAGCCTTGGGGATTAACTCCAAGGTGCACCCGGAAAACTGGGCGGATGCGTGGTTCTGCCATCATGTGGGCCTGGGAGCCAACTTGAACATAACTGGGTTATGTGATGTTTGTAAACGATTTGGGACTCGGGAGATTTTGACCCGCGCATATGTTTTAAATTAACGTTGCGGTGTGAGCAACTGGTCAGGCGGAACCGTACTCGCTCTATGTTGTTCGGTTAAAGAGACCTAAAGTGACTTGGCACTTACCGTTGGCATAGATGGAGGGTCTTAGGCAGTGGCCAGAAGGACCAAATGCTCACGAGAGATTGTCGTCCCGGGGATGGTGGTGAGTCGGCGGGCTTAGACCGTGATCACTGAGAATGTGCCCTGAGAGAAAGGGGCATGTGGTCGTGCGTGCCAACGCCTGTGATGCAATGTATTTATATACTGCTTGGTTGTGCTAATAAAGTGAAGGGAAGGAGCATCGCTATCCCGAGTTGGAGGCGGGATCGTTATAATTTGGTCAGCATGGATGACCGTTGCTTTGGTTTGCCACCGTTGCGGTGGATTGTGCTTGCAGGTGCTGCGGAGCCGAGCGGTAAATAGCGGGCTAAAGCCCAAGTTGCTGAGCCGGCCCTCGAAGTCCTAGTTTTTGAGTGTTTTCTTTTATTCATGTATGGCCGGCTTGTGTGCTGAGGTTTGGAAAACATGTAATATGAGGAGATCAAATGTAAGGCCTTAAGGCCAATACTTGTGTATTTGTACTTCTTTACTTTTGGCGTATTAGTGGACATTCATGCTAGTGTTGGGTTCTTAACTAATGCAACAATTTTTAAATTGCTTCCGCTAGAATGCTCTGTGTAGGACGTTGGATTGGTTGGATGGTTTCCATTGAGTAACCACCCGGTCTGTCTGTGGTATATGGTGTCGGGCCCCGGTCGGACCTACTGTTATATGCTATGCGACGGATAGGGGGTGTTACAATTTGGTGTCAGACTACTGGTTTCGGTCAGGCTTAAAATGAATTTGTGGGCGAATTCTTTTAAGGGGTGGTGAGCACATGTGTGTGTGTCATCATTATAACAGCAAAAGAACCCATGAATGTCCACTTAGGAATGAAAAATACATGTGTTTGAGGAACCTGTGTGTTCCTATAATTGCGTTTTGCAATTTTGTTTGCTCTCTTAATGGTTTTTGTACCACTATAGGTGACCAGAAGCGGTGTTGGGCCGTCGGAACGCCGAGTTTCTGAGGCTAGTAGTGCACCAAATGATGCTCCTGCAACACCTCCATCGGCTGAGACCATACGATTGGTGGCCGAAGCAGTGTTTGTCATGATAAATGCGGAGCCTGCAAGGCAAATGCAGCAGCCCGCTCCTCCGATGGAGCAGGTACCTCTTCCAGAGGTTGAGCCGAGAAGAGTGGATCGATGATCTTTTTGATCAGTTGGTCGGGTCGACGGTGTACTCTAAGTTGGATCTCAAGTCTGGTTACTATCAGCTGAGGATAAGGGAGAGTGATATCCCTAAGACAGGGTTCAGTACAAGATACGGGCATTACGAGTTTACGGTCATGCTATTTGGGCTGACGAATGCGCCGTCAGTGTTCATGGATTTGATGAACAGGACCTTCAGGGAGTACTTGGACCATTTTGTGATCGTCTTCATCGACGATATTTTGGTGTACTCGCAGAGTGAGGAAGATCACTTCAGGCATCTTCATTTGGTTTTGGAGATGCTAAGGAGGAATCAATTGTACGCTAAGTTCTCGAAGTGTGAGTTTTGGTTGTCCTCAGTGGCGTTCCTCGGTCATATAGTGAGTGGGGAAGGTATTGCAGTGGATCCGGTGAAGATTGTTGTGATACGGGAGTGGCCTGAGCTTTCTACGGTAGCGGAAGTCCGGAGCTTTCTGTGGCTTGCCGGCTATTATAGGCGCTTCGTAGAGAACTTCTCGCGGATAATGTTACCTCTCACTACTTTGACGAGGAAGGAGCAGAAGTTCGTTTGGACGCCGGAGTGCGCACGAGCTTTTGAGGAGTTGAAATGTCGGTTGACCACGGCGTCTGTGTTGAGTTCATCGAGTGGGATCGAAGGTTATGAGATTTATAGCGATGCTTCAGGCAGTGGTTTGGGTTGTGTGCTGTTACAACATGGAAGAGTTATAGCATATGGCTCGAGATAGCTGAAGGTGCACGAGAGGAACTATCCGGTCCATGACTTGGAGTTAGCGGCCGTGATTTTTGCCTTGAAGCTGTGGAGACATTATTTGTACGGTGTGAAGATTGATATGTACACCGATCACAAGAGCCTGAAGTATTTGATTGATCATAAAGATCTAAACATGCGGCAGCGTAGATGGATGGAGTTCCTGGGGGACTATACATTCAAGATCCATTACATGCCTGGTAAGGGAAATACGGTGGCGGACGCGTTGAGTCGTCTGGCCCCAGCTCAAGCCAATTGGCTGTCGGTCCATGACGAGCGGTTGGTTTGGGTTTTGGAGGCGTTGGAGATCTTTTGTGTCGATAAGCAATCAAGTGCTGAAGTAGTATTGAATTGGACTGAAGTCCAATATGACCTGGCTGATCGGATTCGGCAGGCGTTGTATATGGATGTCCACATGATGCAACTCATGATAGAGGCTCTGGATGGGTCAAATTCCCATTTCGTTGTGGAGGACGGATTACTTTGGAAAGACAATTGTCTGTGCGTCCCAAGCGTGGGCAATTTGCGGTGGAATTGTTGTACGAGGCGCATCATACCAAGTACTCAATTCACCCGAGGATCACGAAGATGTACCGTGATGTTAAGAAATTGTTCTGGTGGCCAGGACTGAAAAAGGATGTGGCGCTCTACGTGGCGAAGTGTCAAACTTGCGTCTTGGTGAAGGCAGAATGCCAAAAGCCGGGAGGATTCTTGAAATCCTTGCCTATTCCGGAGTGGAAATTCGACGACATTACTATGGACTTTGTGCAAGGGTTGACAAGGTCGCAAAAGGGGAACGACGCCATTTGGGTGGTCGTAGATCGTCTAACGAAGGTGTCGCATTTCATTCCGCATAGGAAGGATTGGCAAAGCTATATGTGGATAATATTGTACGGCTACATGGTATACCCCGCAGCATCGTGAGTGACCGAGATGGGAGGTTCACGTCCAATGATTGGAGGCTGGTGCAGCAGATGTTGGGAACAAAGCTTAGTTTTAGCACAGCCTTTCATCCGCAAACGGACGGGCAGACCGAGAGGGTCAATAGGACAATGGAATACATGCTTCGCATGTGTGTCCTGGACTTTGGAAAGCAATGGGAAGATCACCTATACTTGGTGGAATTCGCTTACAACAATAGCTACCAGGCGAGCATTCAAATGGCGCCCTTCGAGGCCCTTTATGGTAGAAAATGTCGCACGCCATTGTCCTAGTTGGAAACGGGTGAATCAAAGTTGTATAAGCGATTAGAGGTGGAGGGCGCTACTTCTTTGGTGAGAACCATTCGGGAGAGGTCGCTAATCGCTCAGGACCGCCAGGCTAAGTACTATAATGCCAAGCACAGGAACGTGGAGTTCGCTGTTGGCGATTGGGTGTACTTGAAGATCAAGCCATTCAAGGGTGTCTCGCGGGTGCGGCGCTTGAAGAAGCTAAGCCCGAGGTACCTTGGACCGTTTGAGGTTCTGGAGCGGATTGGTGAAGCAGCGTACCTGTTGAAGCTGTCAGTGGAGCTTAGTGGTCTACATGATGAATTCCATATATCGGTGCTACAGAAGGTGGTGCAAGAGCCTACGCAATTCATCGCGGTCGATCAAGTGTCGGTTGATAGTGGGTTGACGATGAAGGTCAAGCTCGTACATATTGAAGACTCGAAAGTCAAGCGGCTACGCAATAAAGAGATCAGGATGGTCAAGATCTGATGGGACAATTGCAGTCGAGAGGAGCTCTCTTAGGAGCGAGAGCAGACTATGCTTGAGTAGTACCCGGAGTTATTTCACTCAGGTACCATTTAAGTTTTATGTTTCTTTCCTTTATGAAATTTCGAGGATGAAATTCTTTTAAGAGGGGGAGAATTGTAATGTCGCGAAACTCAAAAGAGCGACGAAGGCATTTTGGGCCAAATCTGGTATTTGGCAGGAGGCACATGGCCTGGGACACGGGCGTGTCCCAGGGCGTGTCAGGCTCGAGTCGATGATTTGGCCGCGAGGTCGACGAAATTTGGAGTCGACGATCGTCGAGCAGCGAACACGGCACGAGACACGGGCGTGTCTCAGGGAATGTCGAGCCCGTGTGGACGATCGGCCCGGGGATTCGACATTTTCGCTCGACGATGTGTCGAGACAGGGAACATAGCCTAGGACACGGGCGTGTCCAAGACCGTGTCGTGTGGTCGACAAACTTCGCTCGACGAAGTGTCGAGATAGTGAACACGGCCTGGAGCCCAGGCGTGTTCGGGTTTGACACGGGCGTGTCAAATAGGACACGGGCGTGTCCAAGACCCGTGTGAGTCTTGGGTTGTTTTCGGGGCTGTGTCGATGGGGGCACATGTCCAGCCATACGGTCGTGTCAGTTTGAACACGGGCGTGTCAGGTTAAACACGGGCATGTCGGGACCCGTGTAATTTTCGTAACGCATTGATTTTGACGGCGAATGAGGGACACGGCCCTGGACACGGGCGTGTCGCAGGCCGTGTTCGGCCCAGTTTTTACTTTTAAGCTACGAATCGTAGCCATTCGTTTCCTTATTTTGGGATCCGGCGGTTGGGGGTTGTTCCAACTGGGATATACCCGTGATTGGGCCTTTGAAACCCTCATTTCACTTGAGTGGTTCTCTTTCTAAGTCTAGAGAGATGGGAGAGCAAAGAAAGAAGAAGAAGCCTAGATCCGGTCACCGGCGGAGCTTCGGAGCTCCAAATCGTGAACCGACTTCGGATCTACGGAGGCAAGGAGAGTGCGGTGCTTTTCATCCGCTTACATTTCCATGACACATAGGAAGAACACTAGGGTAACGATTCTCTACTTGAGCATGTGAAGCTCTACTTCTTTTGCATAGGGAAGCCCGCTCTCGCGAGTTTGTGGTGAGTTTGAGGTGTTCCTTCGGGTAGACATGAATAGTCCCTGTTGTGTACATGTAGAGTCCATAATCGAGAACGGATATAGGCATGATGTGTGAAGCCTACCCAGACAAGTTGGTCTGGATCGGTGATGTTGCATTGCATAAGTGGACGGAGAAGACTCCGTGTGAATGTTTGTTTTTCGAGTTTTCTACGAAGTAGATTGCAACAGGGAGCCTTGGGGATTAACTCCAAGGTGCACCCGGAAAACTGGGTGGATGCGTGGTTCTGCCATCATGTAGGCCTGGGAGCCAACTTGAACATAACTGGGTTATGTGATGTTTGTAAACGATTTGGGACTCGGGAGAGTTTGACCCGCGCATATGTTTTAAATTAACGTTGCGGTGTGAGCAACGGGTCAGGCGGAACCGTACCCGCTCTATGTCATTCGGTTAAAGAGACCTAAAGTGACTGGTACTTACCGTTGGCATAGATGGAGGGTCTTAGGCAGTGGCCAGAATGACCAAATGCTCACGAGAGATTGCCGTCCCGGAGACGGTGGTGAGTCGGCGGGCTTAGACCGTGATCATCGAGAATGTGCCCTAAGAGCACGGGGTGTGTGACCGTGCGTGCCAACGCCTGTGATGCAATGTATTTATATACTGCTTGGTTGTGCTAATAAAGTGCAGGGAAGGAGCTTCGCCGCCCCGAGTTGGGGGCGGGATCGTTATAATTTTGTTAACATGGCTGACTGTTGCTTTGGTTTGCCACCGTTGCGGTGGATTGTGCTTGCAGGTGCTGCAGAGCCGAGCGGTAAATAGCGGGCTAAAGTCCAAGTTGCTGAGCCGGCCCTCGAAGGCCTAGTTTTTGAGTGTTTTCTTTTATTCATATATGGTCGACCTGCGTGTCGAGGTTTGGAAAACATGTAATATGAGGAGAATAAATGTAAGGCCTTAAGGCCAATACTTGTGTATTTGTACTTCATTCCTTTTGGCGTATTAGTGGGCATTCATGCTAGTGTTTGGTTCTTAACTAATGGAACAATTTTTAAATTGCTTCCGCTAGAATGCTCTGTGTAGAACGTTGGATTGGTTGGATTGTTTCCATTGAGTAACCACCCGGTCTGTCTGTGGTATATGGCGTCGGGCCCCGGCCGGACCTACTGCTATATGCTATGCGACGGATAGTGGGTGTTACAGAAGATCTCTTCTTAATCTGAAATATGAAGCCTTCCGACAAGGACCCAAGGATACCATTGCTGACACGTTTGAAAACTTCTTCAAGATAGTCAACGTCCTAAGAGTATACGGCCGAGTCTACACAAACGGAGAACTAAATGATAAGTTCTTGAGATCCCTAACCAAGGAATGGGATAACAAGGTTTGTGCTATCCGGGAATTTGGAAAGCTAGCTGAGACAGACCCGCAGAATCTCTTCAGGAAGCTTATGTCATATGAGCTGCAATTCAATACAAGAAAAGCTGAAGAAGAGAAGAGCAGGTCTTCATCCATGGAGAAGTCTGTTGCTTTCAAGGCAGACACTTCAAGGAATTCCAAGGCTGCCTCTCCAGTCCCAGCACAAGATGTAAGTGAAGAAGAAACCTCGGAGCCAAGTACCTCAGGCTCAGAGCTATTTGAAGGAGAGTTCTCTCTACTCTCACGACAGTTCAAGAAATTCTTGAACAAAAAGAAGCAATGGAAAATCAAGGATGCCTCCTACAGAAGATCACAACATGATGGTGATCGATACAGAAAAGGCTCAAGCAGCCATGACAGGTATACTATTAAACCAAACAAACATATTTCTACTAATATCATTTGTTATTGCTGTAATAAGCCAGGTCATGTCATCGCTGACTGCCCCCACAAAAAGGAGGGTGGAAAGAGAGAGGAAAAGAAGTCCTCATATAATAAGAAAAGGATAGAGAAGAGCCTGATAGCCAAGAAGGGCAAAAATCTCAGTGACTCCGACTCATCTGAGTCGAGTGAAGAAGAAGAAGCCTAATTTGGCTTATGGCTCGGACTGATGATGAACAAGATCCCCAGTTCACTGGGAAGGTAAACTCTCACACTCCGCTCTCTGAATCTGATGTTTCTGAGAATGATCATGAGGATAGCTCTTCTGATGATGAGTCTGAACTAATGGCCCAGTACAAGGAGTTAATCAATGCTTACGACAAATGTCGACAAGTCGTGAAAACTCAAGCTAAAGAGATAAAGTCTCTGAAGGCTGAAGAGAGCACTTTGAGAGAAGAAGTCACTAAGACTGACTCACTCATAGAAAACTTCAATGCTGTCATTGAAGAATATAACAAAGCTCTCGAGTACCTAAACCTTAAGGAGAAAATCATAAAAGAACTGGAAACACAACTTGAAGCCGAAAAGAAACTTGTTGAAAGCTTCTCGAAGCCCAAGACTGTTCTTCCTTTCGTTGCTGAATTCTCAGCTAAGGCCAAAGCTGTTGGGCTAGGCCATGTGGAAGCTCCTAGTAAATCTTCTAGGAGGAATAAAGCTCAAAGAAAGAATAAGGCGGCCAAGAAGGCTTTGGCCAAAGAGAAGGGGAAAGCCCCTCAAGATCAGACTTCATTCAAGAAAGTCATATTTCCAACAAACGAGTTTGGTCTTGACTCATCCTACGCTCACTTCACTAGGCCTACTTATGTAGAGCCCAAGTCTCGTTACCAAGGATGGACTTGCCCAAGAAACTTTGGTGAGAGTGTCTTTAAGGCACCTTATGAAGAAATCACTCTTTAGATCTATGGCCCTTATAATCATGGGCATAACATTAAGAAAGCACCAAAGGTAAAGCCTATTGTGGAAAGGCCGCTGAAGGAGAAGAAATCATGTGATTTCCATCACCATGAAGCTTCTTCCTCCAAGAATGCTGCCCCTGCTAGACCACCATCTCAAAAGGTCAAGCAGGAGAACTTAAGGCAAAGATACAACAGGTTCGACTATTGGTGCTATGGCAAAATTGGTCACTTTGCAATCGACTGCTGCTTTAATTCCAGGAATTTTGCAACTCCTCAAATTGGCAATATGAGAAAGACCACTCATATTGCTAATACTCATAGGGGGGGTGTTCTAACAAGAGACCACGGACCCAAACGTGTTTGGGTTCCTAAGGCAAATTGATTTATAATTACAGGTATGTCCAAAGGCCACCAAAACGCCTATCTGGTAATTGGGCAGTGGATGCTCTCGGCACATGACCGAGACAAGAAACCTTCTCCAGAACTACTCTCCAGTTTTGAACGGGACAAAGGTCATTTTTGGAGGTTCAGACCGAGGAATTACTAAAGTCTATGGTATGATCTCTAACGGTAGAGTATCCTTCTCAGATGTGGCTTATGTTGAAGGATTGGAACACAATCTTATAAGCATAAGCCAACTTTGTGATAAAGGATATATTGTTGAATTTCATGCTAATAAGTGCTTGATAAAATCGATTGACAATATGGAAACGATTCTATCAGGCACTCGAAGCAGAAATATATTTTGTTTAAATTTCATTTGTATAGACTCTTCTACACCAGTGTGTTTTATGGCTAAAGATAGTGCGTCTCTTGGTGACCAATGGCACAAGAGATTAGCACATATTAATTTCAAAACTATTAATAAATTATTTTCACTGAATTTAGTACGTAATTCCCTAAATGTCAAGTACGTCAAAGATAGACCTTGTCACGCATGCGTAAAAGGCAAGCAAACAAGGGCTGCCTTCAAAAGCATTATTGGCAAAGATTCTAACAGATGTTTACATCTGCTTCATATGGACTTGTTCGGTCCACTGCAAGTTAGAAGTTTGGGAGGTAAGGATTATACGTTGGTTATTGTTGATGATTACTAGCGCTTTGCGTGGGTGTTCTTTCTGAAACACAAGTCAGATACCTTTGACATCTTTACTAATTTTGTCAGGCAGGTCTAGAATGAATACAACTGTTCCGTAGTCAAAATCAGAAGTGACAGTGGAACAGAGTTCAAGTCTAGGGTCATGACAGAATTCTGTGAAAGCCTAGGTAACTTTCATGAGTTTTCCTCTCCTCGACTCCTCAACAGAATGGAGTAGCTGAGATAAGGAACAGAATACTCATAGAGGCCTGCAGAACCATGTTGAGTGATGGTTCACTACCAGAATACTTCTCGGCTAAAGCCGTCAACAATGCATGCCACGTGCAAAATCGAGCACTCATAAATAAGAACCATAATAAGACACCTTACGAACTTCTAAAAGGAAGAAAACTGATTGTCTCATAATTTAGAATTTTTGGTTCTAAATGCTTCGTGCTTAACAATGGCAAGTATCATACTACCAAAGTTAGTGAAAAGAATTTTGAAGGTATTTTTGTAGGATATAGTAGCCATAGTAAGGAATATAGGATATTTAATGGAAAAACTCTGGTCGTAGAAGAATCCATACATATTGTATTTGATGAGACGAGTTTGCTGCAAGGCAACTCTTCTAGTGTGTTCATTGAAGATACAGGTACAAAGTTGAATGAACTTAACTTGGAAGAACCGACTGAAGAAAAAGGTGAAAAGTTCATCAAGATCATCACTCCAACCCCTATTGGAGAGGTTGATGATCAAGATGAAGAAATCGTCCAAGTTGATGAAGTCACTCCGTTGATTGAAGAAGATGTTCCAGATGCAAGGACTCTAGAGCTCAGACATCTGAAGGATCACCCAATGGACCAAATCATAGGAGATCCCCGGGATGGTGTCAGAACACATAGAGGCACAACTAACGAGAATTTATATTTAAGTTTTCTCTCACAGGTTGAACCAAAGAAGTTTGAGGAAGCAAACTCAGATGCATCGTGGATAATGGAGATAGAAGAAGAACTAAATCAGTTCAAGCGCTATCAAGTATGGAAACTTATTCCAAGACCCAAAGGTAAGAATATTATTGGGACAAAGTGGGTCTACATGAACAAGATGGACGAGGATGGAACGATCATAAAAAAACAAAGCCAGACTCATTGCCAAAGGATATCGTCAAGAAGAAGGAATCGACTATGACCAGACGTGCGCTCCAGTGGCAAGGCTGGAGGAAATCAGGTTATTCCTAGCATATGTTGATCATAAGGGCTTCATTGTCTATCAGGTGGGAGTTAAGTCTGTCTTCCTTAATGATGGAATAAAGGAAGAGGTGTATGTGGAACAACCTCCAGGTTTCGTTGATTCTAACTTTCCCGATTATGTTTATTTATTACATAAAGCATTATATGGTTTGAAATAAGCTCCTAGAGCTTGGTATGAGATGTTGTATATCTTTCTTCTTGAGAACAAGTTCACAAGGGAAAAGATAGATAAGACATTATTTCTTAGGGAAATAAAAGGTAAGATTTTGCTATTGCAAATCTATGTCGACGACATTATTTTTGGCTCTACTGACGACAACCTCTGTAAGAAGTTTTCAAAACATATGCAAGGGAAGTTTGAAATGAGCAGTATGGGCGAGCTGAAGTATTTCTTAGGGCTTTAGGTGAAACAATCTGAAGATGAAATTTTCATCTCGCAGACTAAGTTCACCAAAGAGCTAATTAAGAAATTCAGAATGTAGAACGCATCCCCTATGAGGACTCCAATGGGTTCAACTGCATCTCTGGACAAGGATGAGAAAGGAAAACCTTTTGATGAAACCAAGTACAGAAGCATAACTAGATCCTTGCTCTACCTTACTGCCAGTAAACCAGACATAATGTTCTCAACATGTGTATGTTCTAGATTTCAAGTGAACTTTAAGGAATCTCACTACACTGCTGCAAAGCGAATTTTGAGATACCTTAAAGGTACACCAAATCTTGGCTTATGGTACCCAAGAAGTAATAATAGCGAGCTAACTGGTTTTTCCGATGCAGATTTTGCGTGTAGCAAAGATGACATGAAGAGCACTTCCGGGACTTGCCAATTCCTTGGAAGAAGGCTCATATCCTGGAGTAGTAAGAAGCAGAACTGTGTTGCAATCTCAACTGCTGAGTCAGAGTATATATCTGTAGGCAGTTGTTGTGCACAGTTGATATGGATAAAGAACCAGTTTGAAGACTATAACATGAAGTTTCAGAACATTCCATTGTTTTGCGACTCTTCCAGCACAATTGTAATTGCTAACAACCCAGTCTCTCACAGCCGGATAAAGCACATAGAGCTGTGGTACCACTTCATCCGAGAGCATGTGGAGCATTGGGACATAGATCTACAATATGTTCCAATAGACAGGCAGATTTCAGACATTTTCATGAAGCCGCTGGACGAGACCAAGTTCTCGTTCTTCAAAACAGAACTTGGAATGCTCAATAAAGAAGATTAGAGAAGGTAGACTCACAAAAAGGCTCAGAGATCAAGAAATCAGTCAAAAGCTGAAATTTTTCAAAGTTCAGACCTTATGACTCGAGTAAGATAAAGACCACTCGAGTAAGAAGTAAGTCACTCGAATACCTCTTTGAACTACTCGAGTACTTCCTCAGCCACTCGAGTAAACCTACTCGAGTACTTCTTCAACCTACTCGAGTACTAAGTTTCCACTTGAAAGCTATAAGGACTTCACTTGAGTACTTCCATATTATCACTCGAGTACTTCCAGTTTTCTCACTCGAGTACTATCTTCATTTCACTCGAGTACTGCTGGTCCTCTTGAGTATCAGGAAGAAAATTTCCAACTTCAATTCAAATTTTTTTATCCGCAACCTGAGGCTTATGCCGCCCTTTCCAAGGTATGTTAAGCTTAATTTTCATTCTTAATCATCATAAATTAGGGTTATATAAATAGAAAATTTCGAAATTCATTTCTCTACACGAATCAAATCCCTTTCACTCGAGTAAAAGAAAAACTCTTCGCCTTCCACCGACTGTCGCAGAGCTTGCGCCATTTTCTTCCCCGCAGTAGATTTCTCTCAAATCTCTAGATCATGGCACCTTCTTCCGAGATTGGAATCGGCTCTAAACTCGTCCCCGCAGGGATTGCCGACCTATCAGACGATTTCCGCAATCTCTTGATCCTCCTTGACACTGCCAGCCTCACATTCATTCTACAGCAACCGTGTAAGATTTTATTTCCAGAGGTCGAATAATTCTTCAAGAACATCAAGGTAAAGGGAAATGGCATGGTTCTTAAGTCCAAAGTAAAGGGAATCAAAATAAAGCTCTCCAAAACCTCTGTTTCAACTCTTCTTCAACTGCCAGTGGTTGATGAAGAAGATGACCTAGGTCTTGAGGATTTTAACAGAACATGTATATGTTGTGGTGTCTCTCCAGATGTTCTCACCATCCGCCAATCAGAACTCAATCCAGAAGGCAAACTCTTGGTTAACATTATTGGGAAGATCCTTCTGTGCAAGACCAGTTCAATCAGAGACATTTCTCTCAGCATGTTTGACATCATGACAGCTATTATCTGCAGGAAGAGATATCAATTTGGTAAGTTAATTCTGGATAAAATTCGGGAAAGCATCAAGGCTCCAAATTATGCAAGGATTATCTCTTTACTGCTCCATGAGATCAATCTTGTGGTGTTCAACTTCTCTAAAGGAACAATTCTACATCACATGAAGAAGTTCTCCATCTCATCCATTCAGAGGTGGGAGTTAAAGTTGCAGAATCCTGCTCAGGCTGCCATAGTCCATGATCAGCCATCTGCAGAGGACAGAAACCCATCTCCCTCTCCACCTCATATAGCTAGCACATCTGGTGCAACTATTGAGGGGGATCCTGCTCCTTCTATTCCAGAAGATAGAGTCCCTACTCCACTGGCTGCCACTTCTCTCCCTCCATCTACTCCTGAAGAAACACCATCAGATGCTCAGATCCACGAGAATATTCTATCTACAGAAGAAGCAATCATTGAGATGATTGAAGAATTAACTTCTGAAGAACCTATTCCTCCACTTCAAAAAGAACAAACTACTGAAGCATCCAAGCAGCCAACACCAGTACCATCTCCCACTCATATTCCATCTCCAATATCCACCATTCCATAATCTCATGTTGCTGACCAAGAGCAGGATGACATCATTTTGATTTCGGATGAACCAGTACAATCTCCAGAACCAGTGGAAGCTCTTTTGAAGAGCCTGGACTTCACTATCCCCACCTTCATCACTGAAGAAGGGGATGCTCTGATTCATACTACCAGAGCTAAGAGCTCAGTCACCATTGAAGAAGTCATTCCATGATCTTCTCCTCTTCCTCCAGTTCCTTCTACTACTGCTCCTCCTCCTTCTACTGCAAATGATATTGTTGGTAAGATTGAACAGATGTTTCTTGAATAAATAAAATACTTTGATGACTCACTCAAAATTGTTCAGGACAAAGTTACTACTCTTGAGAAAGAGATAAGTAGAGGATTTGTTGAGATTCTGCACAATACTGATCAATTAAGACAGCTATTCCAGATAGGTGGCAAAGCTCTAGACCACACAATCACCAGTGTTGGTCATATCATGGATCAAGCTGTTACTGTTGCCAAAAACCAGATTCAGTTAGAAAAGAATTCTCAAGCTCACACCTTCAAGATCTGTGAAGAGGTAGGCACATTCAAAGAAGATGTTATCAATACTCTGACTGTAGAAGTCAGAAAGGGGGAGAATTTAGTCAAGGAATACTTAGAGAAATCAGATGCCAACAAGCATACACTCTGGGAAGCAAAGATGAAAGAAATTCATGATGTTGTCTTGGGTCAGATTCAAAGTGTAAAGTTTCATACTTATGATACAGCAGTGTGGATGCATAATCAGATACTCCCTGACTTTCCAGCTGATCCAAATGTCATTCCTCATAATTTGAATCCCCTGGCTCCAGCTCTAGTTCCTCAACCTTCCTTCTCTCCAAGACCTGAAGGTTTTGAAGGCCCTCCTCCAGACTCCTATGCTTAGGTTTGGTAGGCTGATCCAGCAGACATTTTTCTTCAATCCCCTCCTGAAATTTGCATACCAAAGAAGAGAAGGTATGGTGATGGAGCCTCTGCTAGTAGGTCTATTCCAGTACCAGATACAGAGAAGAGAAAATCTCCAGAATTTGCAAACATTTGGTCTCCTACTTCAAAGTCACTCATTCTTGACACTCTCAAGCTAGTCATGGATTTTAATGAAAATAGACATGATCATTACAGCACCCAAGAATGGGATTTGTATGAGAAATCTATGACTAAAAGAAGACTATATGATAGATAACATGGAAGAAACAACCTTGATGCTCCTCCAAAGCCTCCAAAGTACTATCCTAAGTCTTACAGTTATCAGAGAAGACAACAGGAGAAGAAGGACAAACAACAACATCAAGTTTAAGCATAGAGAAGTTACATGAGTGTGGTTGAGATTTGTATAGTAATGACTTTTGGATAATCTTATTTATATAATTCTTAATTTTGTTCCTCTACTCTTTGATTTTAATCCTTATGCTTGTTACACTGCTTTCTCTCTTGCATATCTTGTTCTTTATTTGTCTATATAATTCACCTTAGTATAAAGGGTTCTGACTTCTACAAATAGGGGGAGATTGTTGGGTATTGTATCTACAATAACCCAGATTTGGTGAAGTCACCATTGAATTAAGATGAATTAAGTTGTATTTGATGTCTTGTTTGAGTTATGTGTTTGCAGGACTAATTTGCTAAGTGTAGATCAATGTCAGTCTACAATAGGTCACCAAACACAGGACCATACAATATAAACCCTCATTGTGTGATCCATGGTGTTGAATTATGTGTAGCCTCTCTATTGGGATACACTTCATGTTTCAAGCACTAGGATTGATTGGAGAAAGAAGTATTGCTGACTTTATTGAAGAAAAGAAAATTCTCTTGAAGAAAATTTTTTCTAAGTCTTTCACTCGAGTAGAAGTTTAAGTACTCGAGTTGAATACTTAGTAAATACTCGAGTAAGTATATCTGTACTCGAGTAAGGGAAATGGCTCTCGAGTAGTCTGAACATAGCTCTCGAGTGGTCAAGTCCATTACTCGAGTAGACTTTCTCTTATTCTCAGGTTAACAGTTTTTCCTCTCAGAATTTGTTCTAAGTCTTTTACTCGAGTAGTCATGTTAACCACTCGAGTAGATAAGTCTTTTGTCTCGAGTTACAGAAGGAAGATTCTCGTGTTGTTTTACCCCACTCGATTATTTCAGTTCATGTACTCGAGTAGTCATTCTACTACTCGAGTAGTCTAGCTCTAATTCTTGAGTGATCAGATTTTTATCTCTCAGAATTTTTCCAAGTCCTATACTTGAGTAGTAATATTCATATACTCGAGTAGTTAATCTACTTCTCGAGTACTCTATCTACTTCTCGAGTAGTCCAGCTCTAGTACCCGAGTAACTAGATTTCTTCTCCCAGAAAATCCACTAAGTCTTTCTTGAGTAATATTTCTAGTACTCGAGTAGTTCATCTACACATCTTGAGTAATCATATTAGCACTCGAGTAAGTCTTTTTCTACTCGAGTGATTACTCATCCTATTCTGAATTTACTCAAGGACTTCTACTCGAGTAGCCTATTTCTATCCTCTCGAGTTATCATATTAGTACTCGAGTAGCTTATATTTCACTCGAGTATTTCAGTCAGATTTTCCAGAAATTCGCCAAGTCCATATCCGACGGGATTTTCAAATGCCTTGACGTGATTGGTCCACGAGTACGTCACTAATGCTAATTATGATCGTTAGGGAGATCTTATATAAGGTTTTGTCAAAATGACTAACCCTAACAACAAGATGTCAAGAATTATTCTAAGTCTCTGAATCGCAATTTTCTCTTTCTATAAACGGAAGCCGCTGCCCTCTTCATCGTGCAAATCGGCTAGGATTTTTGACTCAAGAAGATTCAGATCAAGGTTGACTTACAGATCGAGATTGCTCTTCAACTCCTCATCATCTCTCGGATCGTGTGAGTCAAAGAAATTCCAGATCCAGATTGTTCCGAGTCTCTTCTTCAACAATTTCTGATAAAGCCACAAAGATCAAGGAAGAAGACCTAGGCCGACAGATTCCAGATCTGAGAAATTACTGTTTGTATTTCATTATTCTCAATTTATTCTTGTAGGAGATTTCTCTTCGAGTGTAGGAGCTTTTGTCTCCGAGCTGTAGGAAGTTTTTATCTTCTGAGTGTAGATCCGTGTTGTGGATCAAGATTGTAGGAACTTTGTTTCGAGGCGTAGGATTGGTTTTCAATCCGAGATAGTAGAGTAGCCGAGTCTAGTGCATTGCTAGATCGGTGAGTGAAAAGTGGATGTACCTAAGGTTGGGGAACCACTATAAATCTCTTGTTGTCTGTGAATGCTTGGTAGATTTTTTGTGTGCATAGATCTCTAAATTGTTATTCCGCAAAAAGACGCACAACTCACATATTCACCCCCCTCTAGTGATTTAGGTAGACAACTGGTATACTTTCAAAGAATACAACTTGAAGGTCAAGGACATTCCACTGTTCTGTCACTCCTCCAGCTTAATTGCAATAGCCAACAACCCAGTCTCTCACAGCCAGACAAAGTATATAGAGCTACGGTACCATTTCATCAGAGAGCATGTGGAGCATGGAGATATCAATCTCCAGTATGTTCCAACTAACAGGCAAGTTGCAGACATATTCATGAAGCCATTGTACGAGGCCAAGATCTCTTTCTTCAAAACAGAACTTGGCATGCTCAACAACGAATGCTGAAGAAAAGGGCCACACAGCAAAGTGAAGAATCGGATTACTTCTTAAAAATCAAGAAAAATCTAAGTCTGGACTCCATTTCTCAAGTACATCATTTATTCTCGATAGCGTTAGACTTGCTTCTCGGGAAGAATAGCGCCACTCGAGAACAAGACTCCTTCTACTCGAGAACATGACATCTTCTACTCGAGAACATGATATCTTCTACTCGAGAACAAGATTTCTTCTTCCCGAGAACTGACATCTCACTTGAGAAATCAGATGGAAAATCTCTCTCAAGTTCAACTCTCTGATATTGGCACCCGGGCCCTTCAACCTCCTTACTCCAGGTATTTTAGCATGATTAATTTCATTAATCATCAAGATTTAAGGTAAATATAAATAGTTATGTCCAGAAATTTCCTATTCCCGAAATTCAAAAACCCTCTCTCGAGAAAAACCTTTCACCTTCTTTGTCTCTACCGCAAGGCCACAAATAACCTTATCTCTCTTCTCGCCAGCCAGCAGACGTTTCATTCTTCAATCAATTGCCTCCTCATTGAAGTTAGGCATCGGCAGCGAACTCATCTCCACTGGAATCGGTGAAATTTCTAACGATTTTAGAAACATCCTCATCTTGCTCGACACCGCCGGATTGTCTTACGTTCTTCAACACCCTTGCAGAGTTTTAATTTCTGATGTAGAAGAATTTTTCCAACATGCCAAGAACAAGAGGAATGGCAAAGTTCTAAAAACTAAGGTTAGAGACATTAAAATCAAAATGACATATACCTCTGTTTCTCAGTTTCCGCAGCTGTCAGTCATCAACATGGAAGATGACCTAATAAGTTCAGATTATGAAAGGGCTTACGGTTTCTGTGGCCTTCCTGATTCTACCCACACAGTTCGCCGACAATATATGAATGCAGAGAGAAAATTACTTGCAGACATTCTTGTAAAAGTTCTGCTCTGCCGCACAAGTTCTATAAGCTACATCACAACGGAATTCTTTGATATGATGACTGTTGTAATCTGCAGAAAGAAGTTCCAATGGGGAATGATGATCTTTGACAAAATCAAGTCAAGTATCAAGAACCCCAACTATGGTAGGATTTTGTCTCTTTATTTAAATCAGATGAAGCAAGATGTATTTTCCATGGCTAAGGGCATGGCCCTTCACCACATGAAGAATGTCTCAATCACCTCCATCCTAAGATGGGAAATCAAACTACAAAGGACAAACCATGTTCCAAAGACAAATGAAGATGAAGTCAGGACTCCATCTCCCCTCTCTCATCGCATAACTGGCATAACTGATCCAGTTATTGAGTGGAAGCCTGCTCCATCTATGCAAGTGCAGCCTACTCCAATTCTAACTCCAGCCACAGTCCATACAGAAATTACAGCCCAAGTCACCACTTCACCTACTGTTGTAAATACAGTTCTAGAAGAAGATTCAACTCCATCTACTGCTGCCAAAGACACCTCTCTCCCAAAAGATAACTCGGGATTTATTCCTGCAGACTTGCCTAATGCATAAAATATGACTGATGACCAAGTAAATGACCAAATTCTGCCTACTGGTGAAGACATTGACAAAATGATAGAGGAACTCACTTCCAAAGAGCCTCTATCCCCGGCCCTCTGCCTGAAGAACATCCATCTCCTCAACCAGAACCCACTGAACCATCACCATCTCAGCCCCAGTCTCCTCTTAAGGATGTGCAAGATGATGAAGTAGTCACTATTTTGATACTGAAGAAGAAATACATGCTGAGGCTGATGAACCTCCTCTTCCAAGTCTATATTTTAACATTCCCACCTTCCTAGCTGGTGATGCTGAAGATGAAATAATTGCTGCCAGAAGTAAGCAGATATCTACATTTACTATGGTCCTTGAAGAAATTATCCCCTGGACAGCTTCAATTCTACCTCCACCTCCTCCAACTAAAGTTATTTCTAAAAACAATATCTTGAGTAAGATAGAATCCATGATGGCTGAGCAGAGAAAATATTTTGATACTTCTCTCAAAGTTGTACCAGACAAAGTAACTGTCTTAGGAAAAGAAATGAGTCGAGGATTTGTAAAAATCCAAAGCAACACTGATGAGTTTAAAATACTCTTATAAATTGGAGGCAAAGTCATAGATCACATCATTACTAGTATTGGTACAGTAAAGGATGAATCTGCCACTCTAGCTAATAACCAGATTCAATTAGAAAAGAAAGCTCAAGAACACAACTTCAAGATGTGTGAAGAAGTTGGGACATTCAAAGAAGATGTCATAGAAACCCTCTCTGTAGAAGTCAGAAAGGGGAGGATAATATGAAAGAACAGCTAGATAAGAAAATCTAAACGATGCAAAATCTATGGGATAAACAACTTAAAGAGGTTCAAACATCAGTGCTACAAGAAATTAAGAGAACAAAGCTTTATACCTATGACACTGTAGTGTGGACGCACAATCTAATCTTCCCTGATTTCTCAGTTGATCCCACTGTAGCTCCTCCCAGCCTGGATGTAAATAGGCCTACATTCTCTCTAGGTCTTGAATATTTTGAAGCTCCACCTCCTAAAACTTATGAACAGGTATGGACTTCTGAATAAGCTAATGTACCTCAACAACAACCTCCTGAAATACAGATTCCAAAAAGAAGAAAGTATGGTGATGGTCCTTCTACTAGTAGGTCCACTCCCATGCCAGAACATGCTGAAAGAGAATTTGCTAAAGTCTGGAGTCCTACTTCTAAATCCATTATTTTGGATACTTTAAGACTTGTAATGGATTTCAGTGGGAACAAGGACGACTACTACTCTCATACTGAATGGATGCAGTATGAAAAGTCCATGAATCTTAGAAGGCTACATGATAGGAAGTATAGTCGAGATGACCCTACTGCTCCTCCCAGACCAGTCAAATATTTTTCAAATCCATACATGTATTTCCAAAGACAAGAAGATAAACTTCAGAAGCAGTAACAACATCATACCAAGAAGTGATTGAAGATGATCAAAAGTTTTATATATGAGAAATTTTGTGGAATAAGACCTTTCCTGGATAATTTCTATATATACATCTTTAAATTTTGATGATTTAAATCTTTATTGCATAGCTTTTCTTCCATTTACTTTGCTTATTAGTTATGTTACTTGTTTATATTGGTGTAATTCACCTTAGTGCAGAGGGTTCTGACTTCTACAGATAGGGGGAGATTGTTGGGTATTATATGCACAATAACCTAGATTTGTATGAAGTCACCCTCGAACTAAGATGAATTAAGTTTGTATTTGATGCCTTTTCAAGTTGAGTGTTTGCAGGTTATAATTGCGAAGTGTAGACCAATGTCAGTTTATAATGGGTCACCAAACACAGGACCATACAATCTAATCCCTCATTGTGTGATCCATAGTGTTGACTCATGTGTAACCTCTCTATTGGGATACACTTCATTTTCAAGTCCTAAAGCTATGTGAGAAAGGCTGGTTGCTGGATTCCTTGAAGAAAATCACTTTTAATATTAATAGAAAATTTCTAAGTGTTTTTCTCGAGAAGGACATATTGTACTCGAGTAGAATTAAGTTAGTACTCAAGTAAGCTCGGTCAAGTATTCGAGTTGCAAAAGCTGTTCTCGAGAAAGCCTAGTGCAGTTCTCGAGAAAGTCATGTGTACTTGAGTAGTTCATAACTCTCCTTCTCGAGTTACCTTAAATTTAAGTCAAAATATGTCTAAGTATTTTTCTCGAGAAGCTGAAGACTTTTCTCGAGAAGACCATGCATAGTTCTCGAGAACCAGAAACGTTTTCTCGAGACCCAGAAATTTGTTCTCGAGAAGCAGAGATCTTTTCTCGAGATACTTTCTTGTTCTCGAGTAATAGAATTTTGTTATCGGGTAATAAAAGCTTATTTTTCTCGTGTATGTCCTCTCCGTCTCGAGAAACAAATTTCCTCCTCTACACTTTCCTTCAGTACTTCTTCTCGAGAACTTCATAACTCTTCTCGAGAAACAGAAATATCTTCTCGAGAATACTTACCTCTCACGAGAATTACAGTGCAGATTTCTGAATTTTCTTAACTACCTGATGGATTCGATTTCAAATGTCATTAACTCTTAATTGGTACATGTTGCGTGCATTTAATATAATTTAGACCGTTATGAAAGGTCTATAAAAGGTCTTGTCAGAATTGACAAACCCTAAGAAGAATTTCCAAGTTTTCTGAATCATGTTCACTTTCTAAATTGAGAAGCATCGCCGCCCTGTTCTTCATTGTCGTATTTTCTCGATCTCAGAGATTCAGACAAGGAGGAGTTCACTAATCAAGATTTTCGACAACTACAAATCTTCTCCTTGATCGTGGTGATTCCAGAGTTCTCAGATTCAAGAGTTCTCTGATTTCTTCCTCGATTTTTCTGATTGAGCCTTACAATCTTTCAAGAAGGAAGAAACCGAGATTTAACCAGATCTGTAAAGACAAGTTTGTTATTTCAATTCAAATTCATTTTATTGCTGTAGGAGTTTTTTTCTCCGAGATTGTAGGAGTTATTCTCTAAGTTTTGTAGGAGTTGATCTCCGAGTTTTTGTAGGAGTTATTTTGCTCCGAGTTGTAGGAACTTTGTTCCAAGTTGTAGGATTATTTTCAATCCGAGAGAATAGTAGAGTAGTCGAGTCTAGTGTGTTGCTAGATCGGTGAGGTGGAAAATGGATGTACCCAAGGATGGGGAATCGCTATAATTTTTGGTGTCATCTGTGATTGCTTGTTTATTTTCTATTCATCGCTCATACAATTTTTATTCCGCAAAAAGTCGGAGAACTCACCTATTCACCCCCCCCCCCCTCTAGGTGATTTAGGTTGACAACTAAAACATTTTCAGATATGTCCTTCACTCACCTTTGTCATCTCTCCCCCTTGTTATGACCTTATCTCCCCTTTTTCACTTCTGCAGAATAGGCAGATAGGGGCTGGCCCTTCTAGATTAACTTACTCCCCCTCAATAGAAGCATCAGTTAACTGATACTACTGGGGAGTCTTTATCTCCAGCAAGAGGAACAATACCTGCACCACAAAAAATACAAAAGGGAGTGTCTGAAGCTAGGCTAAGTTCAACATACCCAACTCAAATTTTAGGGTGTTGAACTTTGCTTCATCTAGTAGAATAGTGAAGATATCAACCACTTGCTTGTCTGTGGGGACAAACTCAAGACTGATGTTCTTCTTCTCCACATGCTCCCTAATAAAATAATATGTAATTTCAATGTGCTTAGTCCTGCTATGTGAGACAGGATTCCTAGCAATAGAAATAGCACTTGTAGAATCACAGTATAGAGGAGTTTTACTTACCTGAAGGTTGTAATCCTGGAGCTGATGTTGGATCCACAGAAGCTGAGCACATCAGCTGCCTGTCGATATGTACTCTTACTTAATAATGGATATAGCCACACTAAGTTGTTTCTTGCTGCTCCAAGATACTAGCCTTCTTCCTAAGAACTGACAGGTTCTAGTATTGCTTTTCCTATCTTCTTTGCAACCTGCAAAATCTGCATCTAAAAATCATGTTAAATCAAAATCCCTATTTCTAGGGTACCATAGGACAAGATCTGGTGTGCCCTTAAGATACCTCAAGATTCTCTTTGCAGCAGAGTAATGAGATTCTTTAGGGCAGGCCCGATACCTAGCACAAACGTATGTAGCATACATGATATCAGGCCTACTAGTAGTCAGGTATAAAAGGGAGCCAATTATCCCGTTATACAAAGACTCATCAACAGATTTCCCTGCCGCATCTTTTCCTATAGGCATACCTGACCCCATGGGAGTTCTCATGGTGGAGGCATTCTTCATACCATATTTTTTGATTAGCTCATTGGTGAACTTGGACTGTGATATGGACAAGTCGTCATCAGTCTGTCTTACTTGGAGTCCCAAGAAGAACTTGAGCTCACCCATACTGCTCATTTCAAACTTCCCTTACATATGTTTAGCAAACTTCCTACAAAGGTTATCATCAGTAGATCCAAAGATAATGTCATCGACATATATTTGGACTAGGATAAGCTTGCCCTTTGATTCCCTTAGGAATACGGTCTTGTCTATCTTCTCCCTTGAGAATTTGTTCTCAATGAGGAAGCTGGACAGGCTTCATACCAAGCCTTAGGGGCTTGCTTTAGCCTATATAGAGCTTTCCTGAGCTTATATACAAGATTTAGAGAGTTAGGATCTACAAAATCTGGTGGCTGATCCACATATACTTCCTCTTTTAGGTCCCCATTCAGGAATGCTGACTTAACATCTATTTTGTAGACTCTGAATCCCTAATAGGAAGGAAATGCAAGGAATATCCTTATTGCTTCCAATCTATCTACTGGGTCAATGGTCTGGTCAAAGTCTATGCCTTATTCTTGCATGTAGCCTTTAGCCACCAGTCTAGCCTTATTCTTGACAATAATGTCATCTTGATCCAACTTATTCCTGTAGATCCACTTGGTCCCTATGACATTTTGTCCTTATGGTCTGGGAACCAACTTCCAGACCTTACATCTCTTAAATTGGTCCAGTTCTTCTTGCATTGCTCCAATCCAGAACTGGTCTTTGATTGCTTCTTCAAACTTCTTGGGCTCTTCTTGAGACAGAAAGCTTGAGTAGAGAGCTGTATTCATGCTCCTGCTTCTGGTATGGACTCCATGATTTGCATTACCAACGATTTGGTGTACTGGATGGTCCCTTAGATGCCTGGTAGCTGGAGGCAATCTAATTGCAGCTTGCTAATCTTCAGGGTTTTTAGCTAGCTGGTCTTCAATTTCTTCAGGTATGTCTTGCCCTTCTCTTGGAATGGACATTCCATCATCATTATCTTGGACTATGGGGGTAGCATCCTTGATGGTTAGCTTGTCCATCATCTCCTCTGTACCTGCAATACTGTAAGAGGAGGAGCTAGGCAGCTCACAGTTAACCATGTTGGATTCATCAAAAAATAACATGCATTGACTCTTCTACAACTTGGTTTGTTAAATTGTAGATTCTATATGCCTTACTATGAGTGTTGTACCGAACAAAGATCCTGAAATAGCTCGGGTTTGGTTTTCTGCCCTTCAAGATCTTATAGGGAGTCTTCTTGTGGATCTTGGTGATAGAAGCACTATTAAGGACATAGCAGGCAGTGTTAACTGCCTCAGCCCAGAAGTATTCTGGGATGGATGAGTCACTTAACAAGGTTCTACCAGCCTCTATGAGAGTCCTATTTTTCCTCTCAATAATTCAATTTTGCTGGGGTGTTCTAGGAGAGGAGAATTATTGATGAATCCCTTGCTCTTCACAGAACTTTATCATGCACTCAGACTGAAACTCAATCCCATGGTCACTTCTGATTTTAGTCATAGTGTTGTTGAATTCATTCTGAATTTGCTTGACAAATGTCTGGAAGACATCATGGGTTTCAGATTTCTTCCCTAGAAAGAACACCCAGGAAAATCTGGAAAAGTCATCAACAACCACAAGGGTGTAGACTTTCCTACCTAGACTTTGAATTGGCATAGGACCAAATAGATCCATATGCATGAGGTATAAGCACCTAACTGAGTCTTTGGTGTCAATGCTCTTGAAGGAGGTCTTAGTCTGTTTGCCCTTTTGGCAAGCAGAGCAGATACCCTCCTTAGTGCATATAGACTTAGGGTCATTCCTAACAAGCTCATTGCTGAACAGCTTTCCTATGGTCCTATAATTCAGATGGGCTAGCAACTTATGCCACTAGATACAGGAAGAGGCTTTCTTATCTGTAACTAGGCATACAGGTGAGTCTTTGCTTAAGCATAGGAAATCTAAACAGTAAACATTTCCACTCCTAGTGCCTATTAAGATGACCTCTTGGTCACCTAACCTCCTAATTTGGCACTCATCCTTATGGAATACTATGTCATAGCCAAGATCACAGAGTTGGCTGATGCTTATCAGGTTATGTTGCAACCCTTTCACATAGGCTACTCTAGTGATAATGACTATGTCATTAGAGATCTTACCATAACCTCTAGTCACCCCTTTTTCTGACCCACCAAAGATAATCTTTGGTCCATTCCTTACTGGAGCATAATCCTTCAGCATGTTCCTTGTTCCAGTCATGTACCTGGAACATTCACTGTCTAAGTACCATATAGGGGTATGGGCAATTGGACTAACCTGCATGACACAGATCAGTTAACCATAGGACCCCAATTTTTATTGGGTCCTGGGTGCATGTTAGACTGAAAATGACTATGCCTGCCTGCAGCTTTTCTGTCAAGCAAGCTAACATTGGCTCTCTGCACAATATGACTGTGTCAGCAATCAACAGCAAAGTGGCCTGCCATATCACAGCACCAACACTTATGGACGTTGTATTTTCTTTCCAGAGCAGGTCTAGTGATTATGTTAACAACAGCTCTTGGTTTAGAAGGAGTAGCAGCAGTCCTATTCTTTAGTTTCCCAGCCCCAGTTTGACAAGTGGTGGGTCTGGCAGTAGAAGTGCTTGGGATATCTTGAGCCCTTCTAGCCGCTTCTTTCTTTTCAGAAAGAATACTCTTGATGGCCTCAATGATTCCCAGGTCTAGTCTACTGACAGCCTTACCCTTTGTCTTAGAGTGGGCTAGAAGATTTGGAGAACAATCAGCAGCTTTACCCTTGACTGAGGGGGCTATTACACCAAACACAAATGGTCCATGATGCGCCGTTTGTATTTCCTCATAGGCTGCCTTAAAGGCACTTGCACCCTTGTTGTATCTACCTCCATATTGTAGAACATCTTTGTTCACACAATAGGGTATAGCATTATTCTAGTGACCATAAATACTCTCATGGTCATGTATATTAGAAGATAGTTGCACTTTATTAAATTTAACATGAGGCTTAGAGGCTAGTGGCTGCACTTGAGCTTTGCCTTTTCCCTTGGGATTGGCAGCTCATGTCCTTCCCTTGAAACCCAACCCTTTCTTTCCCTTTTGGGAGAAGAAGGAGTCTATCAAGGGTAGCACTGTGTTAGGCTTGGAGTAGCTAGCCACTAGTTCCCTCTCTTTTTCGATCTTTATTTCAAGATTCCTGATATGTTTATTCTTGAAGGTTATGGTGTTCATCTGAATGATTGTTACATTCTTCAGTTTGTTGACTTCTTGCATCTTCAGATCCAGCAGTTTTGCTGATTCTAAAACAGCAAGTTGTAGAGAAGCAATTTCTTGAGACTGTTGTTTGGTCAGGAGCTTGCTTTCCTTTAGAGCCTGCAGGAGTGCACCATAGTTGTCAATCAATTGATGGATGTCTCCTTTAGATTCTGAGCCATCATCATCATTTGATGCGAGGAACAAGAATCTGGAATTGATTTATAATCTGATCTAGAAGATCTAGTATTAGAGATTACCTTGTTAGGACCAGGCTGATCCTGGCTGAATTCTTCATCAGACCTAGCCATAAGCCCAAGGCAGTAGCTGACTTCTTCATAATTCACCTCTGAATCTCCATCAGACTGTGATGGAGGGGCCCTGACTTCAACCCTGGAAGCAGGAAGAATCTTCTCAGCTTCTTCTTCTTCTATAGCAGCCAGCCTTTTAATGCAGTCTGCTTCTACAGCTCCATCTTCAGTAGAGTACAGCCCTATGTAGGCTTCTTCTTCTTCTTCTAACTCTGATGAGTAGGTGTTAGGCCAGCTTCTTAGCTTCTTAGCAATGAGGGATTTCTCCTTCTTACCTTTTTGTTGGTGGTCCTTCTCTCACCATGTTCACTTCTTTTGACTGGACAGTCGGCTATTACATGTCCAGGCTTTCTGCAAATGATAACAAGTCATGTTAGATGAAATATGTTTACTTGTTTTGGAACCATACCTGTCCTCCTTAGAGGATTTCCTCCTACCTTTGTAGTAGTCATCCTTGGGATGAGAGGAGGAGGAAGGTCGGCCTCTCCAGTGCTTCTTCTTTCTGAACTTCTGGAATTTCCTGGAGAAGGCAGCAAAATCTTCATCAGACCATTGGCAGTCTGATGTGCTTTTCTCTGATCTTCTAGAATCAGATTCAGCATCTCTCCTTGGTGGAGAGGGAGACTTTCTTTGCTTTTGTTGGATCCTTCAGTTTTGAATGTTACAGCCTTGTATCTTGTCTGAGACTTGTTGTGATTCACCTCTTCTTTCCTGGCAGCCAACTACATCTCATATGATAGCAGCTTCCCAAAGAAGGTGTGAGGAGTAGTGTCACCCAGCTTTGACACTTCTCTAATGGCACAGATCTTTATGCCCCACTCTCTAGTGAGAGATCTGAGGAACTTGTCATTCAGCTCATAGTGAATGAATACCCTTCCATAAGTCTTCAGTTCATTCACAATCCTAATGAACTTTTCATAACTGGTGGTTATGTTGTCCCCCTTGGATTGCCTGAAAGCCTCATACTGTTGGTTGATCATGGACTTCCTATCATCTTGAACTTCATTTGTCCCCTCCATGTAGATCACTAGTGTGTCCCACATTTCCTTTTTTGTTATGCAATGGATCAGGTTCTAAAGTGTAGAGTCATCAACAACACTCATAATTATATTCTTTCCACTCTTGTCTATTGAGGTCAGGGCCAACTCATCCTTAGTCATCTCATCATATGTCTTGGGTGTCTAGACATTTGCATCCAGTGCAGAGATCTTCATTGGGATGAATGGTCCCTCTTCAACTATAATATACATTCTAGGGTCAGCAGCTTCCATGAACTGCCTCACCCTTGCTTTCCAGATGTCAAAGTTTTCCTTCATACAAATTGGAAGCCTCACAGCACTCAGCTCTTTATTCCTTATTTCTGAACTCATAGAGATAAACCACTAGCAAACCTTGGAGATCTACTCAAACTGTTACGCCTTTAAAGAGTAACCCCCCTCTGATACCACTTGAAAGTCTTGTTTTCAAGGCTAGCTAAACACCTAGAGGGGGGTGAATAGGTTTTTGTCTCTATTTCAATCCTCTTACTTGTTAGCCATTTTTTGTGCTTAGTGATTAGGTTAATTTTAGCTTTCAAGAACAATCACATACGACACAGCAATTTTATAGTGGTTCCCCAATCTTGGATACATCCATTGTCCCTCTGTGCCTTTCTAACAGTGTGTTAGACTAGGCTCTTCCCCCAAGACGTGGCCCCTTAAGAGCTTACAGCACAGATCCCACAGAACCTCACAGGTCACACAGACCTGCCACTTAGGCACTAAGCCAAGCCACAGGTCACAAAGACCTTTCACTCGGCACTAAGCCAAACCACAGGTCATAAAAACTTTAGCCTTTATAACACAGGCTTACAACTTCAGACTCACAAAGAATCCATACAGAAGAAATAAAAGGTGATTTGATTCGACACCAGAGCAAGAACTCTGTGTCTTCTTATTCCTGGACTGAGCAGATATCAGGCCAAGCTTTTGTTATTGAAGACAATGAAATCGGCAGTTGAATGTTTCTTCAAATAGCTATCGTTTCTTTGTATAGCTTGTTGATCTGCTTCCTCAGAATTGCTTCTGAACCTGTTGTTGCAGATGGTGATTGCTTCAGCTATCTCTTTCCTCAGCTAAGTTTTCCGTGCAGAACAGGTTCTTCAGGCTCGACAAGAAAGGCGAGGAAGAAGATGAAGTTCGGTCGCACTTTCGTTTTCAGAAAACCTAGACAAGGATTCGATTATTTGCTTTGGCCAATTTGCTTCTTTTTTTTCTCTAACGGCCAATCGAGCAGTGGGCCCACCACCAGGATTGATCGCTGAGATTTATTATACAGCACATTCTTTCCATTTACTCTTGATTCAACGGCTATTTACTTTGTGTGGGCCCCAGCACTTAAAGATGAAAATATTTCTTTCTATGTGCAGAGGATGATGACAGCTGGCCGTCAGCACCTCTGGCAGCATTCCCGCAACAATTGAATTTTGGTTGACTTTTTGACTTTTCTGACGTCAGCATGACTTAGCATTTCTGGACTTAGATACAATTCAAACATTAGAAGCAAAGGCATTAAGTGAATGACCATCACTCAGCACCAAAAGACTTCAACGAACACAGAACTCAGTTCGACGAACTCAGAGTTCAGCTAGACAAAACATGAAAGCTTAGTTCGACGAACTCAGAGCTCAGCTCGACAAAACGTGGAAGCTTAGTTCGACGAACTTAAAGCTTAGTTCGACGAACTCCGAGCTTAGCTCGACGAAAAGCGAAAGCTCAGTTCTACGAACTTAAAGCTCAGTTTGACGAACTCCGAGCTTAGCTCGACGAAAGTAAAAGCTATCAACGTATTTGGACTTAGCTAAATTTTTTGATCCTTGGCATTAAGAGAGTAAGCTCCACTCAATGCATTGCTACTTAGACAGATTTTTCTATCTTGGCATTGAGTGAGTAAGTTATACTGAACTCTTTGCTACTTAGACAGATTTTTTTGTCATGGCGTTGAGTGAGTAAGCTACACTCAATGCTCTGCTACTTAGATTTTTCTGTCATGGCGTTGAGTGAGTAAGCTACACTCAATGCCAGTGGACTTAGTGAAAATTTTGCCCAACTTTTCTGTGGAGTTGACAGGCACAACAACACTCAACGCTAAAAGTTGTATGTCGTTGAGTGAGTATACTACACTCAACTCCTATGTACTTGGCCATATTGTTGGCTATCAGTTAGGCTAAGATAGACTCAGCGCTATTTGTTATATGGAGTTGAGAGAGTTGTCCTCACACGACGCCTATGGACTTAGGCAGATTTCTAGCTGGACAATATTGAATCCTTACCTCTGGCATTGAGTGAGCTTGCTTCACTCAACGCCTGTGGACTTGATAGATTTTTTATATGTCCAGCAACTAATTGTTGTGTCCACTTGTCCAATCAATGTGATATTGACTAACCTGCACTCAAGACCTCAAATATACATCAAATACAGTTGATGTGTGTGACATCGACCTGTTTGACTTCTCACAAATTAGGGACATTGGGAACAATGGACCCAACAACTATAGCCATTGGAGAACTCGCTTGAAGATTTTCCTAATAACATAGAGCATGGATGTATGGGCCATGATCGTAACAAAATACACTGCACCCACCATCATTGTAGATGATCAAGTTTTGGAAAAACCGCATGATAATTGGGATGATGCTGATAAACTGAGATACACTAATAATGTTAAGGCCATGAATTCTTTATTCTGCGCTCTAGATAAAACTAAATTTAATAGAATCTGTAACTGTGAAACAGCTTATTATATTTTGCGCTTACTCAAACTAACTCATAAAGGTACTTCATAGGTGAAAGAATCAAAACTATTTTGACTGAATTCTGAGTAAGAATAGTTCTGGATGGAGATCAGCGAGGAGGTGGATAGCATATGTAGTGCCCACCCCCCCCCCCCCAACCTTTTGCCCGGGTCGGGCCAGAGGGGTACTACTGGCCCAAGACGTCCACCCAGTGCTCTTAGGGGAAATGATCCACCCTATCCAAGCACTAGATAGACACCTTGCTTGGCTCGAATCATAACATTCACAACCCATCAAAGTAAAGCAGAAGTATTAACAGGAAACCATTGCAGATATAACATATCAAATCACAGAGGTTCTAGGGCCGAAGCCTAAGCGTTTAAATAAGCCAGTGGGCTATACATGTGCTACATATATTCCTCATACACACTCTCTCTCTCTACGCTGCTCGGCAGTACTCACGTCTCTAAACTCTAAGGATGGAGGGGGTGCATCTGCTCGAGTAGACCTAGCTGCTGGCATAATCTCCTGCGGCAGCGGATCACTACGGTGCTCCACCTCCTGTGAATGGTTAATCAAATAACTGTTAGTTATAGAGCTGAGTGGAAACAAATCTCCTCCCAGGATCCACATCTTGGGGATGAACACACACCGGCCCAACAGAAGTAAATAGCCAAAGCAAGAGAGGGTTAGCACAACTTTCATATATGTACAGCTAGGAGCAATTATAAAAGAATGCAGTACAACCGAAAAAAGCAGCAGTAGTATAAATCTGTTATAACAAGGCTCTACTAGCTCATCATCACATCAGGTTTTTTATATCCTGGACTCTATCGCGAGAATTCATAGTCGCGCGCACACTGCAGGCATTCATAGTTGCGCACACACCGCAGGCATTCATAGCCGCGCACGCACCACAGGCATTCATAGTCGTGCACACACCGCAGGCATTCATAGTCGCGCACACACCGCAGGCATTTATAGTCGTGCACACACACCCTATGTCGACATAGTTTGGACCGCTTCTGTTCCAGCAGGGTAGCGAGCCCTGCGGGCCTCACCGATATGGCCGTCGGTGACAGTGGCCAGTCCTGCCACTTCTGGGGGTGATCATACCGCACAACCCCAGGCCCTAACGTACAACCATGTGTACTCTTGGATGTGAGCGACATCCGGCGAATATTTTTGGCCAACCAGCGGAGGAAACCCGACGGGGAATATAACAGCTGATCACCCGTGGTACTCATCTCCCTGTCGCCTTGAGTCGTCTACCTTCCCGCATCGGTACGAACGGTCTGTGGAAGGGACTGACCCGCCACTATTTCACTACAAGCAAGTTGCAATCAATCAAACTAAAGGCAAATAATATAAACATCGGGTCTACGTTGGCCTGCCCTACTTGGCTTAGACTTCGGGCATCGGCACTCGGCTTTACTTTCGACAAGAAGCGTGGGAGCGCATTATTTGGGGCTAGACCTGGAGGACTACTTCAACTCCGGTTATCCCCAACTAAGGCTCGACGACTTCTCATCAGAGCAGGACCCGGGATTATAATAGTTATAAATTGCAATGGAAATGAGTGCGGTGATAATCCTGCTTATTTAATGTGCTGGAATGAAATGTGACCAGCACGAGACAGGAGTAGTACTGAATAGAAAGTACTGAATTAAGCTTGACCAGTACGAGACTGGAGTAGTACTGAATGGAAAATACTAAAATAAGCTTGACGAGTACGAGACTGGAGTGGTACTGAATTAAAAGTACTAAAATAAGCTTGACCAGTACGAGACTGGAGTAGTACTGAATAGAAAGTATTAAAGTAAGCTTGACCAGTACGAGACTGGAGTAGTACTGAATTGAAAGTACTAAAATAAGCTTGACCGGTACGAGACTGGAGAAATCACAAAGAAAATGGTTAGTAGTCCAATCACTCTCATTCAGGAGGCTTCAGTTCCATTGAGATTTGAAGGAGATTTTGATGGGTTACATCCATTATTAGGGTCTAATTAATTTGGTTGCGCCATAATTATTACGACTTAATTGTATTAAGGGTTTGTTAGGAGTTATATTCTTATTAATCATCGAGAACAACCCTTATTTCATCACCCATAATTTCACCTTCCGAGCGTGCCCAATTTACGAGAGAGTCGAGGCGCTCGACGGTTTTATGAAATCTGGGAAACCCAGAGCTTAGTCACCTGTCTCGGCCATCCTCATCGATAGAATAGTTTAAGGTACTTGTTTGATTATAAGAAGTGGTCGTGCACTCCAATTTTCATCTTTTAGGGAAAACGAGCGGAAAAGGAATCCGTGTGTGACCCTAAGCTTCAATATTTTAGGACAAGTATCTAAACTTATCTCCATGACCCCAAATTTTGACACAACCCTTGGAAGGGACTAAAATGAGCCTAGTAATTTTTTTATAATTTTCCAAGGTGTTTTGGGCATTTAATTTAGCCAAATAAGTCTTATTTTGGCTTTTAAAAATACTAAATTAATTCCAAAAATTCTCCAACATTTTTGTAGAGGTATCCCTCATCATGGGGAACATTTTTCATGTTGGTCATTTTTCTCCTAGAGTCCTAGGTTTGGCCTCAAAAATTTCCAAATCTCCTGCCCTCTGATTTGGTATGTTGATAGCAGATCTATCCGATCCTGCGGCTAAAATTAAGCCGCAGGGTGCTCCATGCCCTATTGTCCCCTTAGCGGATCAGCAGCGGATCCGCTGTGAGGGGCGTTGATGCTGAGGCGGGGGGGAATTAAGGAGATCTGGGCCGTCCGATCTCATCATGAGATCGGACGGCCACTACTACTCCTGGCGGTTCTCACGACATCAGCACCCTGGAGATGGAGAGCTTCATTGGAAATCTCAATACCCATGAGCTCGAACTGAAAATACAAGTCGAGTAATATCCTAGGGAGCAGAAGAAGAAGACACTTGCACTGAAAGCGACAAAGGAAAAGGAGATGGCAGAAAAGTCTGATGGTGATGATGAAGAGAGCCTTTATGTATGAGAATTTAGAAGATTTATGAAGAATCCCAAAATGCAAGGGAATTTTAAGAGATTTCTGAAGAAAGGTGCTGAAGAGAAGAGGAGATAGACCAAACCATCAAAAGGGTCTGAGAGTGATGAAGAAAAGCCTACTCCTGAGTGCTTTCATTGTCACAAGTCTGGGCACATGAAGAGAGACTGCCCAAAGCTACAAAACGAAGAAAAAGGGATGCAAGGCAGAGATAAAGGAAAGAGAAAAGTGCCTAAAGTGTCAATATGGGATGATGCTGGTTATGAAAAGTCAAGCACTTCTGACTCAAGCAATGAAGATGAGGTGAATCTGTGCCTCATGGGTAAACATCACAACAACTACGACAACGAATCAAGTGTCCATAGCGACACTGAGGTAACTCCTCCCACTTACAAAGAACTCCTTGAATTATATGAAATATTATGTGATAAATTAAATGATGTGAGTAATAAAAAGTGTTTTGAAATATGAGAATAAACAAATAAAAAAGGAGTTGATATTTTTGAATAATGAATTAATTAAATATGGAAAGAGAAGGATGAGTGCCAAGAGTGTTCTCACTCCTTGAGCACAATAAAAGAATTAGAAGAGGGCCTCTCCAAGACCTCCTCCAAAATTAAAACTCTTACCAAGGAGAGGAAGGACTTAGAAAGCAGGCTTCAAACTTCTCTATGCCATATTGAAAATAGCAAGAAACAATTCACAAACTGGTGTGTGATGCTTGTCATAGAAAACACCGCGTTAAAAGCTAAGATCCATGACCTGAACCTTGCCATCCAAAAATTTGGAATCGGCCAAAAATCTCTTAATATGTTGTTGGGTTTTCAGTGTCAGGGATCTGGAAAATTCGGGCTGGGATATAAACATTGTGAGCTACCGCCCGGCGGTATCCCTACCACCGACAATAGCTCATCTTCAGCGAACCCGACAAAAAGGCCTATGAATCATAAATCTAATCATAATAAAACTAGAAGCCTACATCCATCTTACAACAGGAGCCCTGGTACAATATAAAAGGCGATATCCATCGCCTATGTGAAGTGTGTCAAATGTAATAAGTTTGGTCACACTTCTAGCTCTTGCTTGAAGAGAGGAGTAAATAAATTTCTCAAATCTGGATGTCGAAGTCAACTACCTATACTATGGGTGGAACAACTTGGGTAACCAGATCTTTACTGTTAAAGTAGCAAACAAACGACCAAAAACAAGCCGGAGTTTTGAATAATTGAAAGTTTTATTATCCAAAAAGATATCTATTACAAAGGTATGCCCTCCCTTATATATAATGGAGGAGAGATGTGAGAATACAAATAAGAGATGTGGGACTAAAAATTTACAGGACTAAGCAGACTATACAAAACAAACCGCACAAGCCGTGCGGTTAGACAAAAGGGCTAACCGCACGGCTACCACCAGAGAGAAAGAGAGATTGCCAGTGTAGACCGCTAGACCGCCCGGTCTCCAGGCCGGCTGAGACAAACCGCCAGACCGCGCGGTCTTCAACCCGTCAAGACAGACCGCCAGACCGCCCGGTCACCAACTTCAACACTCCCCCTCAAGCTAGAGCATATATATCGATCATGCCCAGCTTGTTACAAACATGAAGAAACGAGGCGGAAACTGGCTTGGTGAAGATGTCAGCCAGCTCTTTATCAGAAGTGACAAAGGGAGTGCAAATTTGTTCCTTTAAGATCTCTTCACGAATAAAATGACAGTCGACCTCAATGTGCTTTGTTCTTTCATGGAATACCGGATTTTTGGAGATATATATGGCGGCCTTGTCATCACAGAACATAGGTAGAGGATGGTTGTAGACCTCTCCTAAATCTAGCATGAGAGCCCACAGCCATTTTAACTCATAAGTGGTCGACGCCATACTGTGATACTCAGCTTCTGCACTGGACCTGCAGACAACAGACTGCTTCTTGCTCTTCCAGCTCACCAGATTTCCCCCAACAAAGGTGCAAAAACCTGAGGTTGACTTGCAATCCCCTTTGTCATCAGCATAACTTGCATCTGAGTATGCTTCAATCCTCAGATGACCATTCTTCTGAAAAAGTAATCCTTTCCCAGGCGCTGCTTTGACATACTCCAAGATCCGCAAGGTGGACTGTAGATGGCACTCCCTAGGTGCTTGCATGAATTGACTCACCTTACCTACAGCATAGGAGATGTCGGGTCTGGTCACTGTGAGATATATGAGCTTACCAACTAGACGCATGTACCGCGAACTATCAGAAAGAGGAGACGAATCATCTGTCCAGGTTTTGTCTTCTCCAATTGGCATGGGGCATCGGGCAGGTTTTGCTCCAGTCAATCCTGCCTCTTTTAAAAGATCAAGGGCATACTTACGCTGAGAGAGAACTAAGGAGTCGGGCTTCCGAGAGATTTCGATCCCCAGAATGTACTTTGGAGAGCCCATATCTTTCGTGATCAGATGTTGGAGAAGATGTCGCTTTGTCAGGGCTGCCCCTTCCTGGTCATCGCCAGTGAGAAGAATATCATCGACGTACACAGCAAGAACAACCAGCCCCGAAGGAGTTTTGCGAATAAATAGAGAGTGATCGGCAGAGCTTCACGCAAAACCAACGGCCGCCACGATGCCGCTGAACTTATCAAACCATGCTCGAGGGCTCTGCTTGAGGACATAAATTGCCTTCTTCAGCCGGCATACTCGTGTCTCCCCCTGAGCAACATACCCAGGAGGTTGCTCCATGTAAACGGCCTCATGAAGATCACCATAAAGGAAGGCATTCTTGACATACAGCTGGTAAATCGGCCAATCCCTATTTACCGCCATAGAGAGAAGGACCCGGATAGTGCTGAGACGAGCCACGGGGGAGAAGGTGTCAAAGTAATCAACCCCATAGGTCTGAGTAAAGCCCTTAGCAACAAGGCGAGCCTTATAACGATCCACAGTGCCGTCGGGGCCAAATTTGACCACAAAGACCCAGCGACAGCCAACAACATCAGTGCCGAAGGGAGGAGGAACAAAAGTCCAGGTACCCCTCTCAGTTAGGTTTGCCATTTCCTCATCCATGGTCATCTTCCAATGAGGAATAATAAGGGCCTCCTGGTAGGAGTGGGGTGTGGCAGTGGCAGAGATAGCCAGTGCAAATATCCTGCGAGAAGGGGTAAGACAATCATAGGAAACAACAGCAGCAAGGGGGTGTAGGGTACACGTCTGCACCCCTTTGCGAAGAACTATAGGAAGATCCAGGTCAGCGGGTCCCGCGGCATCCGGAGCATCCGTGGTAGAGAAAGCTGGCCCGGGAGTAGAGAGCGACGGCGGCGAAGATGAGGGAGAGGGTGGCAGAGGAGGGAGAGAGAGGTGGAGGGAGAGGAGTGGATGGAGACGGTGTAGGCATGGAGATCATAGTAGGAGGCGAGGGAACGAAGGGAACGGTAGGAGAATCAGAAGCTAGGAGAAGAGGAGAGAAGTCATCCGAGAAGTAGGAGGTATTCTCGAAGAAGGTGATGTCAGCAGAGACGAACTACTTATGAAGGACGGGATCAAAGCAACAATAGCCTTTCTGAGTGGTGGAGTACCCCAGAAAGACACATTTGGTGGAGCGAGGGGAGAGCTTATCACTGGTGGCAGAAGGGGTATGCACAAAGGCAGTACATCCAAAGATTTGGAGAGGTAGAGGAAACGGCTCCTTGCCCGGATACAGAATGGAGAATGGGGTTTTTCCGTGGAGAACCGTGGAGGGAATGTGATTGATAAGGTAGCAGGCAAGGAGAACAGCATAGCCCCAATAGGAGCGAGGAACATGCATCTGGGTCATCAAGGTGCGAGCGACATCGAGGAGGTGACGATTTTTGCATTCGGCCACACCATTTTGTTGTGAAGTATAGACACGACTAGTTTGATGAATAATCCCATTTTGCATGCAGAATGTAGAAAAGTCATGGCTGATATATTCTTTGGCATTATCAGATCGAAAAACTTTGATAGAAACATTAAACTGAGTTTGGATCATGAGATAGAAGGACGTCCATACAGAGAATAATTCGGAGCGAATCTTTTAATAGATACACTCACGTAAAGCGAGAGAAATCATTAATGAACGTGACAAAATATGAACTACCCCGACCAACGGTAAGAGTAGGAGAAGGACCCCAAATATCAGAGTGGATGAGATCAAACGGATGGGTGGAGCCACGAACATTCTTTGGAGGGAAGGAGGAGCGGTGATGCTTTCCAAGCTGACAGGCCTCACAGTTGAGAGGAGGACTTTGTGGAGGAAGGTGGGGCAGAAGTTGACGAAGAAGATGTGGAGGAGCATGACCAAGGCGGAGATGTCATTGGAGAATATCTGTGGAGGTGGTGGAGAAGGTGGAAAAAGCAGAAATGTTGTCCAGGAAGTATAGGCCGCCACTCTCAGTCCCAGTAGCAATTGTCCATTGGGAGTCCGGATCCTGAAAAGAGCAAGAAGTAGAAGTAAATATGACGGAACACTGTAATTTCTTGCATAGAGAGGTAACAGATAATATGTTGCACGGGAACTGGGGCACATATAGAGTATCCGCCAAGTGAAGAGACGGAGTGACATGAACTATCCCCGTCCCATGGACTGATGGTGAAGAGCCGTCAGCGAGAATAACCGGGGGAAACCGATCATGTGTTTCTAGGAGAGAAAAACACTGGAGATTGTCGGTCATATGATTTGTAGCACCGGTGTCGATCAGCCATTTTCCTTGAGTAACAACGTGGGCACTGCCAGAAGACGTGACAACCGAGGCGAACGGCTTGGAGGAGTATATGAAAGCCATGAAGGGAGGAATAAAAACTGCAGCGGTCTCAGTGACATCACACCAGCGGCAAGAAGGGCCACGACCAAGGTGCAGAGCAAGGCAAACGGTAAGAAGAGGGAAGCACAAGCCGCGCGACTTAACAGGAGGTCGCGGCGACTAACAGGCAGGGGAGGCTAAAGAAGAAAGGCAGAGAGGCCTCCAAAACAAGGAAGAACCCGCGCGAATAGAGAGAAAATGCGGCGGTTAGAGAAAGAGATCTGCAGCGGTCACGATGATAGATACCAGCGGCCAGAAAAACCACGACCAAGCCGCAGAAGCAAGCAGAGGAAAAGAAGTCGAGCGGCTAGAAATCAACCCGCGCGAACAGAAGAAAGAGACACCACGCGAACAGAGAAAAGTCCGCTGGGAGGCAAACAGGTCGCAGCAAGAAGAAGAATAAACAAAGAGGTCGCGCACACAAAGGGCAACGACATGGAGAGAAGAAGCCGCGCGAACAGGGCGCAAGCAGGCGGAAGAAACAAGCTGCGTGGACAGGCCGCGAGAAGAAGAAGCAAGCCGCGCGGACAGGTCGCGAGGTCAGAGAGGGCGCACAGAATCAGGAGGATAAAATCGAGTCCTCTGATACCATGTTAAAGTAGCGAACAAACGACCAAAAACAAGCCGGAGTTTTGAATAATTGAAAGTTTTATTATCCAAAAAGATATCTATTACAAAGGTATGCCCTCCCTTATATAGAATGGAGGAGAGATGAGAGAATACAAATAAGAGATGTGGGACTAAAAATTTACAGGACTAAGCGGACTATACAAAACAAACCGCACAAGCCGCGCGGTTAGACAGAAGGGCTAACCGCACGGCTACCACCAGAGAGAAAGAGAGATTGCCAGTGTAGACCGCTAGACCGCCCGGTCTCCAAGCCGGCTGAGACAAACCGCCAGACCGCGCGGTCTTCAACCCGCCAAGACAGACCGCCAGACCGGGTCACCAACTTCAACATTTGCATGAATCCTCTTTCTAAGTATGTTGGCAGGCTAAGGACAGGGAGAATGTGTGGTACTTGGACTCTGGTTATTCCAAGCACATGATGGGTGATGAAGACAAGTTCCTTAGCCTGGAGAAGAATAAAGGAGTCATGGAGACCTTTGTTTACAATAGTAAAGGATGAATTCTTGGCATTGGCACAATAGGTAATGATGTATTTTCTTTTTCAAATGTATTGCTTGTTAAAGGCTTAAAGCATAATCTTATTTCAATTAGTCAACTCTGTGATAAGTGCTTGAATGTGTTATTTGAAATTTCCACTAATAAATGCAATATCATAGATGGTAAGTCGAACATTGTATTGCTAATTATGCATAAAAATCATAATGTTTATACTATTAGGTTTGAGGATATATTTTCTTCTGATTTTAAATGCTTAGTTACTAAAAATGAAAAATTAGAGCTTTGGCATAGGAGACTCAGCCATTCTAGGAGTAAACTAATAGTCAAACTGTCGAAAAAAACTAATATGTGGACTTCCAAAGTTAAGCGGTAGTTTGACTTCATTATGTGCTCCTTGCCAAAAGGGAAAATTTATTAAAACTTCTTTTAAAAGCAAAAAAATGATATTTTTTTCATGACAAGACCACTAGAATGGATTCACATGGATCTATTTGTTCCTCTTAGCACATGTAGTTTACGTGAAAATGATATGCTTTTGTCATTATCGATGACAACTCACATTTTTGTTGAACCATTTTTATTGCAAATAAATCTGATGCATTACTTGAATTTTCTAATTTGTGTGCTATATTGCAAAATAAAATGGAACTAAAAATAAAATGCACTAGATCCGATCACGGTGGCAATTTTGAGAACGAAAATTTTACTAATTTTTGTAACAACTTAGGGATTATGCACGAATTTTCAGCCTTATGCACTCCACAACAAAATGGCATAGTAGAAAGAAAGAACTGAATTCTTCAAGAATTATCACGCATGATGCTTGCCGAGTTTGGCTTGCCTCGATATTTTTGGACTGAAGCGGTTAACACAACATGTTATGTGATGAACCGGATCATGCTTCGCCCTATCCTTAAGCACACCCCTTATGAGCTCTATTATGATAGAAAGCCGATTGTGTCTTACTTTGGAGTCTTTGGGTGCCCTTGTTTCATTCTTAACACCAAGGATAACTTAGGAAAATTCGATCAAAAATTTGACCTAGGCATCTTTTTAGAATATTCCTCCACGAGTCGTGCCTATAGCATCTACAAAAAAAGAACCTATGTGGTTGAAAATTCTATTCATATTCACTTTAATGGAATTGTCCCAAAATAAAACCCAAAATTACATATTGATGATCATGTCGTATCTCTAGAAGAGGAGAGTGTGAAGAAAGATGTAGTAGTAGTAGGATATGACTTACGTAATACGGAAAAATATAAGCGAACTAAATTTTTCAAAGAATCATCCTAGAGGACTAGTAATTGGAAAGCCTTCATATGGGATTAGAACTTGATCAAAAGTGCATGTTTAAGCCTATGTTTTGTTTCTGAAATTGAACCTAAGAATATTTCTGATGCTTTAAATGACGAATCTTGGTTTCTAGCCATGAATGAAGAACTTAATCAATTCGAGTGAAATAGTGTGTGGACTTTAGTAGAGCACCCTAGTGACCATCCGGTTATAGGTGTGAAGTGGATTTTCAAGGATAAACTTGATGGTGAGTCAAGGATATCAAGGAATAAGGCTATGTTTGTTGCTCGGGAATATTCTCGTATTGAAGGGCTGGATTTTGAGGAGTCTTTTGCTCTCGTTGCTCTCCTTGAGTCCATTACAATGTTCTTAGCCTTTGCTAGTTTTCAAAAGATCAAATTATATCAAATGGATGTCAAGAGTGCATTTTTAAATGGCTATATTAAAGAAGAAGTGTATGTATAGCAACCACCCGGATTTAAAACTTGCAACCATCCAAGTCATGTCTAAAACTCATAAAAGCCTTATTGGATTAAAGCAAGCTCCTCATGCATGTTATGATAGACTAACTGTTTTTCTTGCTAAGCATGGTTTTAGAATGGGGAGTGAGAATACAACTAAATTTGTAAAACATAGTGATTCACATTTAATGATCATGCAAATATATTTTGATGATATAATCTTTGATGCCACTAACGAAAATCTATGTGAAGAAATCATTAAAATGATGCAAAGTTAATTTGAAATGTGTTTGGTAGGAGAATTGTCATACTTTCTAGGTTTTCAAATTTCTCAACGAGATGATGGTATTTTTATCTGTCAATCCAAATATGTAAAAGATATGAATAAACAATTCAGGTTTGAGAATTTGTAACGAGCGAAAACTCATATGAGCGCATCACTAAAACTTGGAAAGGATGAAAGTGACATATCGGTAGACCAAGCCTTATTTAGAGGCATGATCGGCTCCCTATTATATCTTAGTGCATATAGACCTGACATCTTGTTTGCAGTGTGCCTTTGTGCTAGATATCACGCAAATCTTAAAAAATCCTATCTGAAAGCTGTTAAACACATGTTTAGGTGTCTAATAGGATCGCAAAATCTTGACTTTGGTACCGACACACCTCAAATTTCATGCTTCATGGCTATTCTGATTCAGATTATGTTGGGTGTCCACTTGATCGCATACAAAAGTACAAGTAGAACGTGTCACTTCTTAGGGACTGCACTAGTTTCATGGTTGAGTATGAAACAGAATTATGTTGCCCTCTCCACGGCCGTGGCTGAATACATTGCCCTAGAAAGTTATTGCGCACAAGTATTTTGGATGTCCAAACGTTAGAAGACTTTGGTCTCTCTTTTAAGAACATTGAATTTAGGTGCGACAACAAAAGTTCCATAAACTTAACAAATAATCTGGTGCACCGATCTCTATCAAAACACATAGACATTCTTCATCACTTTATTCAGGATCACATTAAGAAAGAAAACGTGAAAGTGAGCTTCATTAGGATTGGCGATCAACTTGTCAATATCTTTATGAAACCCCTCCCGAACGCTCGTTTTTCTTTGCTTCGCCTGGAATTGGGTATTTTGGATCTCTCAATATAGTCATGTTGCAGAATTTTTGAACTACGGGAAATTTTTGAACTCCGGGCAATTTTTAAACGAACTTGAGTTTCTATGAGTTATCGTCGCGTGGTAGCCCTAACGCTGGCGGCACATTAGCTTTCTGAATTTTTTCTGTGTTTTTCGGTCCCTCTAATTATCCCTAGCCCTAGCGTCGTGCGGTAGCCCTAGCACAAGTATTTTGGATATCATAAATGATTGATCCACTTTTAAACATATTTTTTTATTTTTCAGTTTGATTTGTTTGAATAGTTTAATTTTTTTAATATTACAACAAAAATATAAAACCTTAAAATAAAAAATGGATCAATCATTTTATGACATGCATGACTAGAGCCTAAAGCGTAACGATTACGTGCAATATTTGATTTCTAGAATATGTTAATCTCTGTTCAACATTATGTGTTTTTGTCATGTTATGTCTAATCTATTGGTACTTAGCTACTGAGTGTGACTGGACAGTTGAGTGTATGTTGATTATGTCCCTAGGTATGTGTGAGGCTTTAGGTAGTGTAATGACATCTCACTATTCACACATTCCTAGAAAATGCACTCAAGTAGTAATTTCAAAGCTTACATGTTATAACTCGTGATATTGTGTCTAACACGTTAGGTATGACTTGAACAATCAATGTCACGGTGTTCATGTCTAACATATAGAGCTTAGAACTTTGGGTCAAAATTTCAGTGAAAAGGTCTTTTTATACAAGTTAAAGTGTATCTATTTATGTTGTAGATTTCAATTGATTCGGGTATCCTTGACTCTACAATAATGATAGTCATAAAAATAAATGAATGAAAAAATGTGTGAAAAAAACTGTGTAAGTTATCAAATCATGTGTCAAGGATACCCCCCAAGCATTACTCATTCCTCTTGATAAGTCTTCATGAGCATTGTGAGGATGAGCACCTTGCTATAAAGAATCGTTTTGATCTTATGCATAGACTACAAATTGAGTTAGTGCCCCTTGTTCTAGTGTTGGTATAAAATAGATAGAAACGTAACATGACTTTTCACTTCATTACTTTTGTGTTAGCATATTGAATTATAGAGATAAAACATGAATTTATGATGATTTCTACTTGATGTTTTTCTCTCTTATGTTACGCATACACCTGTCATTATTCTAACACTTCCATGCATAAGAATTGGACCTAAACTGAATTATTTGTTTATAACACATATGTTCTGGTACAAGAGTTCTATTCATGACGCTTACAATGTTGTTATGTATTAGCTCTATAAATCTCCTAACATTATACTCCAAATCATGTGTATTTAGATTCACATGTATTGTCCAATTTTCCTATGCTTTACAAGAATTTTCATGTCAGTTATTATTCTTATGTTGGGTAGGTCTATATACACGATGTTCCGCTCCTATTTTTGACATGAGTGCTTATATTTTTATGCAAGTGTGCACACTTTTTTTCATCTTTTTGTTCTCACGAGTCCCTAGCCCTTTCAAAAATATCAAGAGGTGGAGATTTTGAGTGTTCATGAGTTTATCAGTTATTATGTCACCCCAGGGAAGATCTTGTGTACCTGTAGGGGGAGCACACATGTAGGTCGAGCTGGACTGATTAATTCAACCTGCTATATTTCATGCTTACTAATAGGATTACACTATATCTTATTATTACTATGTATATCTCATGCACGAGATTTGACATTATCAAAAGGGGGAGTTTGTTGGAACCTATGGTCTGCATGGCTTTGATTTGACAATATCAAAATTTGGATTTGTATTTGATCAAACTTGTGCTGGGTATAGTGTGCAGGTTTCCAAGTACAAAAAGACTAAGAAAATCAACTTATGGCACCTACTGCCACGCTTTAGCATTACCGCACTACGCCAGCATGGGATTATTTCTGGAGAAGCTCCTTGTACCTACAGCGGCGTGCTAGGTCTACCACCTGCGGTAGCGTGGATTTATTTGTGTACAAACTCTTTGGTATCTACCGCGTGGCGCTAGCATTACCGCTCCATGCTAGCTCGAAACCGCTGAGAAATCTCGACGAACCGCTGAGAAAAAGTTACTGTCTGACGCTAGCATAGTACCGCGTCGCGGTATCACAAAAGCGGAAAAATATTTATTTTGATATTTTTCCAAATCTGTTGGATAGATGTCACCATCGCACGAATCGACCTATCGACGGGAGCTAACCCTACCGCCGACAGTAGCGTATTTTTCAAGACATATAAAAGCGCGTGTTTCTTTTCCTAGAAGATAGACGAAGGAGAATTTTGGACTCTAGGGTTCGACCGCCATCTGGAGAGGACGAACTTTCATCTCCGTCGAAGGAAAAGCACTATTTCTTCCCGCCGCTCGTGATCGAAGAACTCTGGCAAATGAAAACTTCAACAACCATTCGTGGTTGATCGACTACAACGAGAACGATTTTCAAGATCATTGATCGCACACCGTTTCTCAGTGAAGTTCTACGTTTGAGGGAGAAATAACTCTTAAACTCTAAATCTTTCTTTTGTATTTTTCTTTATTTGTATCTGATCTTGGTGTAAGGGAAATCGGCCTGGGAGGTCATTAGATTCCAGGGAAGAGTATGCAGAAAATCATCCTGGGATGGCGTCTAGACCTGGGAGATCTAGTGGGGCTATAAGACCCTTCCGAGGAGGAAGGTGAAGAGTCGGCTCGTCGATCTTCTTGGGAAGAAGAGTGAGAACCAACCGATCCTGGGAGGGTCGGTATAGAAACCATAAGAAGTTTGTATTATCGTCTTCGATCTTCGGCGTTACGGAGATCAATTTTTGTAATTGTAAACCACTTCTGATTTTTGAATAAAATTATTATTATTTGTGTTTCATCTGAAATTTGTGACATTATGTTGCTAGAGGTCTGAGTGTTGTGTTGGAAAATCTGATCTCAAAATTTTACGAAGAAATTGTTCACTGTGACCTACCACCACGCGGTAGTATCTTACCGCATCGCGGTAGCTTCCATAACTGGTTATCCTTGGTAAAATTTCTTCTTAATTCTAAATTTGTTTAAAAACCTTATTCACTCCCCCCTCCCTAAGGTTGGTCATCAGATCCAACAAGCCTCCCAGAGGCCGCCCGAGTGGAGGTCGACCGGGAAGAGACCGCCTGGACGCTGGCCTCCCGGAGGCTGCCCGGGCGGCCCTTGCGTCGGCCTCGTGGGGGCCGGCAGGGCGGAGGTCGCTCGGGCGTCGGCCTCGTGTAGGCCGGCTGGGCAGTGGCCTCACGGAGGACCCCCGGGCGGCGCCCACACCGGGCCCATTGGGGCCGGCCGGTCAAGGTCCACGGTCGCGCATGGGGTGTGCGGTCTTGAGCGGTGCTTTCAGAGGCAGCAGCTGACTCGGATGGTCGGCCGCTAGAGGATGGTTGTGCATGGTGGTGGAGAGATCATGCGCGTATTGCGCTTGAATCGGGCACGCGGATCGCGTGCGGAGTGGTTACTCCCATAACCCCCACCAAGTTAGTGGGGGTCATTAAATTTTGACAAATCGCAGGCTGCATTTTTTATAAATTGTGGCTGATCGAATTACTATTCATCCCTTAAGTTTTTATTTAACAATCATATATACAGCCACAATTCATCATTAAAGAATAGCCTGAAGTGTGACTAAACTAGGGCTGATATTGAGTCGAGTTCAAGAGATTTTGGTTCGGCTCGAAATCGAAATTTTCGACTCGAAATCGAAATTGATTTCGAGTCGAGTCGGCTCGACTCAAAATGGCTCGATTCCGAGTCGACTTGAAATCGAATCGGGTCAACTCGAAATCGAATCGGGTCGGCTCGAAATCGAATCAGGTCGGCTCGAAAACGAATCAAGTCGGCTTGAAATTGAGCAATTTTTTGTTTTATTCCTAGTTTGCTCAAAATTAAATTGGGCAACCTATAAATTTAGCAAATGAAACACTTAAAGTCTTCATTCTTTTTATTTAGATTTAAATTTTCTTATTTTTAATCTTAAAATAAGAATGTATTAATAAATACATAATTTTTTTAATTAATTCGAGTTGATTCGAATCATCTTTCGAGCGATTCAGGGATGGCTAGAAATCGACTCGAAATCATATTTGAATCAAATTGAATCGACTCAAATTGAGTCGAATCAACTTTAACCGATTCTCATTCGGCTCAATTTTCGAACGATTTTCGAGCAACTTTGTAGTTTCGAATAATATGCTCAGTCATAGGCTAAACATGTTTTTTTAAGGAAAAAAATAAGGGATTGTTAAATGCATTTGGATATACGCAAACCATTGTTAATGACAAATCATATATTTTGAAAAATACTTTTTGCAAACCAAATTGTTAACCACAAATCAAAATTATTAACAACAAACCAACACAATAAATTACATAATCAAATATTTTAGACAAAAAAACTATTTCATGAGAAGTCCAGCGCAACAGTTCGACAAAATAACAAGTTTATAACATAGAAACACCAAATTTATGATATTTAATATATGGTAACTGTCACATCCACTTCAATGAAAACAAAAACGAAAACAAAAATGAAAACGAAGAACAAAAAAGCCAACGTATAGAATTCATATGCAGAATCCAAAATGAAAAATTAGTTTCTCAATATGCTGAAGATGAAAGAAGAAAATATATATTAAAGAATCCAGATACTGAATCAAAATGAAAATGAAGCGAAGCGGCGACGCACCTTCAAAATCAATGAAAAAACCGATGTCCGCGACGGGAAAGGCAACGAAAACAAAGAACCAACGTGTGCACATTCAAAATCGTTTGGATGTTGTACGTCAAACCGCTCATCAGAAGTCTCGCAACCAACCGACGGCGGGAGAGGCAGTGACTGAGAGGCCGAGAAATGCGACGTGAGTTGAGGCGAGTGAGGCGGGGGAAGGGGCGACGGGAGAGACAACGACAGTGAGGCTGAGAGATGCAGCGGAGCGGCAGTGAATTTGGTTTGTGTATATCCAAATTGGTTTGCGTAGAAAAAAACCACCTGGAAAAAAAGACCAGATTTTAAAATTTTGACTTGCGTATTTCCAAAACAGGTTTGCATTTAACAATTCCCAAAAAATATCCATATGGTGATCTAGCCAAACCCGCTCAAGTAAGCTCCTCTGTTAGATATTTATTTTTGTTGTTTGGGTTAATTTCTGGTTCAACATGACAAATTAAATCATCTAGTCGACTGCTAAGTTTGACCACCTGTTTGATCGACTAGCATCAATTTTATATCGTTGTAAATAATAATATGAAGGCTCCGTTTGTGAGGACTTATTTTTACCGGTCAACCGGTTATTAAGGTTTGGTTCATGCAGTTGTAATTACTTGACCGATAAAAATAAGTCATCTCAAATGGAGCCGAAATCTCATGAAAAATAATATTGTTGTATAAAAAAATATTTTTTAATAAAAAAATTCATAAAACCTTTCTTTTGTAATGGTTTATATTCTTCTTTATGGATTCCACCAGATTTTCTTAAATCAAGTTTCGACGGAGGACACGGAAGTGAGGTGAGCTAACCCGACTGAGCGAGCCGCGCGCACAAAGCCGTGCTCGCCGCAAGGGCCCAAAAACACCCTGAAGGCGGAGCGGAGACAAGCGAGCACGCGTGCGAGCAGCGAGCACGCACCCGGGCGAGTGGCACGCCCGCACGCAGGCGTCCAGCCGGCGCGCGCGAATAGTGAGCACATGAGTTGCACGATGCCTGCAATGCACTCTGCCACCTTCAACATCCCTCGTCGCTAGGCACCTTGCTCGCGCTGCCCGGACTGCCATGTCTGTTATTTTGTGAAAATTGGTGATCCAGGTATGGGTGCAAGTTAAATTGAGTTGGCTCGAAAGCTCGATGAGCCAGCTTGAAAAATGTTTTACTCGAGCTCAAGCCTATGGAGCTGGAGCTCGACGAGCTCGAGTTCGATTATGTGCTCAAGCTTGAGCTCATATATAATTGTTCATTAGCTTGTGAGCCGGCTCACAAGCTTTTTATCTCTGCATTTTTTAAAATATATATATAAATATAAAGAAAATATGACTCATGAGCTAAACAAATTGTGAGCAGCTTGAGCTTGACTCGGGCTCGCGAACTCAGAACTCGAGCTCGATAAGTAGTCTTTGAGCGCGAACTCGAGCCAGGATAAAATGAGCTCGTCGAGTTGGAGCTCGAGCTCGAAATGATTAGCTCGAGCTTATAAAATTTGTCAAGCTCGGTTCAAGCTTGGCTCGTTTGTGCCATAGATCCAGGTGACCAAAACGGAGCGACGACATTCGCTAACTCAAGACTTAGTCCAACGCAATTACCAGCACAACTCTCCAAAAAACTATAAAAAAACTCTCAGACCTTCATTTGAGGACAAGCAACTTCAGATATTAGAAAAAACTCTGAGGTTTTCCAGCAAAAATGTGGGACTTAGATCGTTTCTCGGCTCGGAACTCGCTCTTCTCCCTCTCTAGTCCGCACAATTCCTGGCGCTCAATTGGGTGCTTTTATGAGAGCAGGAGAAGGCATTGGAGCGCGCTCTTGCGGATGCTCTCAAGGACGCATCGTGGAAGCTTCTTGGACTTTGTTTTTTCCCTTTTTTCATACTCAAAGTTTGTAACTGAGAGGTTAAAAGTCACCCTCCGGGTAACACAAACACTTGTAACTTAAAGAAAAATAGTTGATTTAGGCCCAACACAAATCCGACCGCGTGGTTTTTCACCATTTCCGGGTTTGTCATGCCTCTTGTCATTACTTCTTGGTATTTCATTAATTGTATGCGCGTCCGGTCAAACTTGGAGCTAAGGCAATCGATTCTTTGGATTGGAGGAAAATCGAGTGACCCGCAACAGTTTGGTGATGTTTATGGGAAGATGTTCCTAACACTGCAACAACTCTCTGGAAATGACGCTTACTGAAGGTTATTGGAAGTCTAAATCACCTAGAGAGGGATGAATATGTTCTCTTTTTAATTTTGATCTCTTCTTAATTTTAAGCTAGATTATCACATATCATAGAACACAAACACAGCAAACATATCACAGAGTATTTATAGTGGTTCCTCAGAGTATGGGTACCTCCACTTTCCCTCACCACCTATCTAACAATGTGCTAGACTCCGCAACCTCTTGCAAATCTTCTCAGTTCAATGAACTTACAACACAGATTCCTCAGAATCTCTTCTTAGGTCTATTCCTAGACCCTACCTTAGGTTGTTCATAGCCCTACCTGAGAGTTCACCAACTCCTACAACTTAGATACCCAGCTGGTCTCCTACCTCAGATCTTCACCAAGATCCTACCTCAGCTTTCTCAAAGTCTTACCTCAGGCTTACCTTTAAGCCCTACTACATATCTATAAAAGACCCTACCTCAGGCTTACCTCTAAGCCCTACCTCAGATCTATAAAAAAATCCTACCTCAGATTTATAGTGGATCCTATAGAGAATTGTTTTTAATATAGTTACAACAGAAGACTCAACAAAATATAAACCTTTATTGTTTGAGTCCTCTTTATCTTTCCAAAGGAAGATTTTTCTTCTTGAAGCAGCACCTGAATAGAGAATATCCTTTCTTTTATAGTAGGTCTAGTGATGTTTTAAATTGATTAAAGATGCGGGCAGATTTCTTCTTCTCCTTCAATAGGAAGGATATCTATCTTCCAGTAGTATTGTTGGAAGACCTCTTTCTCACTAAGAATTTCTTCAGAGAGAGCTAACACCAGTCATTGTGATTTGCAGTCGCTTCTCGTTTTTCTCTATTTGAAATTCTCCAAGGTGTTACTATTTGATTGCCCTAAATTTTCCTTATATACTCTTGAATTTTCTAACGGTCGACGAATTAGAAAAAGTCCAATCAGAGCATGTACAATTAAGGAATGAGTTGTCATCACGATTCTGTGCTTACGCCAATTTGATTCTCACCAACCTAAGCTCTCAACAGTAAGAATTATGTCAAGGCTATATCGTTTTGAGAATATCCTTCACAACGATACTGTCTTGAAACAACCAACATTAATGATGATATTGTCGATAACTTCTTCACTTATCAAACTGATTCATCTTGAACTCCAGCAACTCTTCTCTTATCAAGCCGATTCGACTTGAACATCGGCAACTCTTCAATAAGTATGAGTTAGAGACATAAGTGAGTTTACTTATGCTCTTAACTAATCTCAGGACCTACTGAGATTGACAATAAACATGAGAAACTTGATCTGCACAGATTCAAATAGAATTTTCATCAAATACAATATGTACTTATCATTGTGAGAGGTGCTTCTTCAATTCTTGGAATATTGAGGGCAATATTCTCAACAATCTCCCAATATTTGAAGAAGTCAGAACTCTTGACCAATGATAAGATACACAACTAATAAAACCAGATCAATCTTAAAATAGGCAGTTAAATATAGATGAAAACCGAACTGTTTGTTATAAGTAAATACAACTATATTAATATGTATATATATATATGTGTCGGAGGGTTTAGGTTAATTAAAACATAAACAATAGTTTATATAAGTAACTTCTTCAGTCACATCAATGCTTTTTGTCAATCAAGATACAAGGAATTTATCAATTAATTGTTTGAATTCATCATCAGAATCTGAACTCTTCTCTTATGGACATGAGATGCTTCTCCGGCTTCAACGAGCTTCTTTCAAGCTCTTTTCCTTTTAGCCTTCTTCCATGCAAAATACCTGTGGGGTTTAGGAATATATCTGGATGGCACCGTGATAGGATTTTGTCTGTCCATGTTCTCCTTGATTGTGTATTCTCTTAGGGTATTCCTTTCTAGGTGCTTGACCCATTCTTCGGACGGATAGACTTTATCAATATCAAATCTGAGTTGTTTATTGCTTATCCATGTGTCCATGATGATAGTAGTAGAGTCATCACTCCAATATTCATAGTCAGTATCCTTGGAGTTCCTCTTTCTCTACTTTGCCATAAATTCCTTAGGATGCATGGTGCCATCTCTTTCTTTTTTCTTGGCCCTTTGCTTATCTTGATGATCATTCCTTCCTTTTTCCTGGATGAACTCAACATAGGGTTCAAATAGGTCCAGTATGGGGAAGGTTGAGTGACAGCCTTGTCCTTTAGAGATTTCACAGGGATTGGTCAGCAGATACACTCTCCCCCTTTTAACTTCTTCAAATATTATATTGTCAAGATGAATGGTGTCTGCCTTAAATCTGCTTAATAGGGTCTAAAAGATGTTTTCATTTTCCCTAAGAATTGTGCCTCTTGCATGTTCAACCAACTGCATGGCTTGAAGCTGAGAGTACTAAACATATTCTTCTACGTGATCAACTCCTTGTCTAATAGTTTCATCAGACTGGCTCACATATTATTTTATACTAGTTATGTCCTAGGAGCACAACCTCAGACTTTCATCGATTGATCCTAAGATTTTTACATTTTCATGTACTGTGCTGGTAGCTTTGTCAAACCATTTAGTAATTTCAGCAATGATATGTGCAGTGTCACCTTTCAGAACATCCACTTCTTCCATTATTTCATCCTTGACTTGTTGCACTTATTTTAGAATATCGTCTTTCACATCCTTGATAGATTCATCAATATAGGCTTTCAGAGATGAAGTTTGTTCATCTAACATTACCTTTATAGAAATGAGAATTGAGGATTCACCAATGCCAATAGTATGAGGTGTTTCACCATCACCAGATGGAGGCTAGACCAAGGGTTTTCTCATGTCCTCTTGGACTGCCACCTCAGGATGAGTAGCATCCTCGTCATCTTAATACACTAGCATACCACCAAATGGAGCAGGGAGCTCTGGTTGAGCCTCCCCCTCACTATCAACATCATCACCCAAGAATTGATCAAAAGAGTCAACTCTTTCATCTTATGCACACCCCCCCTCCCCCTCCCTCGGTTGGGGCATCGATCTTTACCAGACCATCAGGCTCCCCCTCAGCTATTGCTTCCATTTCCTTAGGAGTGAGGATATTCTCAGTATGGTTATTTGAATCATGCTGAGATTGGACACCTGCACCCTAGTGATATTCTCTCTCACTTGAGAAAGACAAGTTGAGATCATGAATGGGTTCATTGACTTCCTTCTCACCAGCATCTTCTGAATCTGAACTATCTACAGCAACTGCTTACTTTCCTTTCTTCTTTTTCAAACTCTACTTCTCAGCCGGGACCTTTGTTAGTACTTTTTCATACTTTTCCAATGTCTTAATGTCCATCTTTTTCATGTAGTGTATCTTTGTACCTTGCTCATGAGTTCAAACATGAACTTGGAGATTTTATCATGAGAGCCTACTTTGCACGGTAGGGCTTTCTCAATGATATCTGCCAGAAGCATTCCTCTTTGATTAAAGAACTTCCTTTCCAAGGAACCATATCTTTAACCTTGAATTCACACCAATCAAGAGCATCAACTATGTCTTGCTCTGTAGTTTCATGAAGTTCTTCTTAAACTGGGAGAGGAAGGCGTAGTGCCTTGGCGATTCTTTTAGGGTTTATCTTAATTTTTAACTCCTTAATCTTGATTTTGATAAACTGACTAGCATAAGGCACTTTGCCATTGGAATATAGTTCCATTACTTCCTTAGAATTGGACATGGCTCTGACAGAATATACTTCAGGCCGCAGTCATCCAATTTTTTGATTACTGACCTTATTTCTTTAGAAGCTGATTGAAATCCTGATCGCACAACCTCACTTCCTTCATGAAGTGATTTTTCTGTTTGGGGAGCCATTAGATTGAAGGCCTTGTCATTGTGGGTTGTCACATAAGATGGAGGGTTGATGACGGTATATTAGGGCAATAGAGTTTATGTTCTAAACTAAACCCTTTGGCTCATATATATATATTTTTAATGCATAAATTGAAGTGCCGCGTACTTGTAGTGGTGATCTATTCAAGATCTGACGACTGAGATTAAATTTGAGAAGGAAATGAATGATAATATCCTATCAAGACGATATCTCTTTGATGGAGCAGTATCATTCAAAATGATCTGGACGATATCATTTTGACAGAGTTGTATCCATTTGAGTCATCAAAACGATCAAGACGATATCGTCGACATAGACTCAGCCCATCTCCTTTTCATCATTTTGAACCCCTTTTTGGAATCAAGATGACGCATTCATTATCCTAAGTGAGAGTCAAGTGAATCATACTTAGTTGTCCCTTAAATCATGGTTAGTGACCTAACATCTAGCAAATAGCATTTAATTAACAAGAAAATATTATAACATAATAATAGACTAACTTGAGCAGGATAGACTATCCAGGTTAAGCATACCCAATTCAATTTTAAAGAAATTAAATTTAGCTTCATCTAGAGTCTTGATGAAGATATTAGCCACTTGTTTGTTTGTGGGAACAAACTCAGGCTGATATCCTCCTTTTCAACATATTCTTTGATAAAATGATACATAATCTCAATTGCTTAGTCCTACTATGTGACACAGGGTTCTTAGTAATTAAGATGGCACTGGATGAATCACAAAACATAGGGGGTTTACTTATCTAGAGGTTGTAATCTTGCAGCTGATGTAGAATCTACAACAGTTGTGCACAACAATTGTATGCTGAGATGTACTCCGACTCAGCTATTGATATAGCCACACTAGTTGTTTCTTACTGCTCTATGAGACCAATCTTCTTCCTAGGAACTGTCATGTTCTATAGGTACTTTTCTTGAGTTCTTTGCACCCTAATTAATCTGCATCTGAATATCTAATTAGCTCAAAATCATTGTTCCACTAGTACCAAAGGCCAAGTTGTTGAGTGCCCTTAAGGTATCTCAAAATCCTCTTTGCAGCTGAGTAGTGATATTCCATAGGGATGTCTGGTACCTAGCACAAACACAGGTTGCATACATTATATCCGGTCTACTAGAAGTTAAATATAACATAGGTCCAAAAATACACCTATATATGGATTCATAAAAAGGTTCCCTTTTCTCATCCTTGTCCAGGGACATATTTGACCCCATGGGAGTTTTCATGGTAGAGGCAGACTCCATACCAAACTTCTTAATGAGTTCTCTAGTGTACTTGATCTGAGAGATGAAAATTCCATCCTCTGATTGTTTTACTTGAAGACCTAAGTAGTACTTAAGCTCTCTCATGTTGCTCTTCTCAAACTCCCCCTATATCAGATTGGCAAATCTCTTACAAAAGTTGTCATCAGTAGACCCCAAATATGATATCATCAACATATATTTGGACTAGGAGACACTTCCCCTTTGTTTCCCTTAGGAACAATGTACTATCTATATTCCCCCTTGAGAACTTGTTCTTAATGAGGAAGGTAGAAAATATTTCATACCAAGCTCTAGGGGCTTGCTTTAACGCATATAAAGCCTTTTTAAGAAGGTAAACATGATCAGGTATAGTTGGAAGTACAAAACCTAAGGGTTGCTCTACATATACATCTTCCTTGAGATTTCCTTAAGAAAGGCTGACTTGACATCCATTTGACATACCTTGAATCCCATGAAGGCGGCATATGCAAGGGAGAGCCTTATTGATTATAGCCTTGCAAATGGAGCAAAGGTCTGATCAAAGTCAATGCCCACTTCTTATATGTATCCTTTATCCACCAGCCTTGCCTTGTTCTTCATCACTACATCATTCTCATGCAGTTTGTTTCTGAAGACCCACTTGGTGCCAACAATGTTGTGTCCTTGTAGTTTTGGCACCCTCTTCCAGACTTTACATCTCTTGAACTGATGTAGTTCCTCCTGCATAGCATTTATCCAGAATGGATCTTGGTTTGCTTCTTTAAATTTCTTTGGTTCAACCTGAGAAATAAATCTTAGAAATAAAGCTTCATTGTGAATTTTGCTCCTTGTTGTAACTCCTTGGCTGGTATTCCCAATAATCAGATTGTTGGGTTGATCCTCCAGGTGTTTGGTTGCTGCAGGCAGCCTTTTAACAGTAGCTGTATTTTAGTTATAGCCTCAGCTTGCTGAGGCACAACAGCAGCTTCTTGAACTTCTTCTAGTTGCTGATTTTCTTCATAGATAATTATATCATGAGGAGAGATCTTGCTTGAGCTGGGATTGTCTTGGATAAACAGCTCTTGCAAGATTTGCTCAGTCAGTACCTATAATGTTAGGAGTACTAAATCAGCCCTTATATATGAGTCTATTCTCATCAAAAATTACATTAATTGATTCTTCAACAACATGGGTTATTTTGTTGAATACTCTACATGCTCTGATATGTGAGTAGCATCCAACAAGAATACCATCACTACATTTCTCTGCAAACTTAGTTAATTATGATTTTCCATTATTTAAAATGAAGTACTTGCAACCAAAGATTCTAAAATAGGATATTATAGGTTTTCTGCCTTTCATCGGGTCATAGGGGTTTTCTTATAAACTATGTTGATGGAGGCCCTATTCAGAACATAAAAGGCGGTATTGACTGTCTCAGCCTAGAAATATTCTAGCAGTGAGGAGTCACTTAACAGTGTTTGGGCTGCCTCTATCAGGGTCATGTTCTTTCTCTCATCCACTCCATTCTGTTGTGGAGTTTGGGGAGAAGAGAACTCTTGGGAGATACCTAACTCTTGAAAGAAATTTGTCATAGCACCAGACTGAAATTCTCTGTTATTATCACTTCTCACTTTGACCAAAGTATATTCCATTTCATTCTGAATGGACTTGACAAATGTCATGAAGATATTCAGGGTATCTGACTTCTTTCTAAGGAAGAAGACTCATGTATACCTTGAGTGATCATCTATAAAGGTATACAACTTCCCTCCTAAACTTTGAATAGGCAAAGGACCAAAAAGATCCATATATAATAAATAAAGACATCTTATAGAGTCTTTGGGAGTAATGCCCTTAAAGGTGGCCCTAGTTTGCATCTAGTATGCATGATAGGAACCATTTTTAACACATTTTAAATTTGGACTATCTCTAACTAAATTATCAGTGAATAACTTACAAATTGTTTTGTAGTTAATGTGAGCTAGTCTCTTGTACCATTGGACACAAAGAGACTCTTTCTCATTAGTTATAAGACAAATTGGAGTGGAAGAATCAGACATATAAAATCTAAATAATAAACATTACCACTCCTAGTGCTTGAGAGAATTGTCTCTAAGTCAACTGACCTCTTAATCAGGCACTTGTCCTTGTGAAATTCAATGGCATGGCCTAAGTCACACAATTGACTTATGCTTATAAGATTGTGTTACAATCTCTCCACATAAGTTATCCTTGTGATTGAGACTATGTCATTGGAGATCATTGTTGAAACCGAAAATTCGGTCTCTCGTAGAGTTCACCCTTGGGGAAGGGGTGATCGCGCACCTACTTCTCTCCTGCAAGTAAAATGACAAAGGAAAACTGACCTAAGGGCTCGGCGCAGAGGACCCACCACACACCCGGAAGATCTTAAAGAGCTTACCCTCCTTAGCCAAAGGTCGAGCTAAGGCTACCTCAGAAAGCGCTAAAAGATTAAGGAACAATTGAGCATAAGAAGCGTGCTTTCTAAGGTGCTCCTTGGGCCCTATTTATAGATTTCTGAAAATGGCCTGCAAATAGCCAACCTCCGCTGTTCCAAACAGTTGTGCAGCCCAATCAAGTCTGCCAACAGCATAACTCCGTTGTTTTAGCAAGCTATGGGCAGGCCAATGGGGGAAATGGAAAAAATACCTTACAGAACAATGGGCGAGTAGCCCTAAGCAACCTCTACTCGGCAAGGGCGGCGAGTACGGGCCCGGACTTCTCTGCTCGTGAGCTGCGAGCTCGCTCAGCCGTCAGGACTCGGCGAGCAGCCTGGGAATCGACGAAAGGCCAAGAGCTCGACGAACTCCGAGTTTTGTTTAACGAACGCCGAGCTCAGTTCATCGAACGCCGAGCTCCGTTCGACGAATATCGAGCTCGGCGAGTGCAGGCCTGGCTGGCCCTACTCATGTGCGACTAGCTGGGCTCGCCTGGGTGAGCTGGGGGCTGTCGGGCTCTGGCCCCCTTGGTGCTCGCCCGAGACTTGAGAAAATAGAGCCGACCGGTCTGGTTCCTAGTGACCCTACTCGCCGGATACGGGGTTGTACACAATCCCCACTCTTTTTGAGCTTGGCAAAGCTTGGAAAGAATCATCCAACCCCAAGTGTTCGGCGAGTGCGGGAGGAGCCAGAGAGAATCTTCTGGTGGAGTCCACATGTGATTATATATATATGCATGTATACCTGGGTGACTCTTGCCATTCCCTTTGCTCCAACTCTGTCGTGATGTCAATCCGTAAGGAGATCCAAGAGAGGCTTGCCTGAGTTCGCGAGGCTTCTTCTGCTCACGTCGCCAACCTGACCGCGGTTCTGCTTGTTGTCACGCAGAGCGGCTCTGCCGAGCCCAATCCCGCTAAGAGGGCACAATCGTTTCCCCATGCGGCTGAGCCCATATTTGATGACCTGAAGATGACCCTGGAGCACGGGACCGGCTCCACCAATCTGCCCTCCCTTGAGAAGGTAAAAATGTTGTTGACCTTTGTGATGACCCGGACAGCCAACGGGAAGGTGTCGAGCATTCCACGCCAAGAGTCAAGAATGCCCTTGGCGACTCGCAGATTAGGACCCCGGAGAATCGCCCCCGAGACCCATCACCCCCCCTTTGGATTCACAGAGGCCGAACACACCTGTTCGCGCCCCTTCCCCTCAGCGGACTGCCGGGACCATGGGGGCAGGTATCGAAGCCATCCCCGTTCCAGGCTTCAACCTCCTCTCGCCAGGAACATGCTGCCCAGGCCGCGGTAAGGACCTGAGATGGGTCACTCCCCGCACTTTCTTGGAGGTGTCGAGCTCATCAGGTAAGCTGACCTCTGATTATTGTCCTGTAGTTTTTCGGGACACTCGCTTCCCCCATACGGATGCTTGTCTTCATAGCTCTTCCCAGACAATCTGCGGCCGAGGAATCTTCGCGGACAGCACACTATTCCCCCTCCCCTCACCGTGCTCGCTAGACTCCTATTTGGGCCCTGAAGTGGAGAACGGGGAGCTGACGAGGAGTGGGATCGGGCTCTTTAAGAAGCTCGTTCGCGGCCTGTGCGAGGTGCAGGAGGTCAACGAGGCGCTGCAGTGCGACTATATGCGGCTCGCTGGCGAGGTAAGGGGCAACCCGGCCGGCGAGGTAATGTCCCCCTCGCAGCTTCTAGATGAGATCGATGAGGGCCTCTTGGTCGCGCAGAGAAACTCGGGGCGGATTCGCGAGCTCCTCCGCTCGCGGCAGTCTGGTGGTGGGGGATGCGAGGACGGGGTAGATAGAAACGGCTCCATTTACCGAGCCGACCGATACTTGCCTACTGACACCTTCTGCTCGCGAATCTTGTTTCCCTTTTCCTCCATATCTGATTTCTTCATAATATTCATTCATGTGGCCTGTAATAACTTTGGACATTTTTAGATTTCAATGATTGGCACCCGAATAATACTATATAGCCATTTATATTTAGTTCGACATGGGATGGGACACGATAGAAGTCGGCGAGCTGGGGTTGGCGAGCTGGGATATGCGAGCTAGGCTGATTGGACAGCTCGGCCTCGGGCATCTTTTTCTATAAATATCCCCCTCACCAACCTCGTACCACCGCCTTTACTGCATACTGTCTCTCTTCTCGCGCTCTTTCTCTCTTCGTACTCCAGGTTTCAGCCACAAAACCCTTCTCAAAATCCTTTTTAAGAAAATTAGATGAGATTCTTTTGGGTTCACTTAGAACCTAGCACAAAGGCATGTGGCAAACATAATATTAGGCTTGCTTGCTGTAAGATATAGTAGGGACCCAACAATGCCCCTATATAATTTCTGATCCACAGGTTTCCCATGTGCATCAGAGTCAATCACAGGATTAGTAGTCATAGGTGTTTTCTTTGTTGAAGCATCAGCCATCCCAAACTTCTTTATAAGCTCTTTAGCATACTTGCTTGAGATATGAATATGCCATCAGGAAACTGCTTCACTTGGAGACCAAGGAAGTAGGAAAGCTCACCCATGATACTCATTTCAAATTTTGAATGCATGAGGTCAGAGAACCTCTTGCATAATTTGGAATCAGTAGACCCAAATATGATTTCATCAACATATATTTGCACTAACAATATTTGATCAATATGATGTCTAGTGAAAAGTGTTATATCTGCTATGTCTATAATGAATTTATGCTCTATCAAAAAGCTAGCTAGGGTCTCATATCAAGCTCTTGGAGCTTACTTTAGACCATAGAGGGCTTTATGCAATTTGAAGACATGATAAGGATGAGTTGGATAAATAAAACCTAGAGATTGTTCAACATAAACCTCTTATTTAAGTACTCCATTGAGGAATGCACCCTTCACATCCATCTGATACACCTTGAATTTTTTGTATGCTGCATAGGTTAGAAAAATTCTGATGGCCTCCAACCTTGCAACTGGTGCAAATATTTGGTCATAGTCAATCCCTTCCTCTTGCCTATAACCTTGAGCAACAAGCCTAGCCTTGTTCCTCACAATCACTCCTTGGGCATCCAGTTTGTTTCTGTATACCCATTTGGTTCCAATGACTTGATAGTCTTGGGGTCTTGGAACCAAATCCCAAACTCTATATCTCTCGAATTGGTTTAATTCCTCCTGCATTGCAATGATCCAGTGGGGATCTTACTCTGCATCATGGATGGATAGAGGTTTAACCTGAGAGAGAAAGCAGGCATGCATCACATCTTGATTGAGTTGATGTCTTGTCTATACATCTACTGATATGTCTCCAATCACTTGAGATCTGGGGTGATCCCTAAGTGTGACTAAATCAGTGGGTGGAGTTGGTTGTGCAACAGCATCTTGGATTAATTCCTCTTGTGAAATTGTGTTTGCTGTTTGAGGAAGTTCAATTCCTTCAATGCTTTCATCTTCACTCTCTCCATTAACTTGTGGATAAGGATGTGTTGGAACCTTTTGGGTAAGGTTTAGTTCATCCAATCTCTCACACAAGTGAGGTACTTGCAAAGGGCTATAGGTAGAAATCTCTTTCTCCTTGCAAGACATGTTAGTTTCATCAAAAGAAACATGAATGGACTCTTCAATTTTTAATGATGATTTATTAAAAACCCTATAGGCTTTGCTTACTTGGGAATATCCTAGAAAAATTCCCTCTTCAGCCTTAGCCTCAAACTTTCTAATGTATGTTTTGTTATTATTGTGAATATAACATATACATCCAAATACTTTAAAATAGTTGATTTTAGGTTTCTTCCCTTTAAGTAATTCATAGGGAGTCCTATTCTTTAGTTTATGAATTAAACTCTTGTTCAGGACATAATTTGTTGTGCTCACAGCCTCTGCCCAAAAGGTTAGGGGCATGTAAGCAACTGCAAGTAATGTACCTGCAGCTTCAATGAGTGTCCTATTTTTCCTTTTAGCTATCCCATTTTGTTGAGGAGTTCTAGGAGCTGAGAAGCAATGCCTGATACCTTCCTTCTCACAGAACTCATGCATAAGAAAAGACTCAAACTCTGTGTCATAATCACTTCTGATCAATGCAACATGAGTAGAGAACTCAATCTGTATGGTCCTGAGAAAATCTGTAAGAACCTTGAAGGTATCTGACTTAGATCTCAGAAAGGATACCCAAGTGAACCTGGAGAAGTCATCCACAATAACTAAGGTGTAGGATTTCCCTCCTAGGCTTCGTACAGCAATGGGTCCAAAGAGATCCATATGTAGTAAATACAAAATCCTAGGTGAATCACTTTTATTTACATATTTAAAGCTATATTTAGTTTGCTTGCCTAGTTGACAAGCCCTGCAGAGACCTTCCTTCTTGTAGGGACTAGAAGGTAGACCTCTAACAAGGTTGCCTTTACATAGCCTGGCAATGTTTTCAAGTTTACATGACCTAGCCTTTATGTCATAAATCATTCTGTTTACTAATTAAGTTAAGTAAGCAGATATCAGAATTGGCAGATAGAAAATCAACTAAGTAAATGTTTCCTTGTCTATTTCCAATTAAAATTGTCTAGTTTTCTTTATTAGCAATAGTACAAGAAGATGAATTTAAATGTACCTGATAACCTTCATCACATAACTGACTTATGGAGATGAGGTTATGCTTGAGTCCTCTGACATATGTTACCTTCTTAAATGTGACAGCTCCAATCTTCACTTCTCCAAAACCTTCTGACTGGTCACATTTGGAATTCCCAAAGATAACCTTTGGCCCCAACTTGGACTTATAGTTGGATAGATTGTTCTTGCTGCCTGTCATATGTTTGGAGCAGCCACTGTCCAGGTACCATGTTTGATTATTTGCTGGATAGCTCTTCACCTGCAATGAAAATAGTTAAATGTTCTTAACCCAGGTTACCTTGGGTCCTTTGCTTTCCTGGTATGAAAAGATGGAAATAACAGAATATTCTGGTTGGGATTTATATCCTAGAGGGTGATATCTCCTAGATGGTATGACCCAATCAGCTAGTGGATTAAAAGTTTTCCTGGAATTATTTAAGTTTCTGTTATAATTAAAGTTTTGGTTAGGTCTTTCTGGGTTCGACAAATTTCTGTGAGTTCGTCAACCAGAGTTCGATGAATTGGGTTGAGATCGTCGATCTCTGCCCAGAGAATGAACATATTCATTTTTTATGTCCCACGTTCATCGACCTCTGCTCGACGAACCATACAGAGTTCATCGATCGCAGTTAGACGAATAATTATAACTATAGTTTTCGTTCAGAGTTCGTCGATCTGGGTTTGACGAACTGGCTGCATTTCGTCGATCTAAGTTCGACGAATTCTGCTGAACCTTGTTTTTACTTAAGGTTTTCTGATTTTTGGTTTTCAGACCTATTGATTTGGGAACATTTTTTATTGTTTGTTTATTGTTTATTTTCTCTTTCCCTTTTTCAGAAACAAATTTAATAGGGGTTGTCAGTATGTTTTTCTTGAGGATGGGGGGCAAACTTGATGAAGCGCCCAAGCCTAGCTTGCCATTGAGTCTGGCATTTACAGTGCTTGTGATGTCCATCATTTTGAGGCTTCTTCCATTAAGAGTCTCCTCAAGTTGTTTAGCCTCACAAAGCTCAGTCTTTAACATTATTATTTGTTCATTAGCTAAACACAGTTCATCTTTTAATCTATTATTTTCAGAGTTTACATTTTCTAAAATTCCTATTTTCTCCCTCAGAGTTTTAATCTCCTTTTCTGAATTAATCAAATCTATACACATTATTTTAAATTCAAATTTAAAGGAATCAGAACTGTAATCAAAAGAAGACAATACCTTGTCAGCTTCAGAATCTGAGGCTGCTTCATTGTCTGAATCATCTACTTCTGAATGGCTCCTGGAAGCATCAATTGTCATGAGGTAAACCTCCTTGGCCCTTGTCTCTTACTCATCTTCACTGGAGATAGAAGATGTTGATTCTTCTTCAGTCTCACTCCAGGTTTCAGCCACAAAACCCTTCTCCTTTTTGTATTTGCTGGAAGAAGGTCTGATGTTGTGTTGTTTTCTGGTATCTTTCTCTTCTCTTGTCTTTCTTCTGATTCTCTGGACACTCAGAGATGAAGTGCCCAGGCTTCCTGCATCCAAAATACACAACTTTTTTGGTTGGTGTCTTATCATATCTAGGCTTGTCATCCTGCCTTGATGACTTCCTCCTGAAATATTTTCTTGCCAGCTTATAGAATCTTTTGGCAAAAAGACTCATGAGTTCTTCATTTGTTGAGGCAGTCTCTGTCTCTTCAGCTGCCTTAAAAGCAATGTTATGCTCTTTTCTTGCTGGAGGGGGTGTTCTTTGCTCAGCTGCCTCCCTGGATTTAATCAGCTGTTCATAGGACTTTAGTTTGCCTAATAGAGATTCAGTGGATATCTCATTTAGTCTTCTGGCCTCCTTGATGGGCCAGATCCTTGAATCCTATGAGCTTGGGAAGCACATAAGGATCTTGTCATTTGCTTCAGCCAAGGTGATTTCTTTATCTAAGGTCCTTAGCTCACTGATGATGGAGCTAAGCCTGTTGTACATCACTTCAACTGTTTTTGTTTCATCCTTTTTGAAGTTTTCATATTGTGTGATGAGGTTTGATCTTCTATCTTTCCTCTCATCTGCTGAGCCAACAACCATTTGGTTGAGTGAATACCAGATTGCTTTTGCAGAGGTGCACTCAGCCACCTTTTGAAAAATGTCATCAGACATTGTTTGTGCCAATATGTTCATTGTCTTGGCATCAGCAATCTTTGCTTTCTTCTGGGCCTCAGTCCACTCAGGTAGTGGAACTGCAGTTGTGCTTGAAGATGTTGCTGTAGAGGTAGATGCAGTGGCTTGAGGAGGACCTGTCAAGATGGAATTGTAGATATCTTCATCAATAGAGTTCATGTACAATTTGATTCTTGCCTTCCAGATGGCAAACCTATTTAGTTTGCAAACTGGAGGTCTGGTGCTTGTATAGTCCTTATTCTGTGTCATAGCTGTGTATATAAATCTAAATGGAAATAAAAAAAATTTAGATCTAACAAAGGATCTTTGGTTCAAGGGTTAGCTTGTACAACCAAAGTAACCACCTCTGATACCAATTGAAAGTGAGCTGTTAGATCAGGAATACTCTAGAGGGGGGTGAATAGAGTATTTAGGGTTTATAAAATTTTCTTCTAATTTTATCTAGTGCAGGAACAAAATAAAACAGCAATCCTAACAAACAGCCACAGCACAAAAATAAAAGAAAAGAGCAATCCAGACAACATAAGAATTTATAGTGGTTCCCCTAAACTTGGGTACATCCACTCTTCTATCACCCTGGTAGGAATCCACTTAGATTTTTGATCAGGTGTCTGACACCAATGAACTTTTGATCAGGTGCTCAAAAACCAACCCAAGTCTTTTGGAAGGAGACTTGTGAACCAGAATAATTTTGAAGGGAATTAAAACCCTGTACAAAGGTGGGGATGAGAGAGTGATGAAAGTCTTCTTTTCTCAATCACAATGAAAAGACTATGTGGATTCAGTGATGTTGTCAAAGCTCCCCCTGAGATGTAAAAGGGTTCAGGCTAGGAAGCTTTACACACGGTGAGTAGGTCTTCAATCTGCAGCCTTGACCAGAGAAATCTCCAGGAACTTCTTTGATAGATGGATTTCTTGTTGTCCTTTGAAGTGTCCTGCAGAGATGAAGAAGGAAGACTCTTGATATTTGATTGATTGTTCTTCTTCTTCCAGAAGCAGATGTTCTTCTGGTCTTGGGCTTATTTTCTGTAAGCAGAGTTCTTTGTAAGAAGGAGCAGAGATAGAGAGATCCTTATTTTTCAGACTAATTGTATTTTTTGTGTGTCTATCTCTCTTGTTCTTCTGTATTCTGTATATATGACTTCATCTTGCAGGAAGAAGAGAGAAAATCTCTTTTATATTTCCTGTCAAAATGGTCTTTTGAAATTTGAATCTTCTGTAATCAATGTTGACGGCCTAGAGAATAAACAGCATTGAATTATTTCCCCAACTGTCCCATGGAAAAATGGTAGGCAATAATCCTGGAGAATACCATAATCAATGCTCTTCTAAAGGTTATATTCAGAGAATATTAGAGCACTAATTACTCAGGAATTATTGCAGTAGAATGGGGACAGAAGGATGGAAAAATTACTAAGTCTGGATTCGTCAAACTGATAGCAGAAATCGTCGAGCTGAGTCCACAGTTCATCGAGCAGAGTTGCTGAGTTCGTCGACCAGATGACTTCTGTTCGTCGAGCTGAGTTCCAAGATCGTCGAGCTGAGAGTAGAAAACTGCATTATCCAGACTTGCTTTTTTTGTGTCTCAATTTCGTCGAGCTGAGATTGTAACTTCGTCGACTGGAGATGATTCTGGACTTGGAATAATTTCATATGCTTCTGGATGAAAGTGTTGAAGTGAAGTATCCAGAATTCGTCGACCTAAGAATTGGTTTCGTCGAGCTGAGGACCACTTAACTGTTGTTGGATAACTCTAGCTATTGTGGTCACAGTTCGTCGAGCTAAGAATCAAGTTCGTCGACCAAAGTCTGACTCTGGACTTAGAATAAAGAGATGTTTTCTGATCTTGAAGTGTTGAAGTATAGTGTCCAAAGTTCGTCTACCTGAGTACCAAGTTCGTCGAGCTCAGCTTAGAGAATTTACTGAAAGAATTAGTGTCTAACCACCTAGATGGGGGTGAATAGGTGTAATTCCTTTTTTTAAGGCAGAATATTTATTCTTTTAATTAATCAGAAATTGTAAGTTCTACAGCTAACACAGCACAGCATTCACAGAAACATTCAATCACAAACTGCACATAGTTTTTATAGTGGTTCCCCAAGGTCTGGGTACATCCACTTCCCCCTTTGCCTATCTAGCAGTGTGCTAGATTCGGCCTAACTTCTTCTCTTCTCCTTAGATACTCAGATCTTACAACTCAGAACCCAACAAGGCTCCTACAACTCAGAGTGAGTCCACACTCCTACAGCTCAGGCAATCTGCCCTACCTCAGCCTACACAAGGCCTATAACTCAGAGATATAAATCTCCTACAACTCAGGCTCACAGCCCTACCTCAGCCTTCAACAAGGCCTACCACTCAGAGATCTAAATCTCCTACAACTCAGCCTTTATATAACAGGCTTACAGCTCAGATCTAGAATAGATCCTACAGAAAATAGATTTTACAAAGTGTTTTACCACCACCCAGGTAGAGAGAGAAGGGATGGATGGTTTCTTGATCAGTTCTTGGAAGAATTGATGACACATATTTTGACTAAAATATGTTCATCATTATTATTATATTTATATTATAAATTATATGTATTTACTCTTAATTTTAATATAATTATCTAATTATTAATTTATCATAATTATTTATACTAATATCATTTTATTTTGTTTTGTGACAGGCCTGGGGGGAATTCGGCACGATTCGACGTAAAACGCCCGCTGTCAATTTTTGTACGAGAAATATTTCCCATGCAAATAAGTTTCGCATGCATGTTGCTTTCCCACACCTTTTCTCTCTCCTCTACATGTATAAATAGTTATAACTATCAATACATGTAGCCTCCTTTCCCATGCAAGCCTCTTTACAAAATTATTTCATGAAGCATCTTCTTATTTTAATTTTTATATAATTCTCTCCCATAAATACATCATGTCATGTTGCCACTCATTTTATTTTTTCATTTACATGTGGCCAGCCACATTCCTTCCTCTTCTCTATTTTTAGTTTTTTCTCTCTCTCCCTTTCTCCCCCCCCCCCCATATTTTATTTTCTCCACCACTATTAATAGTAAACCTCATTTACATGTGGCCTGCCAAACCTTTCAATTCATAACCGCCCACCTCCAAGAAATTTAATTAAAACCGGTCATTCATAACCTCCTTAATCAAAACCGCTCACCTTAAGTTCCTCCTTCATTTCTTAATTAATCACATTAACTCCAATCAATTAAAACCCCATATTCATTAATTCATCACCATTTCATGTGGCCGGCTACCTCCATGTTAAACTCCCTCATGCATTCACCTTTTCACCTCCCTCCACCTCTTCATTTCCCCACATTTATTCTCACCAATTAAACCATATGTCCTTTCATTTTCTTCTTTATCTAGATCCTTCCATGGTTGCTATAAAAGGAGCATGAAGCCAAGTCTTTTAGGAGAGAGAGGAAAAAAGTTAGAGTTGGAGAAGAGAGCAAGTTCAAGAGAGAGAGAGAGAGAGAGTTCTACCTTGTATGAGAGTTTCTTTTATGTTGTCTCTTATGCTTTAATTTTCATTGTGTTGTGTACTTTTGTTATTTCCCTTCTAATGAAAATGCAAACTTTTTATTTCATTGTTGTTATTTTCTTTATCATGAGTAGCTAAATTCTTTCTTAGTACTTGATTGGTTAGTATTGGGATGAAGATTTAATTATAATCTTTCGTCTCTAATTTTTGAATTTCTCATTGCGATTTATTTCCAATTAAAATTTGGCGACGAGTATATATTGCTAGTATATAAAATTTCGCTATCTGATTGGTAGTCTAGTTAGCCGAGAGGCTCGTGAATGTCATGGATCGCTCTAAAATAAAGAGATTTTGATATTCTTCTTTGAGAATTGAGGATATCAAAACTTTTGGATTTGGGATTTATCGTTCATGCAATTTTAAATTACTTTCAAATTTTAAGAGATTATGCTTGAAATGTTTTTTAAAATTAGGCGATAGTTGTCTCTAGCGAGTTGCTATTGTATTTTTCAATCCCCCAATCAAAACGGATTCTCAAGAATTAGAACGCATCTTTTATAATCGGATTCCCAAGAACGCCCAATCAAGTGCTAAATCGTGAATTTTCTCGTTAATTAACTCTCTTCGTTTCTACAAAAACCAAAACCAATTTTCACTCGATAAGTTAATAGTTCCACCTTGTGAGTAGAAGTGCTCAAAAGACCCGTAAAATACGACACTTGATCATACTACAAGCGATAGGTGCACTTGCCTACTATAACAATCAGAAATTAAGCGTCAAGTTTTTGGCGCCGTTGCCGGGGACGTAATTTTTGATATTTTGAAAGCAAGGTTTTATTACTCTTATCATTTTCTTATTTTTTTTCATAAAAATTTGGATTTTTAAATTTTTATAATTAAAACTTCTAGCGAAAGGGTCGTGTTGGGTTTTCATCCCACAAGACCGCCTAGTACCTCAAGAGTCCTTCACCGGGTATTCCTTGGGAAGTCCTAGAATTTTTTTATTTTATAAATTTTTAATCTTAAAATTTTTATGTGTGGTGTATGACCCGAGGGAATCCGTCAGCTCTTTTTGATTTGGATCCGGAAATCGAGCGAACCCTTCGGCACCGCTTACGATTTCGAGTTCCGAATTTTCAAGATACGGAATCCTTAGAAGACACTCCTAATCCTTCATTAATTCTCTCTCCGTCACCGCCTTCTTCTTCTCCTTCTTCATTTATTTCTTCTTCCCATTCCCCTAGATCTCCTTCTTCTTCTTCTTCCAATATGGGTGAGCCAAATGCGGTCGAACAAAGGACTATGTCCTATTATTCCCGTCCAAACTTGAACGAGGCTCAATCTAGTATTGTTCGCCCCGCTATTGCCCCCAATAATTTTGAGTTGAAGTCAAGCATCATCCAAATGGTACAACAATATATACAATTTGATGGGCTTCAAGATGAAGATCCAAACGCGCATATTTCTAATTTCTTAGAAATATGCGATACTTTTAAAATTAATGATGTATCTGATGATGCCATCCAGCTAAGGTTATTTCCATTTACATTGCACACTAAAGCCAAGCAATGGTTGAATTCTCTACCAAGAGGATCAATCACAACATGGGCTCAAATGACGGAAAGATTTCTTACGAAATACTTTCCGCCGGCTAAAACGGCTAAATTGCGCAATGATACTACTTATTTCTCCCAACTTGATTCGGAAACGTTATATGATACTTGGGAGTGTTTCAAGGAATTGCTTCGTTGATGCCCTCATCATGCAATTCCGGATTGGTTACAAATCCAAACCTTTTATAACGGCCTAAATTCTCAAACTAGGCAACATATCGATGTCGCCACCGGTGGAACGCTTAATAACAAAACACCGGCGGCCGCCCAAGAGCTTATAGAAGGTATGGCTTTGAATACCTATCAATGGAGTACACCTCAGTCTAAACCACCTAAACCGGCCAGGATGTATGAAATTGATACGGTCTCCAATCTTTCTCTCCAGGTTAAGATGCTAAACAAACGATTAGAAGAGATGTCTGCTTCCTCTTCTACACCGATATGGGATCGTACTTCTTCCCCCTCTCCCACTACGTTGGCCGAGCATGTGGATTATATGGGAAATCCGAATCGGCCACCCTTTAATCCGGGTAATACTAATTATGGTGATACCTATCACCCGGGTTATAAAAACCACCCTGAAAGTGCAGGTTAGATCTGATATACTCTAGAGGGGGTGAATAGAGTATGGTGCTTGTTAGAAACTTTTTACAACTCTTGTTGTATTCCTAAGTGAACAGGGAAGCAAATAAGATAAAGTAAACACAACAACTAACTAAACACAGAGCAATCACAGACCACAGCCAGAAAACAAAATAAAATAAGCAACCAGATGACACAAGGAGCTATAGTGGTTCCCCAACCAATCTGGGTACATCCACTCTTCTACCACCCTAGGTAGTAATCCACTGCAGGATGAGTTGATCAGGTGTCCTGAGCACCAATGGGTTTTGATCAGGTCCCCAAAAACCAAACCCTCAAGTCTTTTGGAAGGAGACTTGCAACCAGAATAATTTTGAAGGGATTTAAAACCCTGTATAGGAATTGGAGAGAGGGTGATAGTGTCTTCTATGTCAACAGTCAGAGAGAAGACTTGTGGATTGATTGTAGCAGCTCTTGCTCCCCCTGAGGTCTTGAATTGGTCAGGAATGCTGGAGCACTGCTTCATGGTGATAGGCCTTCAATGACCTAGAATGTCTGGACCAGAACTGCTTCAGGAACTTCTTTGACAGATTGATTGATTGTTGTCCTTTGAAGTTATCCTGTGAATAGAGAGAAGAAGACTCTTGATTGAATTTAGTTGTTCTTCTTCTTCTTGAGAGAGTTCTCTAGTCAAGGCTGATTGTAGTCAAGAACTTTAGATTTTCGAAATGTTTGTTCTTCTGCAACTTCAGAGTATTTTTTGTACTATAATTCTTGAACTCTATCACTGCTTCATCCTGTTCTTTTTCTGTGTGTCTGTGTATATCTGACTTAGGAATATTCAAACTTTTGAATGTCGAGCAGTAATTACAGTCGGCCTTGGAAAGAATCAGCAATCAATGACTTTCCTAACTGTCCCATGGAAAAACGGCATGTAATCGTCCATAGTCAATGCGCGTTCTAACGGTAACATTCCGAGAAGATCTGGCATTAAATGTTCAGGAATCAGCGCCAAGAAACGGGACGGGAACCTTGAAGAAAACCTAATCTGGATTCGTCGAACGAAGAACACAATTCGTCGAACTGCACTTGTGTTCGTCGAGCTGAGCTTGAGTTCGTCGAGCTGAGCTTGAGAGAGTTCGTCGAGCTGAGCTTGAGTTCATCGAGCTGAGCTTGAGAGAGTTTGTCGACTAGACAGTCTTCATTCATCTAACAGACATTCTTCATTCGTCGAGCTGAGAATCAAATTCGTCGAACAGAGAATAGTTCTGGACTTGGACAAAATATCCTGCATCTGCTAAAATGTGGTGCCGACATAAGTTGGTGTCGACAGATTGATCTTGGTGTCGACACAAATCCTCTGGTGTCGACATAAGCTGGTGTCGACTGAAATCCTGGTGTCGACACAAGTTGGTGTCGACTAAAATCCTGGTGTCGACACAAGTTGGTGTCGACTAAAATCCTGGTGTCGACACAAGTTGATTGGTGTCGACACAAACCCTAAGTGTCGACACAAAATCTCTGAGTCCAGAAATCGTCGAGTAGAGATTATCATTCGTCGACCTGAGAAGCTGTGAACTTGAGGTCCAAGTTCGTCGAGCTCAGAATATAATTCGTCGACCGAAGCTTGAAACTGGACTTAGAAAAATTTGAAGTTCTCCTGACTTTGGCTTGATGTAGAGCCTGAGTTTTCGTCGAACAGAGAACCCAGATCGTCTAGCTCAGCACTAAGAAATGTCTCAAGATCGTCGAGCGCAGAACTCCTTTCGTCGAGCGGAGTTCGACGAACGTTGAACTCACTTTACTTAGTCTTGAAAACTTGTGAGTCTGGAGTCTCTGAGGGTCTTGTTGAAAGCTGGTCCACCTGGAGTTGAGCCTAAGGACTTAACCTAGACTCTAAGACACAAATTGACCCTGGCTATACATGATGGGTCACATCCTAAGTCAGTGAACCTAGCCCAAATCAACTAGGGATCCAACAATCTCCCCCTATTTGGGTGAGGTCACTAACAGAGACTCAAGACAGAAAAACAAAGCAAGAAAAGAGATATATCTGGCAGAGAATTATAACACATGCAACAGATATATATATACACACAGCTTTGTTTAATAGATATCACAGTTTAAAGACAAATAACAGACAGAAAGTAAAACAATAAGAAAATTACTTCTTTGGCTTCTTCTACTGAGGTTTGTCTTCTGCTTTCTTTTCTCCTGGCTTCTTGAAAATGATTTCTCTGTTAGGATTTTGAGCTTGAGCCACTATCATGGTCATATCAGCTGCCCCAATAATTTTCAATGATGTAGCCATGGGGACAACTACTTCTGGATGAAGTTTCATATAATCATCAACATTAAATAGTTTGTTGCCTTTGTCAAATCTTTTCAGCTCTTCCTTTCTATACTTTGACATAGTAGAAAGACCAGAAATATATTTTCCTTCTGCTTTAGCTTTATTTATCAATGATAGACCAATCAGCTCTTGGTATCTAGCCATTCTTGTTGTATTTGCAGTCTCTGTATCTTCAAAAGGAATTGGAGGAGAGAGAGGTCTTTTTGGGCTTTCAGCTTTATGAGCTTCAGAACTTTGTTGTTGTTGCTGCTGCTGCTTATGCTGTTGACTTCCTGAGGAGGATGGCCTCTGCTGGCTGCTTCCAGAAGATCTCCCTGACTGTCTTAATAAGTTTGCATTGGGGCAGATCTCTGGGATCTAGAGACACTGACACCAGCTGCTGGAGGAGGAGGAGGAGGATCCTTCATGTATCTGTGTACTAGAGGAGGGGAGTATCTCCTGCTTCTCTTTCTATCTTTCTACTGGTTTTTGGAGAGCCACATCCATGCTGGCATTCCCTTATATGGAGTCACATTGTGCAGAATATAGTAGGGAGTGTCTGCAGTAGGATTTGACTTGGGAGGAGGAGCATCCTTTCTCTTCTTTGCCAACAATCGCTTTTTCCTACTAACTGTGTCCTCATCAGAATCATGAATATCATCATCATTAGATTCTGAATCCTGAGGGGTATCATACAATGCATCCAAAGCTTTTAAAGCTTTATCAGAAACAACAGCCTTTGCTGGAGGAGGGGCAGAAGGTTCAGGAATAAGAGTTTCAGCAATAAGAGAAGAATTATCTGTACAAGATTCAGAAACAAAAGAGACAGAGCTATCAGCTACTGCCTTATTCTCTTCTTCAATGTCTGCCTGAATAAGCTCATCTAGAGTAGGCATAGGAGAGTCATCCATAATAAAATCTGGTGTTGAGACTGGCACTGATGTATCTTCTGGAATGACTTTTGAGCTAGAGGCAGAGAGAGCAAAATTGTCACAGAGTTTCTTGGCCACTGCTGGACTAGCCGGAGAGGTATATGGTACCATAGCCAAATAAGGCTTAGAGAAATCTGCTGGAGGGAATTTCATATGTATAGTGTCAAAACATCTCAACAAAACTGATAAAGTCACTGTGGGATTTAAATAGAAATCACCAACAGGTGGTATTTGAGCAACTGACTCATCCAAATCAATATCAGTATTCATAAATTGAATTAACTCAGACATCTCAGCATCAAAGTCTGTCAAAATTGGTGTATCCTTATCTGAATCTGAATCTGCTGGAGAGGCAACTGCTGTGACTGCTGCTGCTGTATCTGCATCTGCTGCAACTTCATCACAAAGCATCTCCCCCTGCCTGGGTTCAGGAATACCTGGAGCCAGGCCCCTATATGAAGAGGGGACAGCAGATAGAAGAGAGATCTGGGCAGATAAGGAATTAATGGAGGTCACAAGAGGTGTAATGGCCTCTTGGATCAAGGATTTGATGAGAGGTGTGAGCAAACGAATGAGGGTAGATGGATCAAATGGGGAAGGGGAAGGGGATGGAATGGGAGGAGGAATAACAGATGGAGGGGGGCATCTTGCATGATTTCATCTGATGGTATATTATAAGATGGGATGGTGGATAAGTGTGGGGGAAGAGGAGACTGTAGAGGTGTAGGAATAGGAATGTCTTGAGGGGAATCTGGAGGAGTGGGTTGATGATCAACTTGCAAGGGGGAAGATGGAGGTGGAGATGGAATGTTTGTCAGGTCAAGTGGTGGAGATGAAGGAGGGGTAGGTACATGAGGAGGCTTCTTTGGAGGAAGAGGTGCTGGAATACATGGTTGAGATGGAGGAACCTCTTCAGCAGGGTGGAGAGCGGCCTTTACAGCCCTTGTGCTCTCAGAAGTTTGGAGGGAGGAGGAAGAAGCCTTTGAGGGCTTGGAGATGGTCCTCTCCCAAATGCCAAACAGAGCGCAAGTGAGGCGCTTGCTGGTGTTTATGAAGATGGTCGAGGAGACCATACATTCAGCAGCCTTCGCTTGAATAAATATGCCCAAAATTCTGCCAAAGCAGACTTCCTTCTTGTTGTTCTTCTTTTTAATCAATTCAAAGAACACCTTACTCCAATCAACCTGTCGCTTATTCACTACTGCACACATTATTAGAAATTGGTGACGGGTAATATAGTTATGAGCAGAGTGCTTGGCCATCAGAATCTTTTCCGTAATATCTGCCAGAAATTGGTAGGCGGCGGATAATTGTTTTTTCAACAACTTATTAGGGTTGTTCCCAGAGAAACCCATTAGTTTCAGCATATCATTGAATTCCTCAGAATCCATTTCCAGATTGTCTTCTCCGTTCACTAATCCAAATACTTCAGTGAGAACTGCGGGAGAGAGGGAAACAGTAGTGTTCCTTATATTGCCGGTCAAAACATCTTCTTCAGAAACTGTAGATGTATATACCCATTCTCGTATTTTCGTTCCATGACGTCTAATGCGCCTGGTCATGAAATCCTTTAAACTGAGTTCTTCCAGTAGTTCCAAGATGTAAAGGAAGACGGGGTCAAAGTGTTGAAACGACTCAAAGTCCATGTCGAATCCAGTGTCAAACTTCATTTCAACCAGAGCACCTGAGGGAATCGCCATTGATGTCCTGCAAGAAAAACACAGAGAGAAACAGCGATCAAGAGCAAAGGAACTGAAAGTGCGGGACGGAGGTCGAAGAAAACATAGATATAAGATTTTCAGAATATGAATCGACAAACTCCGTTCCATGAAAAATAAAAATTCTTCGAACTGAGCTCGACGAAATAAATTATAGATAGATGATTCATCGATCTCATCTAGAAGAATCGAAAACAGTTCGTCGAACTCCGTTCGACGAAATGTCTTCTTGAAGCAAAGTTCGTCGATCTCTGGTCGACGAAAATTATTTCCTCACACAGAGAATTCGTCGATCTCCGTTCGACGAGAATCTCTCAAACTTTCCCTAATTCGTCGAACTTCGTTCGACAAACTCTGGAAAATTCGTCGAATGCAGACAGAAACTAGGTTAACTCTTCTCCATCAATCATTCCCAGTTGATTTATAAGGAACAGATGGTTTTTCTCATCCAATGGCTTGGTGAAAATATCTGCTCTCTGTAGATCAGTAGGAATGTGGATAAAGTTAATTTTCTTCTTGTCCATATTATCTCTAATGAAATGATATCTTATTTCAATATGTTTGGTCCTAGAATGGTGAACTGGATTCTGTGATATAGCAATAACACTAGTATTATCACAAAATAATGTTGAATTATTTAAGTTGACACCATAATCTAAGAGTTGGTTTTGTATCCATAGTATTTGTGAACAGCAACTACCAGCAGCCATGTATTCTGCTTCTGCAGTTGATGTAGACACAGATGTCTGTTTTTTACAAAACCAGGAGACAAGTCTCATACCAAGGAACTGGCATGTTCTAGAGGTACTTTTCCTGTCCTCTCTACATCCAGCATAATCAGCATATGAGTATCCAGTTAACTCAAACTCTGACTCTGCAGGATACCAGAGTCCTAGACTAGGGCAACTTTTTATATATCTCAAAATTCTTTTTAGGAAAATAAGGTGAGATTCTTTAGGGTTCACTTGGAACCTAGCACAAAGGCATGTGCCAAACATTATGTCAGGTCTGCTAGCTGTTAGGTATAATAGGGATCCAACAATTGCCCTATAATTTTTCTGATCTACAGGTTTCCCTACTGCATCAGAATCCACAACAGCATTTGTAGCCATAGGGGTTTTCATCCCTGAAGCATCACCCATCCCAAACTTTTTGATAAGCTTTTTAGCATACTTTGCTTGGGAGAGGAAGTTACCATCTGGGAGCTGCTTCACTTGGAGACCAAGGAAGTAGGAAAGCTCACACATGCTACTCATCTCAAATTTTGAATGCATGAGGTCAGCAAACCTCTTGCACAATTTGGGATCAGTAGACCCAAAAATAATGTCATCCACATATATTTGTACTAACAATGTTTGGTCCTTATGATATCTAGTGAAAAGTGTTTTATCTATGGTTACTCTTGTAAATTTATGCTCTAAAAGAAAGCTTGCTAGGGTCTCATACCAAGCTCTTGGAGCTTGCTTTAAACCATAGAGAGCTTTATGCAATTTAAAAACAAAATAGGGTTGAGTTGGAGAGATAAAACATGGAGGTTGTTCTACATAGACCTCTTCTTGAAGTACTCCATTTAGAAATGCACTTTTGACATTCATCTGGTAGACCTTGAATCTCTTGTAAGCTGCATAGGCAAGGAATATCCTAATGGCCTCTAACCTTGCAACAGGGGCAAAGGTTTGTTCATAGTCTATTCCTTCCTCTTGTCTGTAGCCTTGAGAAACAAGTCTAGCCTTGTTTCTTACTATGTTGCCTTGAGCATCCAACTTGTTCCTGTAGACCCATTTGGTTCCAATAACTGGATAGTTATGTGGTCTTGGAACCAAATCCCAAACTCTACATCTCTCAAACTGATTGAGTTCCTCTTGCATTGCAATGATCCAGTGGGAATCTTGCTCTGCCTCATGAATGGTGAGAGGTTCAATTTGAGAGAGAAAACAGGCATGCATCAAGTCTTGGTTGAGTTGATGCCTTGTCTGTACACCTGCTGAAATGTCTCTAATTACTTGAGATCTGGGGTGATCTCTAAGTGTGACAAGATCAGTTGGTGTAGTTGGTTGAGCAACAGCTTTAGTATTTAATTCCTCTTGGGGAATGATACTAGCTGTTGGGGGAAGTTCAGCCACTTCCTCTTGAGTTTCCTCTTCACTATCTTCAGCAACCTGTGGAGTGGGATGGTTTGACACTTCTTGGGTAAGGTTCAGTCCATCCATAGACTCACACAGTGGTGGAACCTGCAAAGAGCTTATGGTAGAAATCTCTTTCCCTTTGTATGACATGTTAGTCTCATCAAAAGATACATGAATAGATTCTTCAATTTTATGAGTTGATATATTGTACACCCTATAAGATTTACTGATCATGGAGTATCCCAGAAATACTCTTTCATCAGCTTTAGCTTGAAATTTTGCTATGTATTTCTTGTCATTATTATGAATGTAGCAAATACAACCAAAGATTTTGAAGTAATCTACTTTAGGTTTCTTCCCTTTGAGTAATTCATAGGGAGTTTTGCCCTTCAGTTTATGTATCAAACTTCTATTCAACACATAGTTGGAGGTGTTCACTGCCTCTGCCCAAAAGGATAGAGAAAGGTGAGCATCTGACAACAATGTAGTAGCAGATTCAATAAGGGTTCTATTTTTCCTTTCAGCTACCCCATTTTGTTGAGGAGTTCTAGGAGCTGAGAAAGTGTGTCTGATCCCTTCACTTTGACAGAACTCTTGCATAAGAAGAGAATCAAACTCTGTACCATGATCACTTCTGATCAGGGCAATGTGAGTGTTGAACTCAGTCTGTATGTATTTGAGAAACTCTGTCAAACATTTAAAGTTACCAGACTTCTTCCTCAGAAAGAACACCCATGTGAATCTAGAGAAGTCATCTACAACCACTAAAGTATAAGATTTCCCTCCTGAGCTTTGTACTGTGATGGGTCCAAAGAGATCCATGTGTAACAGATACAAAATCCTAGGTGAATCACTCTTATTAAGTGACTTGAAACTATTTTTAGTTTGCTTGCCTAATTGACAAGCCCTGCAAAGTCCTTCCTTCTTGTAGGGGCCAGAAGGTAGTCCTCTAACAAGGTTGTCCTTGGATAGTCTAGCAATGGTTCTAAGTTTTATATGTCCTAATCTCTTATGTCATAGTTCATTAGGTCTACAAATCGAATTAAACAGGCATATATCTACCTTAGTTGAAAGGAAATCTACAAGATAGATGTTACCTTTCCTTTTACATGTCAACATAGTTATGTTGTCTCTGATTTGATCTTGCATAAGGATTTGCTAAATGTCACTTGATAGCCTTCATCACACAGTTGACTGATGCTGATTAAGTTGTGCTTCAGTCCTTCCACATAGGCTACCTTCTTGGATGTGACTGTGTCAATCTGGACTGCACCATATCCTTTTGTTAGTCCAAAGTTTAAATCACCAAATATTACTTTGGGTCCAAGCTTGGCTTTGAAGGATGTGATATTGTCCTTGTTTCTTGTCATGTGCTTTGAGCACCCACTATCCAGATACCATTGCTGGTTTTATGTTGGATAGGCCTTCACCTGTACATAAAACAATTTACTTATTTTTGACCCAGTTTACCTTGGGCCTAGGTTGATAACCTTTGAATTCAGAAATGAAAGACATCTTTGGTTGACTCTTATAGCCTTCAGGATGATATCTCCTTGGAGGTATTATCCATTCAGTATAAGGGTTAAATCTTTGAGATGTGGGACCTCTAGAATTGAAGTTTGATTTGCCCTTGAAAGATTTTTCAAAACTCTGATCTCTGCTCGACGATCGCTGAGCTGAGTTCGACGATCTTGGGTCAGATCGTCGAGCTCCGTTCGAAGATCGACTGTGGCAGAGTTCAGGGTTCAGAGATCGTCGACCTGAGTTCGACGATTTAGCCTGAGATCGTTGATCTTCATTCGACGATCGTCTAGCTTCATTCGACGATTTTTGTTGAACTCTTGTTTTCTTAGGTAAGTCAGAATTCTTCCTAGCTACCACTACAACTCTCTTACCTTTATCATAGATAAACTTGATTGGGGTTGTTAATACTATAGGTTGGATAGATGAGGCACCCAAGCCCAGTGTACTATTGAATCTTGAGTTCACTGTGCTTGTGATGTCCATTAGTTTGATACATCTCCCATTGAGGGATTCTTCAAACTTTTTGGACTCTGATAGCTCACCTTTCAGTGAGGCTGTCTGCTCCCTACAGCATTTCAACTCCTTAGAGAGTTTGAGGTTTTCTGATTTTAAAGTACTGTGTTCAGATAACTGATTTCTGAGAGAAATGATTTCCTTCTCAGATTATAATAAATCTAAACATAGTGCTTTAAACTCACACTTGAAGTCCTCAGATATGAAATCAAAAGAACTTATTACCTGATCCTCTTCAGATTGAGTCTCTGACTCCGACTCTTCTGCATCAGAATTTTGTTGTGAGGCATTGATAGCCACCATGCAGAATTCTTTTTCATCAGCATCATCTTCATCATCACTAGAGCTAGATGAAGCTTCAGATTCTTCTTCTGTCTCACTCGAAGTTTCAGCTACAAACCCCTTCCTGGTGTGTTTGTTCTTGCTGGAGGAGGGTTTGTCATTGATGTTCTTCCTGAAGTCTTTGTCTTTTCTTCTTTTCTTCCTGTCCTTTTTGTCCTTATACTGATTTTCTGGACAGTCAGACACCATGTGGCCTGATTTCCTGCATCCAAAACAAATAATCTCTTTGTTATTTGATTTGTCATACCTTGGCTTGTCATGCTCTTTGTATGATCTTTTCCTGAAATCCTTCTTGGCCATTTTATAGAATCTTCTGGCCAGTAAGCTTAGCGGCTCTTCATTTCCTGTGACCTTGTCTTCAGGCTGATCTTCAATGGCTTTGAAAGCTATTGATTTTTCCTTTCTTGTAGCTGGTGAGGCAGCCTTCTGCTCTTCTTCTCTATTCTTGATGAGCAGCTCATAAGACTTGAGCTTGACCAAGAGAGCTTCAGTTGTGATCTCATTTAGGCTTCTGGCATCATTGATTGGCCAGATCCTTGAGTCCTAAGTGCTTGGGAAGCACATTAGGATTTTATCATTGAGCTCAGTCAATGAGATCTCTTTGTCCAATGATTTTAGCTCATTGACTATGAGACTGAGTCTATTATACATATATGTTACTGACTAAGCTTCTCCTTTCTTGAAGTTCTCATACTAGGTTATGAGATGAGATCGTTTATCTTTTCTCTCATCAGCAGATCCTGAGACTATCTCAGATAGCTTGTCCCAGATATCCTTTGTTGAGTTGCATTCAGCTACCTTTTGGAATATTTCATCAGACATAGTCTGGGCTAGAATGTTCATAGCCTTAGCATCTGCAACTTTCCATTTCTTGATTTCTGCTTCTGTTCCTGAAGGAAGTGGAACAGCACTTGTACTTGTTGTTAAATTTTCTCAACGTGGTCAGCAAGATAGCCCAAACGCCAAATTAATATCTTCGGAACTACCCAGTTCGCACGTTGAACCAGCGGAAACTAAGGACTAGAGGTACAAAGGTTAATCCCAACAAACAATGGAAGCACAAGCAGGTCTTTTATTCATTCACTTCTTTACAATGCGAGGCATACATAGCGAGACATGATTTCGCTAGTATAACAGTTGAAAACAGAAAGCACCAATAAACAAGCCGGGCGGACAGCACCGGAGTCCGCCGAGACCGCGAGGTCGTCGAGGTCGCTGAGTCCGCTGAACTTGCCCGAGCTAAGCTGCAATCCGCCGAATAGACACGGAGTCCGCCGAAGCCGCGAGGCCGCGCGGACACATCGTTATTCGCCTCCTGCTGAACCTGAACTGAGGAACACCCCTACCCGCCTGAAGCCGGCGGACAGGTTATTGAAGCTGGCAAAGATGAAACAGAACTGACAAGCCGCAGAGCGACCTCCTGCTGAGTCCGTAGAGACCGCACACTTCCAAGTACTTGACCAAAGTCACAGCCAAACTCCTGGCTCCTTGAAGCTACCCGCGCGACCTGCAAATAGCAAACCGTCAGCCTGAAACAATCCGCGCGGACTGACAAACACAGACCGCAGCACTTCGCTCAACCCAACTTACTGTTCACTCTCGTTATTTAGGTTATGCCAGGGGGGTCCTATTTATAGGCAAGGTGAGGAGTGTGGTCACCGCCCAAGAGATAGCGTCACCACCCCAGCCCGCGCGATAGCAAAAACACCATCCGCCGAGTCCGCATGGACTTAGCCGGATACCAAGGAAAACCGCCAGGAGCAAGGTAAACATTGGCGAACCCTCTCCAGTCCGCCCAAGCTATGTGGACAAGGCATCAGCCCGCAAAGCTCCAACCACTGCAAGACAGCAACCCCCTTCAATGGCAGTCTGCACTAACCCGAGGCAGTCCGCAAGACTCACACCTCAATCCGCCACAAGTCCACGACCAAAGGAAGACAGCAACAGTCCGCCCGGTCACAGCGTACTTGGCGGATACCGCGGACACCATGGCCTTGGCACAAAGTGTGACCAAGTCCAAAACCATCAAGAGCCAATGCGAGCATGGCGGACTCAAATTCCCGTCCGCCAAACACCCTAGCACAGACCGCCATCAGTCCGCGAGCTCCTCGCACTTCTGTCCAATGCAGCAGCCAACCCCGGACTCCAAAACCAGTCCGCCAATCGACCTCCACAGCAAATCGCTTACTGTGCCACCAGAGCTCGACAAGGCCTCAGCCAAGCTCCAAGCCCAGTCCGCAACAGCCCACACCGCGGACACTCCAGTCCGCAAACTTCCCGCGGACATGAGCCAACCCGCCTATCAGCACAAGCTTGCACCTGCGGCCACTGAGCAATGCACCAGTCCGCAAGCCTCCATCCGCTCAGGCCGCTCCTTGGCAAAGCCAATCAGCAAACACCCTATCCGCAGAAACCAGGCCGCATAGTCCGCGGACTCCATGCAATAGGCCGCTCAGAAGACAGCCGGCTTTCCACTAGACCTTCCACCAGGTCGCACATCTCAGTCCGCCCAGTCCGCCTAGTCCGCCAAAGCTGTCCGCCCCAGGCCTCCCGGCCTATCCCGTCACCCACTTCCACTTCACAAAATTCAACACTCCCCCTTGAAGTGAGAAGTGGTGATCAAGCCCAGCAAGCTGCGCAAGAGTTCAAAAGGCCCCTTCGATAGTGGCTTCGTGAAGATGTCAGCAAGATTATCTTCACTCCGAACATGCCCGACCAGCAGAGACCCCTCCAACACCTTCTCCCTGATGAAGTGGTGATCAATCTCTATATGCTTGGTCCTGGCGTGACACACTGGATTGTTAACCAGTTTGAGAGCACTCTCATTGTCACCCCGGAGTAAAGTAGGCCCTTGCACTTCTTCATGAACATCCTCTATAAGCCTCCTCAACCAAACGGCTTCCCGAGCAGCCAAGGCCGAAGCCTTATACTCCTCCTCCGTGGTTGAAACCGACACCGAGTCCTGCTTCTTGCTACACCACGAGATGCTAGCTGAACCGCAAGTGAACACATAACCTGAAGTAGACCTTCGATCATCCGAATCACCGCCATAGTCAGCATCCGTGTACCCGAGCAACGCAACCTCCGCGTCCCTTCTATAGAGGAGTCCCATATCAGAAGAAGCCTTGACATACTTCAGAATTCCCTTCGCCGCCACTAGATGAGATTGCTTTGGTTCAGCCATATACCGACTTACTCGGCCAACAGCATAAGCGATATCCGGCCTTGTAATCGTCAGGTAGATCAAGTTCCCCACAAGAGCCCTGAACACCAAGGGATCATGAATAACCCTTCCCTCATCTCGTCGAAGCTTCAGCCCAGATTCTAGTGGAGTAGAGCACTTCTTCCCTTCGCCCATGCCGAACCGCTTCATAATGCGATCAGCATACCCTTTCTGGCTAATGAGAACCCCGCACTCCTTCCTCTCCACTTCCAGACCAAGAAAGTGATGCAACTCTCCCAAGTCTTTCATCTCGAAGCGTATAGCAAGCTCAGCCCTGAGCCTTGCTACTTACTCCTCCGAGTTCCCTGTGATGATCATATCATCCACATACAGCAGGACCAAAACTCGTAGCTCTCCCTTCTTCTTGACGAACAAGCTTGAATCCGAGTTAGAAGCAAGGTATCCACAGAATTGCAAGTACTCTGCAATCTTCCCATACCACGCTCTAGGAGCTTGCTTCAACCCATAGAGAGCCTTCCTGAGTTTGCAGACATAGTCCGGATGCTTTTCAGAGACAAAACCAAGCGGCTGATCCATGAAGATGTCCTTGTCAATCTCTCCGTAAAGAAAGGCATTCTTCACATCGAGTTGCCACAACCTCCATCCCTTGCTAGCAGCCAAGGCGATCACTACTCTTACAGAAGTCATCTTCGCAACTGGACTGAATGTCTCCTCATAGTCTTCTCCATACTATTGTGAGAATCCTCTAGCGACCAGGCGAGCCTTGAACCGATCAATGCTCCCATCAGCCTTCTTCTTCAACTTATACACCCACTTGCAAGTAACCAGAGTAACGCCATCAACCTTGGGCACAAGGTCCCAGGTTTCATTCTTCTTCAGAGCATCAATCTCTTCCTTCATGGCATCATCCCACTCCTTTACTCCAGTGGCCTCGTTGAAGTTTGCAGGCTCTCGCTCATCCAGAGGACCTGCAAAAAAGCAGGAGACAAAGATCACTGCATTCCCATCACAGTACCGAGCCGGTGGCTTAACCACCCTCTTCGATCTCCGAAGACATGGCTCCTTGCTCACGGCTTCCGCTGCTTCTTCGGGCTCCACTCCTACCTGGGGCAAGCATTGAGAAGTGCTCCCCCTGCTTCCTGAGCCAGAAGGCTCAGCCTCGGAGTTCGAAGCAACAGGAGCTGCTGGTGAAACAGCAAGCTCCTCTTCCAAGCCTTCAGCAGCCTCCACTGGTGCTTCATCAACCTTGCTACTTCCGGTTAGCTCCACCGAGCCACCTCCATATGACGTCAGCTCGTCAAAGACAACGTATCTTGACACCACGAACTTCTTCGTCACAGGGTCCATGCATTTCCATCCCTTCTTCCGCTCATCATAGCCAACAAAGACAAGTTTCCTTGCCTTCGCATCCAGCTTTGTCTGTGAAGCATCCGGGACATGCACGTAGCAAGTTGAACCGAACACCCTAAGGTGTCCCACACTCGGCTTCTCCTTCAGCAACAGCTCAATAGGAGTCTTCATGTTGATAGGGCTGAGTGGCATCCGGTTGATAACATAAGCAGCACAAGACATTCCCTCCGCCCAAAAGGACCTTGGGATATCTTTCGCATGAAGCCAGCATTTGCAGGTCTCTGTCAAATGACGGATCTTCCGCTCCGCTACCCCATTTTGTTGTGGAGTGTGAGCACAAGTAAGCTCCTATTGGATCCCGTGCTTCCTGCAGAAGTTAGAAAACTCGGAGGAGTCAAACTCACCCCCGTTATCAGTTCTAAACTTCTTAATCCGCAAGCCAAGCCGGCCTTCTACCAACTCCTTGAACTCCACGAACAAACGGAAGGCTTCTGACTTCTCCTTTAAGAGGTACACCCAAGTATACCTTGAGTAGTCATCAACCAAGACAAGCATGTATTTGCTTCCACCAAGGCTGGCAGTAACTGTTGGTCCCATCAGGTCGCCATGAATACACTTCAGTGGCTTCTTGCTCCTTGTTTGTGATTTATCAAACGGAAGGCGATGTGCCTTACCGTATTGACAGCCAGCACAAACATGCCCATCACCAAAGGAGGACAACTTCGGTAACCCCCTCACCAAACTTCTACTTGTCATTGCCTTCAGCTTGTCCATGCCAACATGCCCCAGCCTCTCATGCCAGATAGCAGCGCTATCATTGGCCCTCATTCTATCAACATAAGCACCGGTGGAAAGAACAAATAAGTTCTTCACCCTCCTCCCAACATGAGCAACATCAGCCTTTACCGCTGATACGTTGCGAAGGAACCTCACGTCTGTTGGCCCAAACAGAACGTGATACCCAGCGTCCACCGCATTGGTCACCGAGAAGAGGTTTTTCTTCATGCCCGGCACGTGATACACACTCCTTAACGTGAGTGGCCCCTGATCACTACCCAAAGACACGACCCCCTCTTTCTCTACTGCATAAACAGTATTATCAGCAGTGATAATAGCTTCATTACCTGAGTAAGCCTGCATGGAGGTGAACTTCGATTTGTCTCCGGTGAGGTGATGACCACACCCGGAGTCCACGATCCACTCGCCGTTGAAGTCCTCAGCAGACAAGGCCTGGACACAAGTGCCCGTCAAGAAAGCTCCGCCCCATTCTACTTCTTCACTTCTTGAGCAAGCTTCCTCCTTTCCCGCAGCATGCCCAGGCTGCAGTTTGACCTTGCAGTCCCGCTTGAAGTGCCCTCGCTGATGACACCGGTAGCACTTCAGATTCTTCTTCCAGTCCTTAGGAGCATTGCTCCTCTCCGGCGGATATGAAGTTGAAGTCTCCTTCTCAACAGCGGCCTGCACCTTCTTCTTCTTCTTCCCTTCCCATCCTTTCTTCTTGCCTGAGAAGAGAGCTTCGCTGCCTTCCTGATTCAGGTTCACTCCAGCCATCTGCCTTGCTAAGCTCTCCTGCGAGGCAAGCAGATTCTCCAGCTCCAGCAATGACGGCTGAGTAGCCCACCCTTGAACAGATGTAACAAAGGCCACATACTCCTTCCGCAAGCCGCGGATAATGTGCCTTTTCATCTTTGCCTCAGAGATAGGCTCATCAGGATCCAGTGCCGACAGCTCAGCACACAAGCTCTTCATCTTTAAGAAGTACTTGGAGATGGAAAGGTCTCCCTGAGTTGCCCTGGCCAACTCATTCTCCAGGAACTGAAGCCGTGCCACATTCTTCCTATTGAACAACTCATCATGGTTGTCTAAATATCAGCAGCCGACTCACATCCAATGATGTGATCAAACAGTTCCGGAGACACGGCTCTCTTCAGAATGAACTCCGCCTTAGCATTTGTTCTTCTCCAGAGCCTAACCTGCTCAGCAGTACCGAAAGCAGCAGTGACTTCCTGCCTGTCATCACCACCGACGACTTCCCACAGCTCCTCGCCAAGAAGATAACTCTTCATGCACGACTTCCACTTCTTGAAGTTAGTCGGCGTTAAGAGTTCAATGCCCAGACCTCTTGCACAGCTCCCTTCCATTGCAACACCTGTTGGCAACCTATCAGCAGCTCCGAGCAACAACACAGGTTGATCACCACTCAATCACTGAGTAACAACACTGGTCGTCTTCCGCTCACGCAACTGAACCTCAGAAACCTCCCTCTGATACCATGTTAAATTTTCTCAACGTGGTCAGCAAGATAGCCCAAACGTCAAATTAATATCTTCGGAACTACCCAGTTCGCACGTTGAACCAGCGGAAACCAAGGACTAGAGGTACAAAGGTTAATCCCAACAAACAATGGAAGCACAAGTAGGTCTTTTATTCATTCACTTCTTTACAATGCGAGGCATACATAGCGAGACATGATTTCGCTAGTATAACAGCTGAAAATAGAAAGCACCAATAAACAAGCCGGGCGGACAGCACCGGAGTCTGCCGAGACCGCGAGGTCGCCGAGGTCGCCGAGTCCGCTGAACTCGCCCGAGCTAAGCTGCAATCCGCCGAATAGACACGGAGTCCGCCGAAGCCGCGAGGCCGCGTGGACACACCGTTATTCGCCTCCTGCTGAACCTGGACTGAGGAACACCCCTACCCGCCTGAAGCCGGCGGACAGGTTATTGAAGCTGGCAAAGATGAAACAGAACTGACAAGCCGCAGAGCGACCTCCTGCTGAGTCCGCAGAGACCGCACACTTCCAAGTACTTGACCAAAGTCACAGCCAAACTCCTGGCTCCTTGAAGCTACCCGCGCGACCTGCAAACAGCAAACCGTCAGCCTGAAACAATCCGCGTGGACTGACAAACACAGACCGCAGCACTTCGCTCAACCCAACTTACTGTTCACTCTCGTTATTTAGGTTATGCCAGGGGGGTCCTATTTATAGGCAAGGTGAGGAGTGTGGTCACCGCCCAATAGATAGCGTCACCACCCCAGCCCGCGCGATAGCAAAAACACCGTCCGCCGAGTCCGCATGGACTTAGCCGGATACCAAGGAAAACCGCCAGGAGCAAGGCAAACATTGGCGAACCCTCTCCAGTCTGCCCAAACTATGCAGACAAGGCATCAGCCCGCAAAGATCCAACCACTGCAAGACAGCAACCCCCTTCAATGGCAGTCTGCACCAACCCGAGGCAGTCCGCAAGACTCACACCTCAATCCGCCATAAGTCCACGACCAAAGGAAGACAGCAACAGTCCGCCCGGTCACAGCGGACTTGGCGGATATCGCGGACACCATGGCCTTGGCACAAAGTGTGACCAAGTCCAAAACCATCAAGAGCCAATGCTAGCATGGCGGACTCAAATTCCCGTCCGCCAAACACCCTAGCACAGACCGCCATCAGTCCGTGAGCTCCTCGCACTTCTGTCCAACGCAGCAGCCAACCCCGGACTCCAAAACCAGTCCGCCAATCGACCTCCACAGCAAATCGCCTGCTGTGCCACCAGAGCTCGACAAGGCCTCAGCCAAGCTCCAAGCCCAGTCCGCAACAGCCCACACCGCGGACACTCCAGTCCGCAAGCTTCCCGCGGACATGAGCCAACCCGCCTATCAGCACAAGCTTGCACCCGCGGCCACTGAGCAATGCACCAGTCTGCAAGCCTCCATCCGCTCAGGCCGCTCCTTGGCAAAGCCAATCAGCAAACACCCTATCCGCAGAAACCAGGCCGCATAGTCCGCGGACTCTATGCAACCGGCCGCTCAGAAGACAGCCGGCTTTCCACTAGATCTTCCACCAGGTCGCACATCTCAGTCCGCCCAGTCCGCCTAGTCCGCCAAAGCTGTCCGCCCTAGGCCGCCCAGCCTGTCCCGTCACCCACTTCCACTTCACAAAATTCAACACTTGTATTTTCTGGGGGTCTTGGACACACTGTCAAAATAGAATTGAAAATGTCTTCATCAATAAAGTTCATGTACAATCTAATCCTTGCCTTCCAAAGTGCAAACTTAGATAGATTGCACATTGGAGGTCTGGTTCTAGCATAATCTTTGTTTTGGGCCATGTTCTGTGAAGAAATAAATCTAGTAACAAACTTAAACAAGCAGATCTAACTGGAAGGATTTTTGGGTTCAGGTGTTAGCTTGTGCAGCCACTAAGGTGTGGTATGTTAACCAACCTAGAAGATGTGGTATTTTTAACCAACCTCGCTTTGATACCAATTGAAAGTACAGGTTAGATCTGATATACTCTAGAGGGGGGTGAATAGAGTATGGTGCTTGCTAGAAACTTTTTACAACTCTTATTGTATTCCTAAGTGAACAGGGAAGCAAATAAGATAAAGCAAACATAGCAACTAACTAAACACAGAGCAATCACAGACCACAGCCAGAAAATAAAAGAAAATAAGCAACCAGATGACACAAGGAGCTATAGTGGTTCCCCAACCAATCTGGGTACATCCACTCTTCTACCACCCTAGGTAGGAATCCACTGCAGGATGAGTTGATCAGGTGTCCTGAGCACCAATGGGTTTTGATCAGGTCCCCAAAAACCAAACCATCAAGTCTTTTGGAAGGAGACTTGCAACCAGAATAATTTTGAAGGGATTTAAAACCCTGTACAGGAATTGGAGAGAGGGTGATAGTGTCTTCTCTGTCAACAGTCAGAGAGAAGACTTGTGGATTGATTGTAGCAGCTCTTGCTCCTCCTGAGGTCTTGAATTGGTCAGGAATGCTGGAGCACTGCTTCAAGGTGATATGCCTTCAATGACCTAGAATGCCTGGACCAGAACTGCTTCAGGAACTTCTTTGACAGATTGATTGATTGTTGTCCTTTGAAGTTATCCTGTGAATAGAGAGAAGAAGACTCTTGATTGAATTTAGTTGTTCTTCTTCTTCTTGAGAGAGTTCTCTGGTCAAGGCTGATTGCAGTCAAGAACTTTAGATTTTCGAAATGTTTGTTCTTCTGCAACTTCAGAGTATTTTCTATACTGTAATTCTTGAACTCTATCACTGCTTCATCATGTTCTTTTTCTGTGTGTCTGTGTATATCTGACTGAGGAATATTCAAACTTTTGAATGTCGAGCAGTAATTACAGTCGGCCTTGGAAAGAATCAGCAATCAATGACTTTCCTAACTGTCCCATGGAAAAACGGCATGTAATCGTCCATAGTCAATGCGCATTCTAACGGTAACATTCCGAGAAGATCTGGCATTAAATGTTCAGGAATCAGCGCCAAGAAATGGGACGGGAACCTTGAAGAAAACCTAATCTAGATTCGTCGAACGAAGAACACAATTCGTCGAACTGCACTTGTGTTCGTCGAGCTGAGCTTGAGTTCGTCGAGCTGAGCTTAAGAGAGTTCGTCGAGCTGAGCTTGAGTTCATCGAGCTGAGCTTGATAGAGTTCATCGACCAGACAGTCTTCATTCATCTAACAGACATTCTTCATTCATCGAGCTGAGAATCAAATTCGTCGAACAGAGAATAGTTCTGGACTTGGACAAAATATCCTGCATCTGCTGAAATGTTGTGTCGACATAAGTTGGTGTCTACAGATTGATCTTGGTGTCGACACAAATCCTCTGGTGTTGACATAAGCTGGTGTCGACTGAAATCCTGGTGTCGACACAAGTTGGTGTCGACTGAAATCCTGGTGTCGACACAAGTTGGTGTCGACTGAAATCCTGGTGTCGACACAAGTTGACTGGTGTCGACACAAACCCTAAGTGTCGACACAAAATCTCTGAGTCCAGAAATCATCGAGTAGAGATTATCATTCGTCGACCTGAGAAGCTTACTTCGTCGACTTGAGAAGCTGTGAACTTGAGGTCCAAGTTCGTCGAGCTCAGAATATAATTCGTCGACCGAAGCTTGAAACTGGACTTAGAAAAATTTGAAGTTCTCCTGAGTTTGGCTTGATGTAGAGCCTGAGTTTTCGTCGAACAGAGAACCCAGATCGTCTAGCTCAGCACTAAGAAATGTCTCAAGATCGTCGAGCGCAGAACTCCTTTCGTCGAGCGGAGTTCGACGAACGTCGAACTCACTTTACTTAGTCTTGAAAACTTGTCAGTCTGGAGTCTCTGAGGGTCTTGTTGAAAGCTGGTCCACCTGGAGTTAAGCCTAAGGACTTAACCTAGACTCTAGGACACAAATTGACCCTGGCTATACATGATGGGTCACATCCTAAGTCAGTGAACCTAGCCCAAATCAACTAGGGATCCAACACACCCCAATTTCTCTTGGAGCAATCCGGGGAATGCTATGCGTCCCCCAAACGCAAATCCACCCGGATTTCCTCCACCGTAAGCTCCAATACCTCCTTCTTTGGAGGAAGTTTTCACCAAATATACGGCAACTAATGATGTAAATATCTGGAATCTCACCGGATCCATCCGTAATTTGGAAAACCAAATTGGGCAAATTGCAAAAATGCTCTCTGATCGCCAACAAGGAGCGTTACCAGGCAATATGGAGGCCAACCCAAAGGAGCAAGCGAAGGCCATCATGCTTCGGAGCGGTAAAGAGGTAACCACTCATGAGAAGCCGGTTGAAAAGGAGGTACCCATCTCTTCTTCCCCTCCTCGTACTCCTCAAGTTTCAAATTCTAATTCTAATAAAATTAAGGAATATCAACCGCCTCTTCTGTATCCGTCAAAATTAGCTAAAGAACAACTAGATGCACATTACGGCAAATTTTTATCTATGTTTAAACAAATTCATATCAATTTACCTTTATGTGAAGCGATAGCTAATATGCCGAAGTATGCGAAATATTTGAAAGATCCTTTAACTAACAGAAAGAGATTGGAAAGTCTATCTCATGTTACTTTAAACGCCGAGTGCTCCGCAGTTTTAACAAATAATTTACCTAAAAAAATAAATGATCCGGGTAGCTTTTCTATTCCATGCATTTTTGGTGATTTATTTATGAAACGTGTGTTGGCCGATTTAGGAGCGAGCATCAACTTGATGCCTTTTTCTCTTTTTAAGAAGCTAGGATTAGGCACTCTAAGCCCGACTAGGATGAGTATTCAACTTGCGGATAGGTCCATAAAGTATCCGTTAGGAATAGTTGAGGACGTGCTCGTAAAGGTTGACAAGTTTATCTTTCTAGTAGACTTTGTCATTTTGGATATCGAAGAGGACGTCGAGGTTACCTTAATCCTTGGCCGCCCTTTTCTTGACACCTCTCGTGCGGTGATTGATGTAAGCAACGGAAAACTTTTTCTACGAGTAGGTGATGACGAAGTTTCATTTTCCATCACCCCTTCTATGAAAAATACTTCATACAATCACGACTCTTGTTTTTTCTTAGACGTTTCTCAAGACGAGCCAAATTTTCCTTTTGAAAATTTTTCTAAAAAAAGTTTTTCTTCTTTTTTGGAACTCCAGCATAATTTTCCACCCAATACAATTATGGCCATCAACAATATTTCTGAAAGTGAGCCAAAATCCAAATCTTTTGAAGAAATTAGTTTAGAAAAAGATAAAATTTTAAAATCTTCTTACGAGGAGCCACCCACTTTGGAGCTTAAGTAATTACCCGATCATCTCAAATATATATTTTTAGAAAATAATTCTAATTTACTGGTTATAGTCTCGGCCTTTTTAACGGAATTCGAAAATGAAAAATTATTAATCGTATTACAAAAGCACCGTCGGGCTATAGCTTGGCAAATTTCAGATATAAAAGGCATAAGCCATCTTTTTGTACACATAAAATACTTTTAGGAGATAACTCCCGCAATGTCGTTCAACCTCAACGCCGATTAAACCCAAATATGAAAGACATAGTAAAACGCGAGGTTATTAAATTATTAGATGCGGGGATTATCTATCCAATTTCGGATAGCAAATGGGTGAGCCCGGTTCAAGTAGTTCCTAAGAAAGGGGGTATAACCGTAGTAAAAAATGAAAAAAAATGATTTAATTCCAACACAAATGGTAACCGGATGGCGGATGTGCATAGATTATCGCAAATTAAATGATGTCACTCACAAAGATCACTTCCCATTACCGTTTATCGATCAAATATTAGAGCGCTTATCCGTTTATAGATTATATTGTTTTCTTAATGGTCTCTCGGGATATTTCCAAATTCCCATAGCACCCGAGGACCAAGAGAAAACAACGTTTACTTGTCCCTTTGGCACCTTCGCCTGTCGAAGAATGTCATTTGGTTTATGTAATGCACCGGCTACATTTCAAAGATGTATGTTGGCTATTTTTGATAAGTACGTAGAAGACATTATGGAAGTATTCATGGACGACTTTTCGGTTTTTGGAGATTCTTTTTGATTTATGTTTGAAAAATTTAGAAAAAGTTTTAAAAAGATGTGAAGAAACAAATCTTGTTTTAAATTGGGAAAAGTGTCATTTCATGGTGCGTGAAGGTTTAGTTTTGGATCATAAGATTTCTTCTAAGGGTATCGAGGTAGATAGAGCAAAAATAGAAGTAATCGAACAACTTCCTCCGCCGACTAACGTAAAAGCTATTAGAAGTTTCTTAGGACATGCTGGTTTTTATCGCCGCCTTATAAAAGATTTTTCAAAGATCAATAAACCTCTCACTCATCTCCTTGAAAAAGATACACCATTTTTATTTGACAACGATTGTCTATACGCTTTTAACTTAATTAAGGAAAAACTTATTAACGCGCTGATCATGATTGCTCCGGTTTGGAAACTTCCATTTGAGATTATGTGCGATGCGAGTAGTTTTGCCGTTGGTGCAGTTTTAGGCCAACGTATTTCTAAAAACTTTCATCCAATCTATTACGCAAGTAAGACACTCACTTCGGCACAAGAAAATTACACCACAACGAAAAAGGAACTTTTAGCCGTTATTTTTGCATTTGATAAGTTTCGTACTTATATCACCCTCTCAAAAGTTATTGCTTTTACCGATCATTCGGCTCTTAAATATTTACTTTCTAAACCGGATGCCAAGTCGCGCTTAATTCGTTGGATTCTACTACTTCAAGAGTTTGACTTGGAAATCTGGGATAAGAAAGGAGCCGAAAATCTTGCGGCCGATCATTTATCTCATTTAGAAAATCCATTTATTGAAGAATTAAATGAAAAATCTTTCAACGACTCTTTTCCGGATGAAAAAATTTTAAAAATCAATGCTTCATCTTCTACGGCTTGGTTTGCCAATATTGCCAATTATTTAGTGGCATGTATCCTCCCAAAAGATTTTTCTTTTCAACAAAAGAAGAAATTCTTTTCTGATTTGAAAAATTATTTTTTGGGAAGACCCATTTCTCTTTAGAGTATGTGCGGACCAAGTAGTACGAAGATGTGTTTTGTTTGAAGAAGGTCAAAATATTTTGAAACATATACATGAAGGACCGACTGGTGGTCATTATCAAGCCAATCGGGCAGCTCACAAAGTTCTTAGTGCAGGCTTTTATTGGCCTAGCCTTTTCAAAGATGCTCAATCTTTGGTGAGACGGTGCGATAGTTGCCAACTGACTGGAAATATTTCTAATAAAAATGAAATGACGCAAAACTATTTTCTTGAATGCGAAGTTTTTGATCTTTGGGGAATAGATTTTGTAGGCCCCCTACCTTCAAGTTGCGGTAATAAATACATTCTAGTTGCGGTTGATTATGTTTCCCGATGGGTGGAAGCCCAAGCTCTTCCTACAAATGATTCTCGTGTTGTTATTTCTTTTCTTAAAAAATTATTTTCTCGATTTGGCATGCCTAGGGCGATCGTTAGTGATAGGGGTGCGCATTTTTGTAACACCCAACTTTCAAAAATTTTATTAAAATATGGCGTTACACATAAGCTTTCCACTGCATACCACCCCCAAACTAACGGCCAAGTCGAAGTTGTTAACCGAGAAATCAAGCGTATATTGGAAAAAACCGTTTCTTCTTCTAAAAAAGATTGGTCTTTAAAACTCGACGACGCTCTTTGGGCTTATCGAACGGCTTACAAAACCGCCATCGGTTGTACTCCGTATCGATTAGTCTATGGAAAATCATGTCACTTACCGGTAGAACTAGAACACCGTGCTTTTTGGGCCTTAAAATTTTTAAATATTGATCCCCACTCTGTCGCCGAACATCGCAAATTCCAACTAAACGAACTCGACGAGTGGCAGTCCAACGCTTATGAAAATAACAAGATTTATAAAGAGCGAATGAAGCACTTTCACGATAAACATTTAAGGCACCCAAAAACATTTAAACCGGGCGACCGAGTCTTACTTTATAATTCTCACTTGCGCTTATTTCCCGGAAAATTGAAATCACGTCGGTCTGGTCCTTTTATGGTGAAAGAAGTTTTTCCATATGGCACTATGTTGCTTTCACACCCTGACAAGGGTGATTTTAATGTTAATGGTCAGCGTCTTAAACTCTATTATTCTGGTGATGTTATTGCCGAGGACAATGAAGTTGTTTTTCTTCCAAACACTTAGTAATTTTTGTTATTCGTTTCTTTCTTTTGTATTTTTTTTGCACTTCTCTTTTCTTTTTATCTTTGTTCTGGCGGCTCCTACGAATTAGTCACTTGATCGTCTGCTTCAACGTTGCTGATTTTTATGATGATTCAAGCCAAGTTTCAAGATGCTCTACAAAGCAAGCATGAGGAAGCAGAATCAACCTTCAGACTCGTCAATTCAGGGAAGTGCGTGTTTTATTTATTTTCAATTTCTTTTATTTCTTCTTTTTAACATCGAGGATGATGTTTTCCCCAAGTCCGGTGGGATTGAGTTAGTTTGAATTTTGTGTTGTTTTGTTTTGTTTTGTTTATATTAGAAAATTTCAAAAAAAATCATATCAAATTTTGGTTAAAAAAAATCAAAAAAGAAAAGTTTTATGTTCTTTCATATATAAAAATACAAAAACAAATTTTCAAAAAAGAAAAGTTTTATGTTCTTTCATATATAAAAATACAAAAAAAATTAGAAAAATCTAATTTCTTGGAGAGGGCGATTTGGGCTTTCATCCTATCTCGTCCCCTAGTACCTTGCGAACCCTTCACCGAGTAGCCCTTAGGAAGTCCAAGAAGAAAAAAATTATTTAAGCTTATGTTTATGTTATTATGTTATAAAAAAAACACAAAAAAAAGATAATATTTTAACAAACAAAAAAAAATTAGGAAACTTAAAATTTGAAAACCATCAAAAAAATTTTTCTATCATTATTTTAGTATGTTTCTTTGAGTGTTGTGTAGGCTCATGTAGTATTCTTAATCATTGGTAGTATGTTAGGATAGAGTCTAGTTTAACTATATTTCTCTTTCATATCTTAATTTTGTCATTTTTTCTTTCATAAATTTTGGCATCATTTTTATTTTAATGGAATAATGATGTTTTAGTTATCTCTTCTATTCTAAGTGTAATAGCGTGCTTATTTTGTTAGACGATATTATTAGACACTCACTTGCAAGGTAGTCTTTCTTGGTGGCTAGAACTTGCCTCAAGCGACTCTCGAAATATTTGCATAAGTTTGTCATGATATTTTAGAAGTGATTTAGGCCTCCTTTTGGATCATTTGTCCCTTTTTGCCCACCATAAAAATTCACTTTGTTAAAACATTTTGGGCCTTTCCTAATTTTTTTGTTAGCTCCACCTTTCATGTTCACCAAAGCCAAAACATTTATCCCATGATCACACTAAATATTTGAGTTTTATTAAAATGTTGTGATGTGGTTTTTATTGTGAAAAAAAGGGGGAATTTTCACATTTTTATTTGGAACTGTTTTGTATGAAAAATAAAGTATAAATGAAAAAAATAAAAAAAATAAAAAAATCAAGTGAAAAAGAATTTCATTGGCCAATTTTGAAAGAAAAAATATTCATGGCCTTATGTTTCAAAAAAAGGGAGAGTTTGTTGTAAAATTTTCTTTTTTGATTGAGGGTTTTATTTTAAAATTTTATAAAACTCTCACCTTGGTTTAGTGTGATCTTTAGCCTTCGTGTTTATCTTTTGATTTTCAAATCCTTATCATTTACCTAAGCCAAATTTTATTCCTAATGAAAGCCCTTTTGATCTTTAAGTGATGACATTACCTTGTGTAGTCGAGAGAGTGTGACCGGGCAAGCTTATGGTCACCATCATTGATGGATTTCTTTGGAGGTTATCTTGGAGTATTTTGTAGAATAATCGAAGTCTAGCAACATATTGTTTGTTCAATGCACTTATTTTGGTTGAATCGCTACATTTGTTATGTTTGTTAGGTAACATGTTGATGCCTTATTTTTATGTTGCTAGAAAATTTACAATCAAAGTATATGCCATAGTAATATTTTTAATCTTTTCTTTATTCTCCTCTACATTGATTTCTATCACCGCACTCATTGGTAGCATATTAATTTTGATAGTTTAATTTTTGTTTTGGTGTTAACAAACAAAAAAAATTGTTAATTTAACTTTTATTTTAAGTCTTGTTTTGCTTGAGGACAAGCAAAGGCTTAAGTCTGGTGGGATTTGATGACACACATTTTGACTAAAATATGTTCATCATTATTATTATATTTATATTATAAATTATATGTATTTACTCTTAATTTTAATATAATTATCTAATTATTAATATATCATAATTATTTATACTAATATCGTTTTATTTTGTTTTGTGACAGGCCTGGGGGGAATTCAGCACGATTCGACGTAAAACACCCGCTGTCAATTTTTGTACGAGAAATATTTCTCATGCAAATAAGTTTCGCATGCATGTTGCTTTCCCACCACCTTTTCTCTCTCCTCTACATGTATGAATAGTTATAACTATCAATACATGTAGCCTCCTTTCCCATGCAAGCCTCTTTACAAAATTATTTCATGTAGCATCTTCTTATTTTAATTTTTATATAATTCTCTCCCATAAGTACATCATGTCATGTTGCCACTCATTTTATTTTTTTTATCTTCATTTACATGTGGTCGGCCACATTCCTTCCTCTTCTCTATTTTTAGTTTTTTTTCTCTCTCGGCCACATTCCTTCCTCTTCTCTATTTTTAGTTTTTTTTCTCTCTCCCTTTCCCCCCCCCCCCATATTTTATTTTCTCCACCACTATTAATAGTAAACCTCATTTATATGTGGTCGGCCAAACCTTTCAATTCATAACCGCCCACCTCCAAGAAATTTAATTAAAACCGGCCATTCATAACCTCCTTAATCAAAACCGCCCACCTTAAGTTCCTCCTTCATTTCTTAATTAATCACATTAACTCCAATCAATTAAAACCTCATATTCATTAATTCATCACCATTTCATGTGGCCGGCTACCTCCATGTTAAACTCCCTCATGCATTCACCTTTTCACCTCCCTCCACCTCTTCATTTCCCCACATTTATTCTCACCAATTAAACCCTATGTCCTTTCATTTTCTTCTTTATCTAGATCCTTACATGGTTGCTATAAAAGGAGCATGAAGCCAAGGTTTTTAGGAGAGAGAGGAAAAAATTTAGAGTTGGAGAAGAGAGCAAGTTCAAGAGAGAGAGAGAGTTCTACCTTGTATGAGAGTTTCTTTTATGTTGTCTCTTATGCTTTAATTTTCATTGTGTTGTGTACTTTTGTTATTTCTCTTCTAATGAAAATGCAAACTTTTTATTTCATTGTTGTTGTTTTCTTTATCATGAGTAGCTAAATCCTTTCTTAGTACTTGATTGGTTAGTATTGGGATGAAGATTTAATTATAATCTTTCGTCTCTAATTTTTGAATTTATTATTGCGATTTATTTCCGATTAAAATTTGGCAGCGGGTTTATATTGCTAGTATATAAAATTTCGCTATCTGATTGGTAGTCTAGTTAGCCGAGAGGCTCGTGAATGTCATGGATCGCTCGGAAATAAAGAGATTTTGATATTCTTCTTTGAGAATTAAGGATATCAAATCTTTTGGATTTGGGATTTATCGTTCATACAATTTTAAATTACTTTCAAATTTTAAGAGATTATGTTTGAAATGTTTTTTAAAATTAGGCGGTAGTTGTCTCTAGCAAGTTGTTATTGTATTTTTCAATCCCCCAATCGAAACGGATTCTCAAGAATTAGAACGCATCTTTTATAATCGGATTCCCAAGAACGTCCAATCAAGTGCTAAATCGTGAATTTTCTCGTTAGTTAACTCTCTTCGTTTCTACAAAAACCAAAACCAGTTTTCACTCGATAAGTTAATTGTTCCACCTTGTGAGTAGAAGTACTCAAAAGACCCGGGAAATATGACACTTGATCATACTACAAGCATAGGTGCACTTGCCTACTGCAACAATCAGAAATTAAGCATCAAGAATCTGATGGTAGAGAACAACCACTCTTAGCTTTCTTCAAAGCTTCTTGAATCTGAACTCAGTAGGGTTGAACTCCTTTGAAGTTGATCTTCAATCAGCTTCTTTCTTGAAATTCAGATCTCAATCTGAATCCTTCTTAGCAGCGTGGTTCAGCAACTGCACTTGGGTAGACGGAGCTCTCTGTCTCTCCAAATTCTTCTTAGATTTTCTGATGAAAATCTTCTTCTGTCTTCTATTGTAACTATTGTATGCTTTTCTGTTGAAGGAGAATGTCTTTATATAGACTTTCTCCATGGTAACCGGCTGATCCGGTTTCTAACAAACTTCTGACAGCTCTGACAGTTGCAGTAGACCGGTTGGTAACGGCAACTGTCAAGTCATCCAGTCACTTCTTGAAATTTTGTCTGTCAGCAAAGTGTCGAGACTGAACTTCATCATGTGTCGACACAAATAGACTAAGTGTCGACACAAGTGGACTAAGTTTCGACACAAGCCTTCGTGGTGTCGACACATCTCCTTTGTTGTTGATACTGCTTCTCGACACAGCTTCTGTAGAATGTGTCGACACTGATTCTGTGTGTCGACACAATCACTTCTTCTCTTTAACTTTGTTGAAGCTCTGCAGTGTGTCGACACAAGTCCTGTGTGTCGACACAGTTGATGTCGACAAAGTCTTCTGTGTGTCGACACTGCCTCTTGGTGTCGACACAGTTGATGTCGACTAAGCTTCTCTGTGTGTTGACACAGCCTCTTGGTGTCGACACAGTTGATGTCGACTAAGCTTCTCTTGTGTGTCGACACAGCCTCTTGGTGTCGACACTGTTGATGTCGACTAAGCTTCTTTGTGTGTCGACACTGCTTCTATATGTCGACACAGTTAAAGTCGACTATGCTTCTCTGTGTGTCGACACTGCCTCTGTATGTCGACACAATTTCTTCAGGTGTCGACTCAGCCTTTCCAAGTGTCGACACAATTAACTCAAAGTGTCGACACACCTTTTCTCCAGTGTCGACACAAGCCTTCATAAGTGTCGACACAGCTTCTCCTGATGTCGACACATGGACTTAGAAATTTTTCTGCATTCCTGCATTTACTTAACCTGCACATATAAACTCAAAACAACATCAAATACACCTTGATGCATATCATTGAGTAGGGTGAGGCTTCTTCAAATCTGGTACACATTTTCCAATGTACCCAACAATCTCCCCCTATTTGGAGAAGTCATAACCCTTAGTCAATGATATACACCATTCATAACAAATACACATTATGATGTATAACAACATTATATGACCGGGTAACTTCTTAAACAAAACATATATAAATAATCATCACAGAATAATAATGCTAACACAATAAGCATTAATCATAGTTTTGTTTAAAGCTTACAAAAGTTTCTTAATCAAAAGTGTACATAGATTTCAACACTAAAGATTACAAAGTTGTAAATTCAAGTAAATCTAATCTAAAGCTGATCTGGCTCCTTGATAACTATGTCTTTGCCTGATTGGACCTTGGCTTGTACTGGAACATCAGTATCATCAGCTGGCTTCTTGCCCTTTAGATCTTTCTTCTTTTGCTCTTCTGCCCTTATTCTTTGCCTTTCAAAGTAGTGAAAGGGCTTTGGGAAATATTTGCTAGGCTCCTGAGCATTAGGAGGTAGCTTTCCAGCTTTAGCCTTTCTTCTATACTGTAGAATAGCTTCTTGTCTAGCTTCATGCTTTTGCCATTCTTGTTCTGTGTACCATTTGCCCATGTCATGGGTCTGATCCTTTACAGCTTTCCAAGCAGTTAGTATAATGTTCCTGGATGTTGGACTCCACTGCTCAAAATCAGACTTCAACTCTGCATATTCTCTGAATCTTTTCTTAGACAATAGAGCTTCTTGCTCTTTGTTCAAAACTGCCCCTTACACTGGCATATCTACTTTCTCAAGGATAACATTTTTATTACCCTCTGGAGGGTTGTACATTGACTGAACTTTTTGGTGAATCATTTCAAAATCAGCTGGAGGATAAATAACTTGAGCAACTTCAGCTTGATCACCTACAAAATAAGCACGGTGTATACCTGACTCAGCCACATTGTCATCATCACAGAGGGGTGGATATCCAAGTGTGGCTCTGATGCTATTAGAGATCCATTTAGCATGATCAGAGCCAGCTTTGACTAACACTCTCTCCCCCTTTATGACTTCTCTGGCAACATGATGCCTGATGTCATCTTTTTGAAATCTGATTTGTTCATCCAGAAAATTTACACCATCTTTATAAAAAGACTTTAACTTCAGTAGCTGTACAGAAATAGTCTTTTGGGAATCCTTAATAGTTGTTTGGACAGCAGCTAATCCTTCCTGTAATTGCTTGTCAAAATCTGCCTTGGCTGTAGTCCTTGCTGCAGTCTGGGCAGTAGCAATATTTTTCATCTCTGTAACAATCACATTATGTGATTCTAACCCATTCTCATCAATTAGGGTTACTACGGCTTTAATTTCAGGTTCTGCATGATCAAAGGCATTGTGTACCAGCTCATAGCCTTCATTGACGTTCTCTTTAAGCTTTGGCACCATTAGGGTTGAGCGAAAGCTTGGATTGAGAAGAGATAAGTTGTCGACACAGGGTTTTGGTCTCGAAAATATGGAGAATGTGTCGACAGAATATGTTGTTGACATATTTATACCTTTCTAAGTAATGAAGGTCAAAAGTCGCGTCAATAATCTCTAAATGTGTCGACACTGTTGAAAAGTGTCGACACAGACTTCTAATGACTCGACATCAATTCTATTTGACTTTGTCGAGTTCGACGATCTGAGGTCGACGAATCTGCGCCTATACTCTAAGTGTCGACACCACATCTGGATGTGTCGACACCACTTCTCTGAAGTGTCGACACTGATTCTCTAGATGTGTCGACACCACTTCTTTGGAGTGTCGACATCAACTACTATGTGTCGACACAGACAACTTCTTGTGTCGACACAATTTTACTTAGCCAAATTTTGTAAACTAATTTATGTTCAACATACCTATCTAAATTTTGAAATTGTTGAATTTAGTTTCATCTAAAGGCTTAGTAAACATGTCTGCTAGTTATAAATCAGTACTAACAAATTCTAGAGAGATATCTTCTTTCTCTATATGGTCTCTAAGAAAATGGTACCTTATTTTTATATGCTTAGTTCTACTATGAGAAACTGGATTATATGCAATAGAAATAGCACTAGTAGAATCACATAATAATGGGGTTCTACTTACCTGGATACCATAGTCTTCTAACTGATGTTGTATCCACAATAGCTGTGCACAGCAGCTTCCAGCAACAACATACTCAGACTCAGCTGTGGAAATTGCCACACTGGTCGGCTTTTTACAGCTCCAAGACACCAGTCTTCCTCCTAGAAATTGGCAGGTGCATGTTGTACTTTTCCTATCTACTTTGCAACCTGCAAAGTCTGCATCTGAATATCTCATTAGTAGAAAATCTCTATTCCTAGGGTACCAAAGGCCTAGATTAGGTGTGCCCTTAAGATATCTCAAAATCCTTTTAACAACAGTAAGATGAGATTCTTTAGGGCAGGATTGGTACCTAGCATAGACACATGTAGCATACAAGATATCTGGTCTACTAGCAGTCAGATATAGGAGGGAGCCAATTATTCCTCTATACAGAGTTTCATCTACAGGTTTCCCTGCATCATATTTGCTAAGAGATACACTTGATCCCATTAGAGTTCTCATGGTAGTGGATGACTCCATACTACACTTCTTAATTAACTCCAGGGTGAACTTAGACTGGGATATGGACAATCCATCTTCAGTCTGTCTTACTTGGAGACCCAATAAGAAATTAAGTTCTCCCATACTGCTCATTTCAAATTTCCCTTGCATAAGTTTTGCAAACTTTCTACAAAGGTTACTTTCAGTAGACCCAAATATTATGTGAAAGATATGGTACCTAAACACCTAGAGGGGGGTGAATAGGTGACCTAATCCTTTTCTAACTTTGTTGGCAGCCAAACAGTTATATCACAGATTTCTAACTACTTTTGCACAGCAAACAGCAATAACAAAACATACACAGCTAATCCACAGCACAATCACAGCACAGCACACAGTGTTTTATAGTGGTTCCCCAAGATATGGGTACATCCACTTTCCCCCTTCGCCTATCTAGCAGTGTACTAGATTCGGTCAAACTTCTCCACTGTCTCAGAACCCAAATTGGTTCCTACCTCAGGCCCAAAGCCTTACAACTTAGCTTTATCCCAAAGCCTACACTCAGCCAATCAAGGCCTACACTCAGCCAACCAAGGCCTACACTCAGCCAATAAGGCCTACACTCAGAGATCTCTATCTCCTACACTCAGGCTAACAAGCCCTACCTTCAGCCTTTATAAATACAGGCTTACAAATCACTCAGATCCAAAGGATCCTACAAGTTAAAATGTTTTACAAATAATAACTCTACAACTCAGAAAGATAAGAGGGGAGTTGAGAGATTCTTGATGAATTCTTGGAAGAACTCAGCTAGATCTAATCTGACTTAGCTTTCTTCAAAGCTTCTTGAGTAGAACTGAATAAGACTGAATCCTCCTGCAGTAGTTCCTTGACCTCTGCTACTTAAGATCCAGAATTGAATTTGAATCCTTCTTCTCAGCCTAGTTCCAGAGGCTGATTTCTTGGAAGGAGCCCTCTCTCCAACTTCTTAGATCTGCACTTGAACTGCTAGATCTTTTTGTGTTGATACTCTTTGTACCACTTTAATAATTACTTCAACAAGGTGATCACCCTTAACAATAATCTGATCAACAACTTCAACAACTCTGAACAACAGTTTCTGTAAACTGTAGGTGCCTATTTATAGGCATTCTTCATGGTAACCGGCTGGTCCGGTCCATAACTGACTTCTGACATCTCTGACAGTTGCTGTAGACCGGCTGGAACGGCAGCTGTCAAGTCATGCAGTCACTTCTTGAAAATCTCTAACTGTCTGTAAGTGTCGAGACTTTCTGTCTTTAAGTGTCGACACTTATAGTCCAAGTGTCGACACATGTTGTGTAAGTGTCGACACAAGTCTACAAGGTGTCGACACAACTCCTTGTATGTCTCGACACAGATTCTTCTACATGTGTCGACACTGAAATTGAGTGTCGACACAAGTACTTGTTCTTCTAGCTTTTGCTGAATTCTTCTATGTGTCGACACATCTCCTTTGTGTCGACACATCTTCTTGTGTTGAATCTGTCAAGTGTCGACACTGCTTCTTGGTGTCGACACCTAGTCTTCTATGTTGAATCTTGCTGAGTGTCGACACAGCTCCTTGTGTCGACACACCTTCTTCTTGTTGAGACTTCAGCTGAGTGTCGACACATTCCTTTAGTGTCGACACTTGTACTTAGAATATTTTGGAGATAATTCTGTTCTTTGCTAAGTGTCGACACAGCTCCTTGTGTCGACACTTTCTTCAAGTGTTGAGTCTTCAGCTGTGTGTCGACACATTGTTCTGGGTGTCGACACATACTTCAAATGCTGACTCTTCTATTGAGTGTCGACACATTGTGCTGGGTGTCGACACTTACTTCAAGTGCTGACTCTTCTGCATAGTGTCGACACTTGTACTTAGACTCTGCAGACTTTTGCTGAGTGTCGACACAGCTCCAAGTGTCGACACTTTCTGGTGTAGACACAGCTTCACTGGGTGTCGACACAGCTCCTTGTGTCGACACTTTCTGTCTGCACTTTTCTTCACTGAGTGTCGACACAGCTCCAAGTGTCGACACTAACTGTCTGGTGTCGACTATGCATCCCAGGTGTCGACACAATGACTCCAAGTGTCGACACTGCTTGTCTGGATGTCGACACAAGTCTTCTTAAGTGTCGACACTTTCCCTCTGGGTGTCGACACATGGACTTAGAAACTTTTTGCTTCAGTCCAGTGATTTCTTAACCTGCACAAGTAACTCAAACATACATCAAATACATTATGATGTATATCATTGAGTTGGGTGAGGCTTCTTCAAATCAGGTACATTTGACCAATGTACCCAACAATCTCCCCCTATTTGGAGAAGTCATAACCCTTAGTCAATGATATACACCATTCATAATTAAAAATTACAGAATGATGTAAAGCAGATTATAAACAGCAGGGTAAACATAAACATGTAATATTTCACACATGTATACACATTCAACATTGCAGAACAAACAAGAAATAGACATATTCTCAGAACAATCATGAAATATATTTATCATATATTGTTCTAACATTTTTCTAATACATCTTCAATGGTTTACAAAAATGTTTTTCATTCAAAAGATTACAACAATCTTCAAGTCAATTCCTAATCTATTTCTGGTCTGGTTCTTTGATAACAATGTCTTTGCCAGATTGGACTTGAGCTTTGACAGTGGCTTCAGCAGTTTCAGCAACAGCAGGCTTCTTGCCTTTTAGATCTTTCTGTTTGAGTGCTTCTGCCTTGATCTTCTGCCTCTCAAAGTAGTGATATGGCTTGGGGAAGTACTTGCTAGGCTCCACTGCAGTAGGAGGTAGCTTTCCCATCTTTGCCTTTCTTCTATATTGAACAATGGCCTCCTGTCTTATTTCATGTTTCCTCCATTCTGCTTCAGAAAACCATTTGTTCCTTTCATGAGCATTGTCCTTGGCAGCTTTCCAGGCAGTTAAAATTATATTCCTAGAGGTAGGGCTCCACTGTTCAAAATCTGGCTTTTGTTCTGCTTGTTCCCTAAACCTCTTCTTGGACAACCTTGTCTCTTCTTCTTTTTGTAGAGCCTCTTGCATAGCTTCAGATATAGGTTGAACAACCTTGTCAATGTGGACATTGTCCTTGCCCTCAAGTGGGCTATACATTGTGCTTACATCTGCTTGAACCATATCAAAATCTGGAGGTGGATAAATCACTTGAGCTACCTCTGGTTGCTCACCTCCAAGATATGCAGTTTGAATCCCTGATTCAGCAACATTATCATCATCACAGAGTGTAGGATAGCCCAGTTTAGCTCTGATGGAGTTAGATATCCATTTGGCATGGTCAGAGCTAGCTTTGACTAATACTCTCTCCCCCTTTATGACTTCTCTAGCCATATGGTCTCTGACATCATCCTTTTGAAATCTTATTTGACTATCCAAATACCCGATTCCATCTTTAAAGTAAGGTTTGAGCTTAGTGAGCTGTTCAGAGATGGCCTTCTGGGAATCTTGAATTGCAGTCTTGACAGCAGTAATCTCAGCTTGAAATACTTTATCAAAGTCAGCCTTAACTGCAGCAGCAGATGTAGAAGGTTCAGCAGTCTTATTCTTCAATTCAGTGACTATAGCATTGTGAGATTGTGTGAGATTGTCATTCATTCTGAGTTGGTTTTCCAGCACATATCCTTGCTTCATTTCTATATCATCTACTTGTACTTTTATCTTCTCTTGGTGTGTTGCCAGATACACCACTGCATTGCCACCCTTGTGGAAGCAGTCTGTCATCTCTTTCTTGTTAAGGTTCATTTCAAACCTTATAGACTTTATATCTTGTGCCAGATCAAATTGTAAAGCTTTGTTCCCTTCATCTACATAAGCCTCTATTGCTTTTCTTTGTTCATCCATTTTAATCTGTAGTGCAGTCAGTAAGGCACTATAATCAACTGTTGGAGCATGTTGAATTATAGGCTGTGGGGCTATAGATTGCAAAGCCTTCTTATAACTCTGGCTTCTCCTCTTGAAGACATAGAGTTTCTTCTTCTTGGCCCTAGCACTCTCCTCATCTTCAGAGGCAGAAGTGCTGGCAATATCAACCCTGTCCTTAGGGCTTTGAGGCTTCTCAGTTTGCACATCAGGTGCTTGCTCAGTTTCCAGCCTAATAGGCTCTTCCAGATCTTGTACTTGCTCCCCCTCAGCAGCAGCAGCAGTCTCTTCTTCAGCAGCATCAATTTCTTTGTCAAAATCTGCTTGATCCAGATTTAGGAACAAGTCTTCCATTGTGAATTCTTGTGATGAAGGAGCTGGAGAAGTTCTTGGTTCTTCAACCATTGGAACAACAGATGTGTCTTTGATAACAACATCTGGTTCATGACTAGGCAGCTGAGTTTGCTGAGGAACATCAGACAAATCAGCATCTTCTATAAGATATTCTAAAGTTTTTAGGTCAGTGACTACCTCTTGGATAATGATGGTGGCTTGCTCACTGTCCAGTGTAGATGGTTCCTCTACAACTGGTAGCTCCCCCTGGCTGTGATCCCTATGGATGGGGCTAGCCTGTGGTAGCTCCCCCTGGATCTCAGCAATATCTTGAGCAGCTGGGGTCTTCTCTGCAGCCACTTCCTCTTGGTCATCAGGAGTTAAAACAACTTGTTCTTCACTCCCTGAACTGCTGGAGGACTCCTGTGCCACAGGAGCTGTCTTCCTTTTCTTCCTTGGAGGAGAATCTTTCTTAGTAACTGTCTTCTCTGGAGTTGGCATTTCCTTGGACAATACCCTGTCCCATCTGGAAAAGATCCTTAGATCCATATTCCTCATGTGGTTTATCTTACTTCCTGCAGCTGTATTCATTACCTCTGGTATGGTACCAGCTAGGTAGAGACTAAGTATTCTGCCCAGGTTGGGCTTCTTCAGACTCTCCTTGATTTTCTCATACACCACTTGAGACCATTCTGTTTTCAGAGTGAAGATTATTATTGTCATGATTTCAAACATATAGGCATACACTCTGTCATGCCCTCCAGTCTTGATGAGTAAGACTTTTTCTACAATCTCAGACATGAACTTTCCTTGGTTATTCATGCCTTTCCTGTTGAATACAGATCCTATCTTCATCTTAGGATCAAGACCACACCAGGTTAAAGCTTCCCTGGTCTTTGAAGCAGTAACCTCTTCTTCATCTTGAATTTTGGGTAGCTGGACTACCTTCCTCAGACTCTTAGGTGAAATCTTGATCTTAGTTCCATGAACTCTGGATTTGATTCTGACTCCAGATTCATCGACTGCAGCTCCATTAAGGAATTCGAGAACTTCCTTCTTCCAAATCTTTGTAGGTTCAGACAAGAGAAATTCTAGACCAGAATCGGCGACTAGGGTTACTACCGCCTGAATTTCTGCATCTGCATCGTCGAATGCGCCACGCACTAGCTCATAGCCCTCGTTAACGTTCTCCTCAAGCTTAGGAGCCATTAGGGTTTGGAGAATTTGTCTTTAGAAAAGAGAAGTGTCGACACAATAGTTTTGGTCTCGAAACTTTGAAAGCGTGTCGACAAACAAAGACAGAACCCTATTTATACCTGTCTAATTTTGAAGATGAACAGGCGGGACAGCTATCTTAGGATGTGTCGACACTGGCAATAAGTGTCGACACTGACTTATAATGTCTCGACACACATGTGTCGACACAAGTTTAGTCAACAGATATTATGTGTCGACACTTGGTTATGTGTCGACACAACATAACTCGACACATTGTCGAGACTTTACTTAGAAAATTCTGAGTAAAACATAAGTGTCGACACCACCTTGGATGTGTCGACACCTACTAGACATGTGTCGACACTAACATTCTGAAGTGTCGACACCAACATCCTAGATGTGTCGACACCTTTTTCCTGAAGTGTCGACACCTCTATTCTGTGTCGACATAGACTTGTCTATGTGTCGACACCTTTTTACTTAGTCATTTTCAAATCTGTAAACTTACTCTAAGTTTATCATTCCTAGTTCAATTTTGAATCTATTGAACTTAGCTTCTTCTAGTGGCTTAGTAAACATGTCAGCTATCTGATTATCAGTTTTAACATATTCAAGTGAAATATCTTCTCTTTCTACATGTTCTCTAAGAAAGTGATATTTAATCTCAATATGTTTTGTTCTACTATGAGATACAGGGTTATTAGCTATTGAAATAGCACTTGTAGAATCACAGAAAAGTGGAGTTCTACTTACCTGAAATCCATAGTCCTCTAGCTGATGTTGAATCCATAGAAGTTGAGCACAGCAACTTCCTGCAGCCACATACTCTGACTCTGCTGTGGAGATAGCCACACTGGTTTGCTTCTTGCTACTCCATGAAATTAGTCTCCCACCTAGGAATTGACAGGTTCCAGTAGTGCTCTTTCTATCCTCTTTGCATCCTGCAAAGTCTGCATCTGAATAACCTGTTAGATCAAAGTCTCCATTCCTAGGGTACCAGAGGCCTAGATAGGGAGTGCCCTTTAGATATCTCAATATTCTCTTGACTGCAGTCAAGTGAGACTCTTTAGGGCAGGCTTGATACCTTGCACAAACACATGTAGCATACATGATGTCTGGTCTACTAGCAGTCAAGTACAATAGGGAGCCAACTATCCCTCTATACAAGGTTTCATCTACAGGTTTCCCTGCATCATCCTTGCTAAGAGACATACTTGACCCCATAGGAGTCTTCATGGTGCTGGATGAATCCATACCATACTTCCTTATGAGTTCTAGGGTGAACTTGGACTGACATATGGATAAATCATTTTCAGTCTGTTTAACTTGGAGACCCAAGAAAAACTTTAGCTCTCCCATACTACTCATCTCAAACTGACCTTGCATAAGTTTTGCAAACTTTTTGCAAAGGCTGCTTTCAGTAGACCCAAATATAATGTCATCTACATATATTTGGACAAGTATGACTTTGCCTCTAGATTCCCTAAGGAATAGAGTCTTATCTATTTTCCCCCTTGAGAACTTGTTCTCAATGAGGAAACTAGATAGGGTTTCATACCAAGCTCTAGGGGCTTGCTTTTAACCCATATAATGCTTTCCTAAGTCTATAGACATAATGAGGTAGAGTTGGATCAACAAAACCTGAAGGCTGCTCCACATAGACTTCTTCTTTCAAATTACCATTTAGGAATGCTGACTTGACATCCATTTGGTATACCTTGAATCCTTGATAGGTTGCATAGGCCAAGAACATTCTTATGGCTTCCAGTCTGGCTACTGGAGCAAAGGTTTGATCAAAATCAATACCTTCTTCTTGCCTATATCCTTTAGCAACCAGTCTAGCTTTATTCTTAATGATGACCCCTTGTTCATCCATCTTATTCCTGTAGATCCACTTAACTCCTATTATATTGTGGTCTTTAGGTTTAGGAACCAATTCCCAGACCTTGCACCTCTTGAACTGATTAAGCTCTTCTTGCATTGCTTCAGTCCATTGTGGATCTTGTATTGCTTCTTCAAACTTCTTAGGTTCAACTTGTGACAGAAAGCTGGAATAGATTGCAGCATTCTGATTTCTGCTCCTTGTTTGAACTCCTTGTCTTGGATCTCCAATAATCAGCTCTACTGGATGATCTCTAAGATGCCTGTGGGCTGGAGGCATCCTCACTTCTGGTTGAACCATTTCAGCATCTGCATCATGCTGTATTCCTTGGATTTCTTCAGTTATTGGCACATGTAGTTCTCCCCCTGGACAGCAGCTACTCTCCTCTCCTTGCTGTCTTGCAGCAGGCACTTCTTCTATAGTAAGCTTGTCCATTTTCTTTGTCAAACCTGTGGGGCTGCATACATTGCTAGACAACTCATTATTAATAAGTTTAGTCTCATCAAAAACTACATGCACTGATTCTTCTACAACTTGTGTAGTCAAGTTGTAGACTCTATAAGCCTTACTATTATTGCTGTACCCAACAAAAATTCCCTCTTGGGACTTGGCAGCAAACTTAGTTAAGTAAGACTTCCCATTGTTAAGTATGAAGCATTTGCAACCAAAGATCCTGAAGTAGGATAGGTTTGGTTTCCTGCCTTTCACAACTTCATAGGGGGTCTTGTTTAGCCCTTTAGTGATGGTAGCCATATTTATAACATGGCATGCAGTGTTAACTGCTTCAGCCCAGAAATACTCAGGCAGTGATGTATCACTTAGTAGGGTTCTACCAGCCTCTATCAAGGTCCTATTCTTCCTCTCAGCAATGCCATTTTGCTGAGGTGTTCTAGGTGAAGAGAATTCTTGAAATATCCCAAAGTCTTCACACAGTTTTGTCATGCTATCAGACTGAAATTCAGTACCATGGTCACTTCTAATTTTGACCACTGTACTATTTAGTTCATTCTGAATTTGCTTGACAAAGCTATAAAAGACACTAGGTGTTTCAGATTTCTATCTTAAGAAGAACACCCAGGAAAACCTTGAGTAGTCATCTACAACTACAAAGGTAAAGACCTTCCTTCCTAAGCTGTGAACTGGCATTGGACCAAAGAGATCCATATGCAAGAGGTATAAACACCTCACAGCATCTTTGTTATCTATGCTTCTAAAGGTGGATTTAGTCTGCTTGCCCTTTTGACAAGCTGAGCAAATGCCATCTTTAACACACTTAACTTGAGGACCATTCCTCACTAACTCTTTACTAAAGAGTTTGCTAATTGTCTTGTAGTTAAGATGGGCTAGCCTCTTGTGCCATTTGACACAATGAGAGACTGTCTCATCAGCTACAAGACAAACTGGAGAACCATTGTTCTCAATCATAATGTCTAGGCAGTAGACATTCCTCTTCCTATATCCTGTCAAAATGATCTCTTGATCACTTGACCTCTTGATATGACAACCATTTTTAACAAATGAGATGTCATACCCTACATCACTTAGCTGACTTATACTTATTAGGTTGTGTTTCAACCCTTTAACATAAGCCACTTGAGTAATGGTAACTATGTTTGAAGAAATGTTACCAAACCCTTTGATGATTCCTTTTTCAGAACCACCAAAGGTCACTTTAGGACCATTTTTGATTGGAATGTAGTCCTTCAGTAGTCCCCTAGTTCCAGTCATATGTCTGGAACATCCACTGTCCAAGTACCATGTAGGGGTATGGCCACTTGAACTCACCTGCAAAACAAATTAATGAACCTTAGAACCCAAAGTATTCTTGGGTCCTTGGTGATTGTTAGTTTGCAATTTGACAAACCTACCTACTGGCTTTCCAACAGGTAGTTTGGAACTCACTTTGGCACTCACATTGTGCCAACAGTCTACTGCAAAATGGCCAACTTTGCCACAGCACCAACATTCAAATTTATTGTACCTTTGCTTAGGTACTGCCTTGGCTGTCTTGACTACAGCAGGCTTGTTGAATGTTGGGGCTTTGCCCTTGGACTTATACTTGGACTGCTCAGTCCCTGCAGGTCTAATAAAGCCCAGTCCAGCTTTACCCTTGTGATGAACAAATTCATCAATTATGGGTAACACTGACTTAGGTTTAGAAAACCTAGCAACCAAGTCCTTCTCCTTCTGAAGATTGTTCTCCAGACACTTAATTTGATCATTCTTAAAAGTGATAGTTCCCATCTGAATCACTGTTATGTGTTTCAGCCTGGCTATCTCATTCAGTTTTTGATCAAATTGCTTCTCAAAATCTGTTGCAGCAGCTTTAAGATCAGCAATTTCCTTTGCCTGACTTTTGGTAAGGGACTTGCTTTTCTTGTAAGCTTGCAACAGCACTCTATATTCATCTATAAGTTGATGAATATCATCCTCAGACTCAGATACATTCTCATCACTTGATGAAGAAGAATCTGAATCTGAACTAGAACAAGAGACTGAATTTAAACTTGAACTTTGTACCTGACTGGGTCCTGGCTGCTCCAGGATTTTGGCACTTTCTGTCAAAGCCATTAGCCCTTGGCAATGACTGTCTTCTTGTTCATAAATTGACTCCAAGATCTGCATGAATTCTTCCTCTTCTTCTTCAGCAAACAGCCCTATGTAGGCTTCAGCCTCAGACTCAGTTTCTGAAGAAGAGATATCTGATAGAGTCTTCTCCTTCTTAGCAACAAAAGACTTTTCTTTCTTCCCTTTGAAGTGAGTCTTTTTCCTGTCACCAGATTCCTTTCTCTTCTCTGGACAATCTGCAATAACATGGCCCTGTCTATTGCAGCAATAGCAAACAATCTTTGAACCAGTTGACTTGCTTGATTTTGTCCTTTTCTTGTCATTCTTTGAAGACCTCTTTTTCTGATAAGAGTCTTCCTTTCCTTGTGATGTAGAAGGCCTTGACCTCCACTGTTTCTTTTTCAAAAACTTCTGAAAGTGTCTAGTGAAAGCAGCAAAGTCTTCATCACTTTCACTGCTCTTAGACTTTGTGCTGACAGACTCATCAGACTCTGATTCAACTACCTCTGGAGGTGGAGTTAAAGACTTATTCCTGCACTTTCTGGGAACTTCTGACTTGAAAGCAACAGTTCTTTCTTTGTGCTCAGTCCTTGTTGATTTCTCCTCCTCTCTTCTCACTGTTAACTGCATTTCATAAGACAATAGCTTGCCAAACAGTGTAGGGGGAGGAATTTCCCCCAACTTAGTCATTTCTCTTATGGCACAGATCTTGGTGTCCCAATCTTTGGTTAGGGACCTTAAGAACTTGTCATTTAGTTCATAGTTACTGAACTCTCTTCCATAAGACATGAGTTCATTAACTATTCTGTAAAATTTCTTATAGCACTCAGTGATGCTATCACCCTTTCCTTGCCTAAAGCTTTCATACTCCTGATTTAGCAAGAACTTCCTATCTTGCCTAACTTCTTCAGAACCTTCCATATAGACAATGAGAGTATCCCACATCTCTTTTGCTGTTTTACAGTGAATTAAGTTCTGAAAAGTTGCATCATCAATGGCACTCACTATTATGTTCTGTGCCCTCTTGTCCATGGTGGCCAGGACAATTTCATCCTTAGTCATCTCAGAGAAATCCTTTGGAGTTCTCTGGTTTGCATCTAGAACTGAAATCTTCATGGGCACATAAGGCCCTTCCTTTACTGTGATGTAGATTCTAGGGTCTGAGGCCTCCATAAATAGCCTTACCCTTTCTTTCCAGATCCCAAAGATCTCCTTTCTGCATATGGGTAATTTCATGAAACCCAATTCCTTGTGATTCTCATAGGAACCCATGTTTCTTGATTTTCTTGAATTTCTTGAATCTGTGTTTTCCCTTACACTGAATCTGCCAAACAGGATCTCCTCAGACTGTTAGTCCTTATTTTGAGGAACCTGGCTCTGATACCACTTGAAAGATATGGTACCTAAACACCTAGAGGGGGGTGAATAGGTGACCTAATCCTTTTCTAACTTTGTTGGCAGCCAAACAGTTATATCACAGATTTCTAACTACTTTTGCACAGCAAACAGCAATAACAAAACATACACAGCTAATCCACAGCACAATCACAGCACAGCACACAGTGTTTTATAGTGGTTCCCCAAGATATGGGTACATCCACTTTCCCCCTTCACCTATCTAGCAGTGTACTAGATTCGGCCAAACTTCTCCACTGTCTCAGAACCCAAATTGGTTCCTACCTCAGGCCCAAAGCCTTACAACTCAGCTTTATCCCAAAGCCTACACTCAGCCAATCAAGGCCTACACTCAGCCAACCAAGGCCTACACTCAGCCAACAAGGCCTACACTCAGAGATCTATATCTCCTACACTCAGGCTAACAAGCCCTACCCTCAGCCTTTATAAATACAGGCTTACAAATCACTCAGATCCAAAGGATCCTACAAGTTAAAATGTGTTACAAATAATAACTCTACAACTCAGAAAGATAAGAGGGGAGTTGAGAGATTCTTGATGAATTCTTGGAAGAACTCAGCTGGATCCAATCTGACTTAGCTTTCTTCAAAGCTTCTTGAGTAGAACTGAATAAGACTGAATCCTCCTGCAGTAGTTCCTTGACCTCTGCTACTTAAGATCCAGAATTGAATCTGAATCCTTCTTCTCAGCCTAGTTCCAGAGGCTGATTTCTTGGAAGGAGCCCTCTCTCTCCAACTTCTTAGATCTGCACTTGAACTGCTAGATCTTCTTGTGTTGATACTCTTTGTACCACTTTAATAATTACTTCAACAAGGTGATCAACCTTAACAATAATCTGATCAACAACTTCAACAACTCTGAACAACAGTTTCTGTAAACTGTAGGTGCCTATTTATAGGCATTCTTCATGGTAACCGGCTGGTCCGGTCCATAACTGACTTCTGACATCTCTGACAGTTGCTGTAGACCGGCTGGAACGGCAGCTGTCAAGTCATCCAGTCACTTCTTGAAAATCTCTAACTGTCTGTAAGTGTCGAGACTTTCTGTCTTTAAGTGTCGACAATTATAGTCCAAGTGTCGACACATGTTGTGTAAGTGTCGACACAAGTCTACAAGGTGTCGACACAACTCCTTGTATGTCTCGACACAGATTCTTCTGCATGTGTCGACATTGAAATTGAGTGTCGACACAAGTACTTGTTCTTCTAGCTTTTGCTGAATTCTTCTATGTGTCGACACATCTCCTTTGTGTCGACACATCTTCTTGTGTTGAATCTGTCAAGTGTCGACACTGCTTCTTGGTGTCGACACCTAGTCTTCTATGTTGAATCTTGCTGAGTGTCGACACAGCTCCTTGTGTCGACACACCTTCTTCTTGTTGAGACTTCAGCTGAGTGTCGACACATTCCTTTAGTGTCGACACTTGTACTTAGAATATTTTGGAGATAATTCTGTTCTTTGCTAAGTGTCGACACAGCTCCTTGTGTCGACACTTTCTTCAAGTGTTGAGTCTTCAGCTGTGTGTCGACACATTGTTCTGGGTGTCGACACATACTTCAAATGCTGACTCTTCTATTGAGTGTCGACACATTGTGCTGGGTGTCGACACTTACTTCAAGTGCTGACTCTTCTGCATAGTGTCGACACATTGTGTTGAGTGTCGACACTTGTACTTAGACTCTGCAGACTTTTGCTGAGTGTCGACACAGCTCCAAGTGTCGACACTTTCTGGTGTAGACACAGCTTCACTGGGTGTCGACACAGCTCCTTGTGTCGACACTTTCTGTCTGCACTTTTCTTCACTGAGTGTCGACACAGCTCCAAGTGTCGACACTAACTGTCTGGTGTCGACTCTGCATCCCAGGTGTTGACACAATGACTCCAAGTGTCGACACTGCTTGTCTGGATGTCGACACAAGTCTTCTTAAGTGTCGACACTTTCCCTCTGGGTGTCGACACATGGACTTAGAAACTTTTTGCTTCAGTCCAGTGATTTCTTAACCTGCACAAGTAACTCAAACATACATCAAATACATTATGATGTATATCATTGAGTTGGGTGAGGCTTCTTCAAATCAGGTACATTTGACCAATGTACCCAACATTATGTCATCAACATATATTTGGACTAGGATAATCTTTCCTTTGGATTCCCTAAGGAATAGAGTCTTGTCTATTTTCCCCCTTGAGAATTTGTTCTCAATGAGGAAAGTAGACAGGGTTTCATACCAAGCCCTTGGGGCTTGTTTCAACTCATACAAAGCTTTCTTAAGTCTATAGACATAAGAAGGATAGAGTGGATCAACAAAACTTGAGGGCTGCTCTACATAGACCTCCTCTTTTAAGTCTCCATTTAAGAATGCAGACTTAACATCCATCTAGAACACTTTGAAGCCTTGATATGTTGCATAGGCTAGGAACAGTCTGATAGCTTCCAACCTAGCCACTGGAGCAAAGGTCTGATCAAAGTCTATGCCCTCCTCGTGTCTGTATCCTTTGGCAACTAATCTTGCCTTGTTCTTCACTATGATCCCACTCTCATCTAGCTTGTTCCTATAAATCCACTTTGTCCCAATGACATTGTGGTCCTTTGGTTTTAGAACCAAATCCCAGACCTTACACCTTCTGAATTGATTTAACTCCTCATGCATGGCATCAATCCAGTGTGGGTCCTTAACAGCTTCTTCAAATCTCTTGGGTTCCACTTGAGATAGGAAGCTAGAGCAAAGAACTGTGTTCAAGTTCCTGCTCCTTATTTGTACTCCTTGACTTGGATCACCAATGATCTGATGTGCAGGATGATCCTTCAAATGCCTTACTGCTGGAGGTAATTTGTCAACAGTCTGGCCTTCTCCAATCTCTTCATTTTGTTGCACCTCATGATCTTCATCAACATCTTGTGTGTCTTGTACTCCCCCTGGACAGTAACTACCATTTTCCTCATCCAGCTTTGCAGTTGGATCTTCTCTGATAGTAAGCTGGTCCATCTTCTGTTGAATACCTGTGGAGCTACAAGAACTACTTGGCAACTCACTGTTAATAAGTCTAGTTTCATCAAAAATGACATGAACTGACTCTTCTACAACTTGAGTAGCCAAGTTGTAAACCCTATAAGCCTTACTATTGTTGTTGTACCAAACAAATATCCCATCTTGGGATTTGGCAGCAAACTTAGATAGGTGAGATTTGACATTGTTAAGCACACAGCATTTGCAACCAAAGATCCTAAAATAGGATAAGTTTGGTTTTTTGCCTTTCACAACCTCATAGGGTGTCTTTTTGTGACTTTTGGTGATAGTAGCCCTATTAAGCACATGGCATGCAGTGTTTACTGCATCAGCCCAGAAATATTCTGGGAGAGAAGTATCACTCAATAGTGTTCTTCCAGCCTCAATCAATGTCCTATTCTTTCTCTCAGCAATGCCATTTTGCTAAGGTGTTCTAGGTGAGGAAATTCCTGAAGAATCCCAAATTCTTCACACAACCTTGTCATACTTTCAGATTGGAATTCAGTTCCATGGTCACTTCTGATTTTGACCACTGAACTATCTAATTCATTCTGAATTTGTTTAACAAAATTGTAGAAGACCTTAGGAGTTTCAGATTTCTGTCTCAGAAAGAAAACTCATGAGAATCTAGAATAGTCATCTACTACCACAAAAGTGTAGACCTTCCTACCTAGGCTCTGAACTAGCATAGGACCAAATAAATCCATATGCAAGAGGTACAAGCACCTCACTGAATCCTTAGTTTCAAGATTATGAAAGGAGGATCTAGTCTGCTTGCCTTTTTGACAAGCTGAACATATTCCATCCTTATAACACTTAACTTGAGGATCATTCATCACTAACTCTTTGCTAAAGAGTTGGTCAATGATCTTGTAGTTAAGATGGGCTAGTCTCTTGTGCCATTTGGCACAATGAGAGACTTTCTCATCAGCCACAAGACAGATAGGAGAATTCTTATTCTCACACACAAAATCTAGGTAATAAACATTTCTTTTTCTATAACCAGTCAATATGACCTCTTGATCACTTGACCTTTTGATATGACACCCATTCTTGACAAATGAAATGTCATAACCTAAATCACTCAGCTGACTTATGCTAATAAGATTGTGTTTCAAACCCTTTACATAGGCCACTTGAGTGATTGTAACTAGTTATTAGAAATGTTACCAAAATCTTTGATGACTCCCTTTTCAGAACCACCAAAGATTACTTTAGGCCCATTCAGCATAGGTGAGTAGTCCTTCAGCAATCCCCTTGTTGTAGTCATGTGCCTGGAACATCCACTATCCAAGTACCATATAGGGGCATGGCAACTTGGACTCACCTGCAACACAGATTACTTAAATTTAGAACCCAAATAACTTTTGGGTCCTTGGTGCAAGTTAGTCTGAAACTTAACAAATTTGTCTGCAGCTTCTCTAACAGGCAGACTGCTACTCTCATTGACACAGGTATTGTGCCAACAGTTTAAGGCAAAGTGGCCTATCGTGCCACAGCACCAGCACTCAAACTTATTATATCTTTGTTTTGGTACAGCTTTAGCTGGATTATTAGCAGCAGATCTATTATTCTGTGCTGGGGCTTTGCCTTTCTTATTGGACTTAACAGCCCAAGTTGTTCTCTTAAAGCCTATTCCTGCCTTACCCTTTTGTGACACAAAGTCATCTATTAAGGGTAATACAGATTTTGGCTTAGAAAAACTAACTACAATCTCCTTCTCTTTCTGAAGTCTATTCTCCAGATTTTTTATCTGATCATTCTTGAATGTGATTGTTCCCATTTGAATAACAGTTATGTTCTTCAATTTGGCAATCTCATTCGTCTATTGATCCAGCAGCTTCTCTGAATCAGATGCAGCCAACTTAAGAGCTGTAATTTCCTTAGCCTGATGTTTGGTCAGGCTTTTGCTTCTCTTAAGTGCCTGCAATAAATCTCCATATTCATCTATCAGCTGATGAATATCTCCTTTAGATTCAGACTCATCTTCATCTCTTGATGAAGATGCATCTGATTCTGACTCAGTAAAATAATCAGAATCAACAGATCCACATTTTACCTTACTGGACCAGGCTGATCCTGGCACTGGCCTTCTTCAGACACTGTCATCAGTCCTTTGCTCTGATGGTCTTCCTGCTCATAGATAGAGTCCAGCAATTGCATGAACTCATCCTCTTCTTCTATAAACAGACTAATATATGTCTCAGCCTCAGATTCTGACTCTGAAGTTGATTGATCTGTCAAGCTTTTCTCTTTCTCAGCAGCCAAAAATTTCCCCTTCTTGCTCTTGTACTGTGACTTCTTTCTATTAGCAGACTCCTTTCTCTTATCTGGACAGTCAGCCACAACATGTCCAGCTTTGTTGCAGCAGCAGCATATAATCTTGGATGTAGTAGACTTGCTTGTCTTTGTCCCATTCCAGTGCTTCCTGGATGATTTCCTCTTCTGATAATAATCATCCTTGGACTGAGATGTGGAAGGCTTATATTTACACTGTTTCTTCTTCAAGAATCTCTGGAACTGCCTTATAAATGCTGCAAAGTCTTCATCTGAATTGTTGGTGTCTGAACTGGGATTATCTGAATTTTCTGAGATAATTTATGCATCTCTCTTAGGAAAAGATGGAGACATTTTCCTATTCTTTCTTGTAGCTTCAACCTTGAAAGCCACTGACTTTTCTTTATAGTCGCCCTTTGTGTTTTTCTCTTCCTCCTTTCTAGCTAACAGCTGCATCTCATATGACAGTAATTTTCCAAACAGTGTTGGAGGAGAAATCTCAGTCAGTCTGGCCACTTCTCTTATGGCACAAATTTTTGTATCCCAATCCTTAGTCAATGACCTAAGGAATTTATCATTTAACTCATAAGTACTGAAAACTCTTCAATAAGACATTAGTTCATTGATTATCCTATAGAACTTCTTATAGCATTCAGTAATACTTTTAGACTTGGCTTGTCTCACATCTCCTTGGAGGTTTTACAGTGAATTATATTCTGGAATGTGGAATCATCAATGGAACTTACTATAATATTTTGGGCTCTTTTATCCATTGTTGCCAAGATGATTTCATCTTTAGTCATCTCTGAAAAATCCTTTGGAATTTTCTGATTGGCATCAAGAACAGAAATCTTCATTGGAACATATGGCCCTTCCTTAACTGTTATGTAAATTCTAGGATCAGAGGCTTTCATGAACAATTTGACCCTTTCCTTCCATATTCCAAAGATTTCATTCCTGCAGATGGGCAATTTCATTGAACCAAGTTCCTTATGGTTTTCACCTGAACCCATCTTCTTGATCTTAATTCTGCCTTACAGATCTTACTCAGACTGTTATGTCTAACTTTGAGTAACCTCGCTTTGATACCACTTGAAAGAATTAGTGCCTAACTACCTAGAGGGGGGTGAATAGGTGTAATTCCTTTTTGTTTAAGGCAGAATATTTGTTCTGTTAATTAATCAGAAATTGCAAGTTCTACAGCTAACACAGCACAGCATTCACAGAAACATTCAATCACAGAGTGTACACAGTTTTTATAGTGGTTCCCCAAGGTCTGGGTACATCCACTTTCCCCCTTTGTCTATCTAGCAGTGTGCTAGATTCGGCCTAACTTCTGCTCTTCTCCTCAGATCCTCAGATCTTGCAACTCAGAACCGAACAAGGCTCCTACAACTCAGAGTGAGTCCACACTCCTACAGCTCAGGCAATCTGCCCTACCTCAGCCTACACAAGGCCTACAACTCAGAGATATTAATCTCTTACAACTCAGGCTCACAGCCCTACCTCAGCCTTCAACATGGCCTACCACTCAGAGATCTAAATCTCCTACAACTCAGCCTTTATATAACAGGATTACAGCTCAGATCTAGAATAGATCCTACAGAAAATAGATTTTACAAAGTATTTTACCACCACCCAGGTAGAGAGAGAAGGGATGGATGGTTTCTTGATCAGTTCTTGGAAGAATCTGATGGAAGAGAACAACCACTCTTAGCTTTCTTCAAAGCTTCTTGAATCTGAACTAAGTAGGGTTGAACTCCTTTGAAGTTGATCTTCAATCAGCTTCTTTCTTGAAATTCAGATCTCAATCTGAATCCTTCTTAGCAGCCTGGTTCAGCAACTACACTTGGGTAGACGGAGCTCTCTCTCTCTCTCTCTCTCTCCAACTTCTTCTTAGATTTTCTGATGAAAATCTTCTTCTGTCTTCTATTATAACTGTTGTATGCTTTTTTGTTGAAGGAGAATGCCTTTATATAGACTTTCTCCATGGTAACCGGCTGATCCGGTTTCTAACAAACTTCTGACAGCTCTGACAGTTGCAGTAGACCGGTTGGTAATGGCAGCTGTCAAGTCATCCAGTCACTTCTTGAAATTCTATCTGTCAGCAAAGTGTCGAGACTGAACTTCATCATGTGTCGACACAAATAGACTAAGTGTCGACACAAGTGTACTAAGTGTCGACACAAGCCTTGGTGGTGTCGACACATCTCCTTTGTTGTTGATACTGCTTCTCGACACAGCTTCTGTAGAATGTGTCGACACTGATTCTGTGTGTCGACACAATCACTTCTTCTCGTTAACTTTGTTGAAGCTCTGCAGTGTGTCGACACATGTTCTGTGTGTCGACACAGTTGATGTCGACAAAGTCTTCTGTGTGTCGACACTACCTCTTGGTGTCAACACAGTTGATGTCGACTAAGCTTCTCTGTGTGTCGACACATCCTCTTGGTGTCGACACAGTTGATGTCGACTAAGCTTCTCTTGTGTGTCGACACAGCCTCTTGGTGTCGTCACAGTTGATTTCGACTAAGCTTCTCTGTGTGTCGACACTTTTTCTGTATGTCGACACAGTTAAAGTCGAATATGCTTCTCTGTGTGTCGACACTGCCTCTGTATGTCGACATAATTTCTTCAGGTGTCGACTCAGCCTTTCCAAGTGTCGACACAATTAACTCCAAGTGTCGACACACCTTTTCTCCAGTGTCGACGCAAGCCTTCATAAGTGTCGACACAGCTTCTCCTGGTGTCGACACATGGACTTAGAAATATTTTTGCATTCCTGCATTTACTTAACCTGCACATATAAACTCAAAACAACATCAAATACACCTTGATGCATATCATTGAGTAGGGTGAGGCTTCTTCAAATCTGATACACATTTTCCAATGTACCCAACATTTACTCTGAGATCGTCGAGCTGAGCACGACTATCGTCGACCTGAGTTTCACGAACGTCGAACTCATTTTACTTGGTCTTTAGAAAAACTCTAAGTCTTGAGTCTCTGGCAGTCTTGATGATAGCTGGTCCATGCAGTGTTGCTTCTAAGGACTTGGCCTAGACTCTAGGACACAACCATGACCCTGGCTATACATTATGGGTCATTTGATCCTAACTTAGTGAACCTAGCCCAAATCTTACTAGGGATCCAACATTATTCACGGCCTCCACCTGCCTGTTGCTCCTGGGGTGGTGGACCGGGGAAAACCTGAGGTGAATCCCGAGCTGCTCGCAGAAGCTAATGAATTCTGCGCTGGCGAACTGAGGCTTGTTGTCTGTGATGATGGCCTGGGGAAACCCATGGCGGCAGATGATCTCCCCCAAAACAAAATTTCTGATGACCTGGGAAGTCACCTTGGCCATCGCCTTCACCTCCAACCACTTAGAGAAATAGTCAATCATTACTAGCAGGAACCTTCTCTGCCCGCTAGCCTGGGGGAACGGCCCAACCAAGTCCATTCCCCAAATTACAAAGGTCCAGGGGGTTGTGATGCTCTTGAGGCGTTGAGCCGACTGTAGTTGGAGGGGGCGAGCAACTGGCACTTGTGGCACCTCCTTGTGAATTTTGTAGCGTCGTGGCCCAGGGTTGGCCAGAAGTATCCTTGTCTAACAATCCTCCCTTCCATGGTCCGACTCTCGAAAAGACTCTCACACTCTCAGGAGTCAATTTCTTCCAAGATCCTTTGTACTTCCCTCTCAGCCATGCAACGGGCCAGCATCCCTAAGAGAGTCTTCCTATACAATTGTCTGTCCCATAGGAGATAGTATGCCGACTTATACCTGAGCTTCTTCTTGTCCATCCCCTCCAGATACTCACTCGTGGAGAGGAAAGTTGTGACCGGGTCCATCCACGAGGGGTGTTGATCTACTTCCATTAGTTCTCCTTCTTCAATGGAAGGGCAAAATAGATCAGTGATGGTACCCCCCGCCCGGTGGTCATGCCTTGCCAGCTGATCGACCTGCTCGTTTTCTTCTCTGGGCACGTGTCGGATGGAGAAGGTCTGAAACGTGCTGATGACCCCCTTCACTTTTGCTAAGTACAGTTGCAGGGTAGATTCCCTCACCTCGAACTCTCCGTTGATCTGAGAAGCTGCCACCATAGATTCAGTAAGGACCTCCACGTCCAGCACCCCCAGCTCCCTGGCCATGTACAGCCCTGCTATTACGGCCTCGTACTCGGCCTGGTTGTTAGTGATGGGAAAGTGCACCACCACTGTTTGTTCGATTCTAGTTCCTTGGGGGTTCTCCAAGATCACCCCCACCCCCAGGGAATGTCTCCCTGAAGTGCCATCTACCTTCACCTTCCATGGAGTCGGACGAGTGAGCTCTTCCTCCACCATCTTGATCACGTAATCGGCCAAAAATTCGGCCATTGCTTGGGCCTTGATCGAGAGGCGGGGGACGAAGGAGATGTTGAACTCGCTCATCTCTACCGACCACTTGGCCAACCTGCCTGAGGTCTCCACCCCCTCAAAGATGTTGCGGAGGGGATGATCAGTCACCACTCAGATGGAGTGTGCTTGGAAGTAAGGCCGGAGCCTTCGTGCTGAGATGATCAGGGTGAAGGCCAGCTTCTCCAAAATCGAATACCGAAGCTCAGCCTTCCTCAGGACCCGACTCACATAGTATATGGGGAGTTGCCTCTTAACCTCTTCACGAACCAAGACAGAGCTCAAGGCCTCTGGTCCGACCCCGAGATACAAAAATAGGTCTTCCCCCTCTTTTGGCCCTTGGAGCAACGGAGCTTGTGTCAACTGCATATTAAGATCTTGGAATGCCTCCTCGCACTCATTCGTCCACTCGAACTTTTGGCCTCCCCTTAGTGTTTTGAAGAAGGGGAGCATTTCTCCTCGACCCGAGAGAGGAACCGGCTTAATCCCGCCAACTTCCCTGTCAATCGCTGCACTTCTTTAGCATTTGGTGACCCCAACTCCATGATTGCCCTGACCTTGTCAGGATTTAGCTCGACCCCCGTGGGGGTGGGGAGATGCCTCAAGAACTTTCCCCAGCTGGCCCCGAAAACACACTTCAGGGAGTTCAGCCGCATCTTATATTTACGCAGGGCAGCGAAGGTTTCCTCCAGGTCCTAAAGGTGAGTCCACATCCTGACTCTTGATCATGAGGTCATCCACGTACACCTCCAGGTTCCTCCCCTTCTGTTCCCGGAAGACCCTGTCCATCATCTGTTGGTATGTCGTTCCTGCCTTCTTCAGCCCAAAGGGTATCATTTTGTAACAGTAGCACTCATCCCCCGTGATGAATGAGACGTCCTTGACGTCCGGGCGGTGCATCCTGATTTGGTGGTAACCTGAAAACGCATCTAAGAAACTCATTACAGAAAAACCGACGGCTGATTAAACCAGCTCGTCGATCCGAGACAAGGGATAACAGTCCTTAGGGCATGATTTATTAAGAAAAGAAAAGTCAACACACATATTCCATCGACCGTCTCCTTTTTTAACCATAATAACATTGGAGACCCAGCCGGGGTATTGTATTTCGGATATAAAGCCGGCCTTGAGAAGTTTGGTCACCTCCTCTCTGATGAGCTCGGCTAGCTTGTCCGCGATGGACGTCTTCTTCTATTGGACGGGGCATGCTCCCGGGTCCAGGTTGAGGCGGTGGCATTCCACGTCCGCATCAACTCACGGCATCTCCGTGGAGCTCCATGCGAAAATGTCCACGTTCTTTTGGATGCATGCCAGCATCCTGCCTTGAGCCTCCGTGGTCAGCCCCCCGCTGACGCGAACCTTCTCCACCCTGCCTCCAAGGGTGAGAACCTCCATCTCCACCACCTCTTCTGCAGCCTCCAGCCTGGACTGCTCCCCCCACTCTTCGACATCCCTCTCCTCTGGGACAAGAACCTCCTCATATACTTCCTCCACGGCCATTGCTTTGACCAACTCCTCCTGCCACCTCTACCTCGATACAGCTCTCCACCTCCATCTCCTCTCTGCTAGCCTCCTGCTCCTCCTCCTCCATTCTCCGCTCCATCTCCTCGACCCTTCCTGCCAGGAGATGGAGTTTACGGCGGTGACATAGCACTCCCTCGCTACTTTGGGGTCACCACAAACCCGGACCTGGATCCCTGTAACGCCCCCGATTTTTTTTTATGGCCGGTGTGTAATTTTGTTTGGCGTTACGTTGGCCTTTATTGTTGGTAGAGCGTAATCTTCACTCTTTCGGCCTTTCGTGGCTTGGTTGATAGCATGTTTGCAAGATTCCCTAGCAAGCCGGAGTCTGTTTTGGTGACTCGGTGGTGCCTCTTCGGGAATGCTTGTGTTTTGGCTTTGGGCAAGGTTATCCCAAGTTTTGTTTGTCGGATGCTGATTTCGCTTCGCCACTAGAGTCGTGGCGTGGGTAGTTAGCTGCAATGTGACTTTCGTTACATTCCGAGGTAGTTTGTTCGAACTCGAATCATTTGGCTCGGGAGTAACATATAGATATGAAGCTATGTTGTCTTGGTTGCTAGTTTTTCCCCCCTCATGTGCCAAAATTGTGGCTGCAGTTGAGTGTAGCAGGGGAGAGGTGTAAGTGGTCAAAGACCTGAAGCATTTGGGTGACACGGGCTGGGACACGGGCGTGTCCCAGGGCGTGTCGGGGTACACAGGCGTGTCACAGGGCGTGTCCCGCTATCGACGAACTTCACTTGACGAAATTCACTCGATGATTGTCGAGTATCGAGAGAAGGGGTACCTAGAGTCCTGCATTCCATGAGAGGTCCTTTGGGGACGATTCTTCTCATGTAGGATGTCAACTTACCTTAACTATGTATTTCCGCTGCGTATAAAACTATAGTTTTTCATGTGGACTAGCTGATCCACGGTGTCGAGGGATACGGCAATCAAACTGTAACTGGTTTACTTGCATAAAACAATGATGATTTAATCAACGAACTCGAGTTTAGGTTTTGCCTAAGCGCGTACAGTTATCCCCTGTACGGCGTGGCATCACGACACTTATTTTCTCGTGCTCTGCTCTTATTTCAATGTGTGAGAAAATGCGGGTTGTGACAATCCCCTCGGCATTAAACTTCAGGCATTGGTGGAACGACGAGGGCACGCAGCGGAAGGCACTGATGAGGGGCCTCCCAAAGATGGCGTTGTAGCTGCTGGGGGCTTCCACGATGACAAATCGGCAGTTTCGGGACTGCCCCCCCCCCCAGGGTGACATGGAGTCTCACTCCTCCTTATACCTCTTTTCTCTCCCCTGAGAATCCAAACAAGGGGCCATATAAAGCCAGCACCCTATTTGCCTTCACCTTCATTGCGTCGAACGCCTTCTTAAAGATGACGTTGACAGAGCTTTCATTGTCGATGAGGATCCGGGAGACGGAGAAATTCTCGATGGCCGTCTGGATGACCAGCGTATCGCAGAAGGGATCCTCATGATCCGGCATATCACTCCTTGAGAAGGTGATCTTCTCTTTCAGGGGTAGGGCATGGGATGTGGATCCAACGCTCCGACGGTACATGGTGTGGAGGCTCGCCTTCCGAGAGGCCTCAACTCTCCCCCCCACCCCCCCCCCCCCCATGGATCACTCTGATCCCTCCCCGGGTCCCAATGTCCGCCCGGTCTTCACATCGATCAGCCTCTGCTCGATGCAGGACCTCCTCGATCCTCACCTCCTAGCGCCCCTATTACTGATGTTGCTCCATGTTTCCTCTCGTCTCGAGGAACTCTGGGCACGTGGTTGTGGCGTGTCCTTTCTCTTGGTGGAAGTCGCAGTAGGGCAACTCCACCCTGACTTCTCTTCTCCTCCTTCGCGCCGCTCTCCTCCTCTCCCCCATGGCTATGTCCATAGCCTGATCTTGATTGGGGAGTGGAGGTCTTTGCTCCTTCCTCCAACCTGGGGGTGGAATTAATCCTGGCCTCCCTGGTGGCGGTCCCTTCCCTGGTGTCCTTTTTATGGCCCTTGGTCTTGCCACTCGGTCCTCCATCCCAACGGACGGTCCGGCTCCTGATGCCCCCACCTGGGTTGCTGCTGCCCATGAAGTTGCCTCTGCTCCCTCTGTCGGGGTTCGGCTCTCCTCTCCTCCTGCCCCCTGCCGCCTCTCGGCTCCTTCTCTTCCTCTGTGGCCCACCTGGCAAGCTTTCGGGCAAACTCAGGATGCGACGCTTCCCCGTCGACCTCCCTTACCGACCTCTCCATCAGCTCCTCGTAGGAGATGGGTGACACTCTCTTAAGCTCCATCCTGAAGAAACCATGTTGCAGCCCCAGGGTGAGAGCCATCATCAGACTATGGTCTGGTATCTCCTGGACCTGGGTGACCTCATCCTGGAACCGGTCGACGTAACTCCCCAACATCTCATTCACTCCCTGCTTGATGTGGAATAGGGACTCCGACTCCTTCTTCCTCCTCTTCGAGGTGGCGAACCTTAGCATGAATCCCCGTCGTAGGTCCTTGAAGTAGGAAATGGAGCTGGCCGGCAGCTGGTGAAACCACTCCCTCGCCTTTTCCTTGAGGTTAATGGCGAATAGCCGGCATTTGAACCCATCCGACATCTACCGGATCGAAACCACATCCTCGAACCACTGGACGTGCTGGACCGGGTCCCCCTTCCCGATGTAGTAGGACATCTCTGGCTCCCTGAACCCCTCTGGAATTGGTTCAGAAGAAACCAACTCGCTGAATGGGCAGCCTCCCCCTACCGGGCAAGCTGGAGAGTCTCGTGCGCCCATGCGGCCTCCGCTTGCCGAGCCGGGGAAGAGCTCGCGCCCAGGGAGCTCGCATCCCCTTCCTTCCTCGGCGACCACCTTCCCAGCTCGCCTGTCGGGAGCATCCTCGCCCAGAGATGGGGTGGCAGCGATTTGGGCAGCTGGAGTCGAGCACTCGGCCTGCATGCCAAGTGAGAACTTGACGAGGCTGAGTACCTCGTGCATGAAGTCTTCAAACATTCCCACTGTGGCCAGAGGTGCCGGGGGCGGCGAGTCGGACCTTTTTGAGCCTTGTCCTCCTATCATCGAGCCTGCTGAAGATTTTCTGTGCTGACCACTCTCCATGGTCACCGCACCAAAATGTTTAAATTGAAAATTCGATCTCTCGTAGAGTTCACCCGTGGGGAAGGGGTGATCGCGCACCTACTTCTCTCCTCAAGCATAATGATAAAGGAAAACTGACCCAAGGGCTCGGCACGGAGGACCCACCACACAACCGAAAGATCTTAGAGTGCTTCCCCTCCTTAGCCAAAGGCCGAGATAAGGTTACCTCAGAAAGCACTAAAAGATTAGGGAACAATTGAGCATAAGAAGCGTGCTTCTGAGGTGCCTCTTGGGTCCTATTTATAGATTTCTGAAAACGGCCTGCAAATAGCCAACCTCTGTTGTTCCAAACAGCTATGTGCAGTCCAATCAGGTCTACCAACAGCGTAACTCCGCTATTTTAGCAGGCTATGGGCAGGCCAACAGTGGGAAAAATTGTAAAAATACCTTACAGAATAATGGGTGAGTAGCCCTCAGCAACCTCTACTCGGCAAGGGCGGCGAGTACGGGCCCGGACTGCTCTGCTTGCGAGCTACGAGTTCGCTCAGCCGTCAGGACTCGGTGAGCAGCCTGGGAATCGACGAAAGGCCCAGAGCTCGACGAACTCCGAGTTCTATTCGACAAATGCCGAGCTCAGTTCGTCGCACACCGAGCTCCGTTTGACGAATGCCGAGCTCGACGAGTGTGGGCCTTGCTGTCCCTACTCGCGTGCGACTAGCTGGACTCGCCTGGGCGAGCTGGGGGCTGCCGGGCTCTGGCCCCCTTGGTGCTCGCCTGAGACTTGAGAAAAGAGAGTCGACCGGTCTGGTTCCTGGAGACCCTACTCGCCGGATACGGGGTTGTACAATCATATCATATCCTTTGGTGATTCCACTATCTGGCCCACCTATGATGACATTTGGTCCATTCTTTACTGGGGAATAATCCTTAAGAAGGATCCTTGTTTCAATCATGAGTCTGGATCAATCATTGTCCAAGTACCATATTTGCTTCAAATTGGTACTTGAACTAACCTGCAAAAACATTTCATTTTACCTTAGTAACCCAACCTACCATATGTCCTTGGTTCTTGTTAGCATATGAAACAAACTTCTTATTGAAAGAACTACTTGTTGGGAAGACATTCTTTGCATGGGACCCTCTTGGGTTGTACCAGTGGTATACAGCAAAGTGCCCAACCTTACCACAGCACCGGCAATCATGAATGTTGTGCCTGCTCTTTTGAACTGCTTTTGGAGTAGTGTGAGTGTGAGATTGAGCATATTTAGAGTTGAAGGCCTTGACATTCTTTAGGTTCATTTCAGCAATTAACTGGCTGTTGGAATGGTGGTAGGTGACCTTACAAGACGGTATCATCTTGATTTGTACCTATATCATTTTCATAGTCAGTTGTTGCTTCTTAGGAAGGGGCCTTTGGTGGGTGGCCACTTCCTTACCCTTGAGAGTTGGTATTGGTGTACCAAACACAAATGGTCCATATTGACCCTTTTGGATTTCTTCATGGGGAGCCTTTAGTGCATCCAACCTCATTCCCTTTCTTCCTCTCGAGTCAGGAACATTGTTAACCTTACTAGAGAAGCAACCATTTTCAAGTGACTATATATATTGTCCTGGTCATAAATGTTTGATGGTAATAGCACCCTTTGAAAGGTGGCTTGAGGCACAACAGCTTTACCTTTTCCCTTATTATTGAATGTTGATGCTCTTCTATTGAAGTCTACACCCCCCTCTAAATTGGGTTGAGAAGGAATCAATGATGAACAGCACAGTCTGTGGCTTGGAAAACTGGGTCATAAGCTTCCTTTCCTTAAGGAGCTTCTCTTTAAGATCCTTAATGATCTTGTTCTTCTGACTGATAGTGTTAAACTGGATGATTGACACCCCTTTCAGCTTGTTGATCTCCCTGCTCATTTAAGTTAGCTGGGTAGCAGACTTGAGGCATTCAGAGTTAGTCAGCTGAAGAGAAGCAATCTCCTCAGCTTGCTTTCTAGTAAGTATCTTGCTATTCTTTAGTGCTTCCAAAAAAGCACCATACTTTTTGACCATATGATCAAAATGATTATCAGAATCTAAATCATCCTCCTCATTGGATGATAAGGGTTATTCAAATTCTGCAACTATCTCATAATCTGAAATAGAAGAGATATTTGAGATAATTACCTTATCAGGATGGGAGTCAACCTAATCATCCTCGCCAGTCATGATCATGAACCTACAACTCTCTTCTTCCTCACAGTCTCTGTCTAAATATGACAAGGGGGCCCTGATGTCTGTACTTGCAGTAGGTACCTCTTCCTCTTTATTGACAACAAAGAGCACAATGTAGGCTTCTTCATCTTCTGACTTAGATGAGTCAGAGTCACTCTCACTCCATGACTTTTCCTTCTTAGCCAAGAAGGTCTTCTCAGATTTCTTCCTCCTATGGTGCTTCTTGTCACATACACCCTTCTTCTCTTTTTCTCTTCACTGGTTAGTCAGCAATGACATGTCCTATCTTACTGCAGCAATAATATATAATTTTAGAAGAAACATGTTTGTTGCGTTTAGAGCCATACCTGTCCCCCTTAGGGTCATTCTTGACTCTGTCAGATTTGTTGAATTCTTTCTTGGAGGAGGAAGAGGAAGAAGGTATGTTCTTCACTTTTTCCTCCTTGTCACCAGCTTTTTGAATTGCTTGAGAATCCAACAAATTCTCCATCAGACATATCAGCATCAGAAGTATTGGGCTCAGAAGATTCTGACTCATACACATCTCTAGGAGAAGAGGGGATTCTCTCCTTTCTTTTCCTTAATCCTACAGCCTTGAGGGCCACAGACTTCTCATTTATAAGAGACCTGGTAGCAACATCTTCTTCCATCCTTGAATGTAGCTGCATCTCATAGGAGAGCGGCTTTCCATAAAGTGTTTGGGGAGGAATATTGGCCAAATTCCCCATCTCCATGATTGCACAGATTTTGTTGTCTCGGTCTTGTGTTAATGACCTCAGGAACTTGTCGTTTAGAACATAATCTGTGAAGACCCTCTCATAAGTCTGCAGCTCATTTACAGTCTTGAAAAACTTTTCATAGAACTCAGCTATGTTTTCTTTGGTGTCTTGCCTAAAGGCCTCATATTCCTGATACAGAAGGGATTTCCTATCAGCCCTGACCTCCTCTGTTCCTTCCATATACATAATGAGTGTATTCCACATATCCTTAGCATTTTGGCAGTGGACCAAGTTTTGGAAGGTGGAATCATCAATTGCACTGACAATTATAGTTTTATCTCTTTTATCCATAGTGGTCAATACAACTTCATCTCTTGTCACTTCAGTATATAGTTTTGGAACGTAAATGTTTACATCTATTGAATAGACTTTCATATGGGTGAAAGGCCCTTATTCTATGGTCATATATATTCTTGGATCATAAGCTTCCATATATAACTTGACTCTCTGTTTTCAGATGCCAAAATTTTCCTATCTGCAGATGATAAGCATTATGGAGCTCAATTCCTTATGACCATCATTTGAGGCCATGATGACTAGACAGATTACCGTTTTGTAGGAACTTGGTTAGACTGTTAAGTCCTTTTTGACCAACATAACTTTGATACAACTTGATGGTTATTGGAAGTCTAAATCACCTAGAGAGGGGTGAATAGGTGTTCTTTCTAATTTTGATCGCATCTTAATTTTAAGCTAGATTATCACAGATCACAGAACACAAACACAACAAACATAGCACAGTATTTATAGGGGTTCCCCAGAGTATGGGTACGTCCACCTTCCCTCGCCACCTATATAGCATTATGCTAGACTCGGTAACCCCCTCCAAATCTTCTCACTTCAATGAACTTACAACACAGATTCCTTAGAATCTCTTCCCCAAACCCTACCTCAGGCCGTTCACAGTCCTACCTCAGAGCTCACCAACTCCTACAACTCAGAGACAAGCTCAGCTACATTATAGTATCCGCTGAGAAAATACTCAACGGTATATCTCCCCATATCAACGATACCACTGAGATGGGATGTTGTGTTAAAATTAAAAGAATTAGTGCCTAACCACCTAGAGGGGGGTGAATAGGTGTAATTCCTTTTTCTTGTTAAGGCTCGAAATCTTTTTAGTTAAATATCAAGAAACTGCAAATTTCTACAGCTAACACAGCACAGCAATCACAGCAACAGTCAATCACATAGTGCACACAGTTTTTATAGTGGTTCCCCAAGGTCTGGGTACATCCACTTTCCCCCTTCGCCTATCTAGCAGTGTACTAGATTCGGCCTAACTTCTACACTTCGCCTCAGATCCTCAGATCTTATAACTCAGAACCCAACAAGGCTCCTACAGCTAAGGCAATCTGCCCTACCTCAGCCTACACAAGGCCTACAACTTAGAGATATCATTCTCCTACAACTCAGGCTCACAGCCCTACCTCAGCCTTCAACAAGGCCTACCACTCAGAGAAATTACTCTCCTACACTCAGCCTTTATAAACACAGGCTTACAACTCAGATCTATAAAGATCCTACAGAAAATTGATTTAACAAAATGTTTTACCACCACCCTGGTAGAGAGAGAATGGATAGATAGCTTCTTGATTAATTCTTGGAAGAATCTGATGGCAGAGAACAACCTCTCTTAGCTTTCTTCAAAGCTGCTTGAATCTGAACTCAGTAGGGTTGAACTCTTGAGAAGTTGATCTTCAATCAGCTTCTGACTTGTGATTCAGATCTCAATCTGAATCTTTCTTGTCAGCCTAGTTCAGCAACTACACTTCTTAGATGGAGCTCTCTCTCTCCAACTTCTTAGATCTTCTGTCGAAGGTCTTCTTCTTTTTGTGTTGTTAGTTATCTGTGTAAATGCTTCAATCTTCAAACTTCATCCCTTTCTGTTGAAGGAGAAAGCCTTTATATAGTCTTCCTCCATGGTAACTGGCTGATCTGGTTTCTAACAAACTTCTGACAGCTTTGACATTTGCAGTAGACCGGTTAGTAACGGCAGCTGTCAAGTCATCCAGTCACTTCTTGAAATACTGTCTCTATCTGAAAGTGTCGAGACTGAACTTCATCATGTGTCGACACAAGTAGACTAAGTGTCGACACAAGTGGACAAAGTGTCGACACAAGCCTTGGTGGTGTTGACACATCTCCTCTGTTGTTGATACTGCTTCTCGACACAGCTTCTGTAGAATGTGTCGACACAAGCCTTTGTGGTGTCGACACAGTCACTTTTTTTATTCATATAAATTTACTTTGTTGAAACTCTGTCATGTGTCAACACAAGCCTTGGTGTGTCGACACATTTGATGTCGACAAGATCTTCTGTATGTCGACACTGCCTCTGTGTGTCGACACAAATATTTCTTCTCTTTAACTTTGTTGAAACTCTACTGTGTGTCGACACAAGTCCTGTGTGTCGACACAGTTGATGTTGACAAAGTCTTTTGTGTGTCGACACTGCCTCTTGGTGTCGACACAGTTGATGTCGACAATACTTCACTGGGTGTCGACACTGCCTCTGCATGTCGACACAGTTTATTCAGGTGTCGACACAGCCATTCCAAGTGTCGACATAATTAACTCCAAGTGTCGACACAGCTTTTCTCCAGTGTTGACACAAGCCTTCTTAAGTGTCGACACAGCTTTTCCTGGTGTCGACATATGGACTTAGAAATTTTTCTGCATTCCTGCATTTACTTAACCTGTACATATAAACTCAAAACAACATCAAATACACATTGATGCATATCATTGAGTAGGGTGAGGCTTCTTCAAATCTGGTACACATCCAATGTACCCAACAATCTCCCCCTATTTGGAGAAGTCATAACTCTTAGTCAATGATATACACCATTCATAACAAATACACATTATGATGTATAAAAATATTATATGACAGGGTAACTTCTTAAACAAAATATATATAAAAAATCATCACAGAATAATAACAATGATACCACAGAATAAGCATTAATCATGTTTTGCTACAACTTCAAAAGTTTCTTTTAATAAAAGTTTTACATAGATTTTAAACACTAAAGTTTGCAATGTGATAAAATCTAGTAAATCTAATCTAAGGCTGCTCTGGCTCCTTGATGACAATTCCTTTGCCTGATTGGACCTTGGCTTGTACAGGAACATCAGTGTCATCAGCTGGCTTCTTGTCCTTTAGATCTTTCTTCTTAGGGTCTGTTTGGGACAGCTCTGGCGGATTGAAAAGCTGCTGTCCGGATAGAATTGTTTTAAAATAGATCTCTGGGGAGCAGTTTTGAAAAGCTGCAGAGTGTTTGGGTGTTCTGTGCAGAAGTGCGCTTTGAAGAAATAGAGCGAGAGCGGGAGGAGGAGGGAGTGTCGGCTCCGGCAAGATGTGTCAGCTCTGGCGAGATCCGTCGGCTCCCACGAGTTGCAGGAAGAATTGGAAAAGTCGGGGCCGGTAGATTCCAAAACCTGTGAGAGAGAAAGCTATTTTGCGGGAGCAGAAGCTGCGGGGGAGGGATTTCCGAAAAGCTACAAAACAGCTCCAGATTTACGAAAAGCTCTTCATAAGGAGCTGTCCCAAACACAGAAAAAACAGCTCTGGCGGCTGTAAAAGAGATTCTCCAGCCGCCAGAGCTGCGCCAAACAGACCCTTAAGCTCTTCAGCCCTTATTCTTTGTCTTTCAAAGTAATGAAAAGGCTTTGGGAAATATTTGCTTGGCTCCTGAGCATTAGGAGGAAGCTTCCCAAGTTTTGCCTTTCTTCTATACTGAACAATGGCTTCTTGTCTGGCTTCATGCTTTCTCCATTCTTGTTCTGAGTATCATTTACCCCTATCATGGGTTTGGTCCTTTACAGCTTTCCAAGAAGTTAATATAATGTTCCTGGAGGTTGGACTCCACTGCTCAAAATCAGGCTTCAATTTTGTCTGTTCTCTGAATCTTTTCTTAGACAATAGAACTTCTTGCTCCTTCAAAACTGCCTCTAACACTGGCTTGTCAACTTTCTTGAGGATAATATTCTGAGCACATTCTGGAGGGCTGTACATAGACTGTACTTCATGGTGAATCATCTCAAAATCAGCTGGAGGATAGATAACTTGAGCAACTTCAGCTTGAACCCCTTCTAAGTAAGCAGGTTGTATACCAGACTCAGCCATATTGTCATCATCACAGAGGGGTGGATATCCAAGTGTGGCTCTGATGCTATTGGAAATCCACTTAGCATGATCAGATCCAGCTTTGACTAGTACTCTCTCCCCCTTTATGACTTCTCTGGCCACATGATCTCTAAGGTCATCTTTTTGAAATCTAATTTGTTCATCCAGAAAATTAACACCATCCTTATAAAAAGACTTTAACTTTAATAGCTGTGCAGAAATAGTCTTTTGTGAATCCTTAATAGCTGTTTGAACAGCAGCTAATTCTGCCTGGAATTTCTTATCAAACTCTGCTTGAGCTTTAGTCTTTTCCTCAGTCTGGGCAGTTGCAGCATTCTTCAGTTTTGTAACAATTACATTATGTGATTCTGTCAGATTATCATTCATTCTAATTTGATTTTCTAAGACATAGTCTTGTTTCACTACTATATCATCCACTTTAGTCTTGATTTTTTCTTGATGTGTGGCTAGGAAAACCATAGCATTTCCTCCTTTGTGGAAACAATTAGTTATTTCCTTCTTGTGTTGATTTACTTCAAATCTTATTGACTTTATATCTTGTGCCAAGGAGAATTGTAGATCTTTGTGGGTCTCATCCATATATTTCTCCATTACAATCCTTTGCTCATCTAGTTTTACTTGCAGTGAGATTAATAAGGAGCTATAATCAGGTGTTGGGGCAGATTGTGGAGCAATAGTTTGTAGTGCCTTCTTGTAGCTTTAGCTTCTCCTTTTGAAGACCATTAGCTTCCTCTTCTTAGCTCTGGTAGCTTCTTCATCCTCAGATGCTGAGATATTGTCTATATTAACTCTTTCTTTAGGACTAGGAGGCAGTTCCTGTTCAGTCCTTGGTAGCTCCCCCTGAGTCTCTTGCTCCTCCTCAACTCTTGCTTTCTCCCCCTTAGTTCCCACTTGTTCCCCCTCAAGGTCAACTTGCTCTCCCTCAAAAGCAGTTTTCTCCCCCTCAAAACCAGCATGCTCCCCCTCAATATTAGCTTGCACTAAATCAGGAAACAGGTCTTCTAAGGGAAACTCTTGTTGAGTAGGCACTGGAGATTCTCTTATCTCTGAAGCATCAGCAACTGCTGATGTATCCTCCATGATTACATCTTGAACTTGACTGTGTTGTTGTGTTGGCTGGTCAACATCAATCAAAAATTCAATTAGTGTCTCATCTTTATCATTAAGAATTGATTGATTCAGCTCTTGAATTACCTCAAGGATTGTTTGTGTAGCCATTTCACTGTCCAAGTGAGTTGGCACTTCCTCATGGTGAGGCTCCCTATGGAGTGGATCCAGGTGGATGGGGCTAGCAGATGGTTGCTCCCCCTTCCTCTGTGCATCTTCATTTCTTACTGGTGACTGTCCAGCAGTTTCAGCCTCTTCCTCATTAGAACTAGAAGTTGCTTTCTCCTCTGAACTACTGGAAGGTTCAGGAACAATTTTGGTTTTCTTCTGCTTCCTCTGTGGTGGAGTTTCCTTCTCTGGAGTAGGCATGTCCTTAGTTAATACCCTCTCCCACCTGGAGATGATCCTGATGTCCATCCTTCTCATGTGATTAATTTTAGAACCAGCAGCTTGTTCCATAACTTCAGGTATTGTTCCAGCTAAATACAAGCTCACAATCCTTCCCAGATTTGTCTTCTTCATACTTTCTTTAATCTTCTCAAATATGACTGCTGAGCAAGCAGTGTTTAGTCTATAGATAATTCTGGCCATTAAACTGAACATATGGGTTGATATCCTATCATGCCCCCTGGCTTACACAGAATCACCTTACCTACAACTTCAGACAGGAACTTCCCTTACATATTCATGCCTTTCCTGTTCAAAGGTGAGCCAACCTTCATGGTGGAATCTAGTACATACCATTGAAGTGCTTCCCTTAGCTTAGATGCAGGTACATCTTCTTCTTCTTGTGTTCTTGGCAGATGAAGAACTTTTCTTAAACTCTTCTGGGTGATTTTCACCTTTACACCATGGACTGTGGATCTAATTTTGAGTCCAGTTTGATCTAGGGTAGCAGCACCAAAGAATTCTAGTACTTCCTTCTTCCAAATCTTTGTTGGTTCAGAAACTAGAAACTCCAACCCATTCTCAGCAATTAGGGTTACAACAGCTTTAATTTCAGGTTTCGCATGGTCAAAGGTGTTGCGTACCAGCTCATATCCTTCATTGACATTGTCTTCAAGCTTGGGCTCCATTAGGGTTGAGTGAAATCTCGGATTTAGATGAGAGAATTTGTCGACACAAAGTTTTGGTCTCGAAACTATGGAGAGCGTGTCGACAGACAATGTTGTTGACCTATTTATACCTTTCTAAAAACGAAGGTGAAAAGGCACGTCATAATCCTCTTAATGTGTCGCCACTGTTGAAAAGTGTCGACACAGACTTCTAATGTCTTGACATAAGTGTTGACTTCTATGTGTCGACACTTATACATTTGCGCTCGACGATTAGTCGATACTCCACTCGACGAAATCTGTGTTGAACCTAAGTGTCGACACCACTTCTGGATGTGTCGACACCTACTCTGGATGTGTCGACACAATTTCTCTGAAGTGTCGGCACCAATTTTCTAGATGTGTCGACATTATTTCCCTGGAATGTCGACACCACTTCTATATGTCGACACAGACAACTCCTTGTGTCGACACTATTTTACTTAGCCAATTTTGTGAAACTAATCTATGTTCAACATTTCTAATTCAAATTTAAGCTTATTGAATTTAGTTTCATCTAGAGTCTTAGTAAACATATCTGCAATTTGATAATCTGTCTTAACAAATTCTAGTGAGATGTCCTCTTTCTCTACATGTTCTTTAAGAAAATAATATCTAATTTTTATATGCTTAGTCCTACTATGTGAAACAGGATTATTAGCAATAGAAATTGCACTTGTAGAATCACAAAATAAATGTGTTCTACTTACCTGAATACCATAGTCTTCTAGCTGGTGCTGAATCCACAATAGGTGTGCACAGCAACTTACTGCTGCCACATATTCAGACTCAGCTATGGAAATTGCCACACTAGCCTGCTTCTTACTGCTCCAGGACATCAATCTTCCTCCTAGAAATTGACAGATGCCTGTAGTACTTTTTCTATCTTCTTTGCAACCTACAAAGTCTACATCTGAATAGTCTGTCAGTAGAAAATCTTCATTCCTAGGGTACCAAAGGCCTAGATTAGGTGTGTCCTTAAGATATCTCAAAATCCTTTTGACTGCGGTAAGATGAGATTCTTTAGGGCATGATTGGTACCTAGCACAGACACATGTAGCATACATGATATCTGGTCTACTAGCAGTCAGATATAGGAGGGAGCCAACTATCCCTCTATACAAAGTTTCATCTACAGGTTTCCCTGCATCATCTTTGCTTGGAGACACACTTGTCCCCATAGGAGTTCTCATGGTAGTGGATGATTCCATATCATACTTCTTTATTAACTCCGGGGTGAACTTAGACTGGGATATGGACAAGCCATCTTCAGTCTGTCTTACTTGGAGACCCAAGAAGAACTTAAGTTCCCACATACTGCTCATTTCAAATTTTTCTTGCATAAGTTTTGCAAACTTTCTATAAAGACTACTTTCAGTAGACCCAAATATTATGTCATCAACATATATTTGTACTAGGATTATCTTTCCTTTGGATTCCCTAAGGAATAGAGTCTTGTCTATTTCCCCCTTGAGAATTTGTTCTCAATGAGGAAATTAGACAGGGTTTCATACCAAGCCCTTGGGGCTTGTTTCAACCCATATAATGCTTTCCTAAGTCTATAAACATAATCAGGTATGAGAGAATCCACAAAACCTGAGGGCTGCTCTACATAGACTTCTTCCTTTAGATTTCCATTTAGGAATGCTGATTTTACATCCATTTAGAATACCTTAAAGCCTTGATATGCTGCATAAGTAAGGAGCAGCTTAATTGCTTCCAGTCTTGCTATTGGGGCAAAAGTTTGATCAAATTCAATACCATCTTCATGCCTGTATCCTTTTGCAACAAGTCTTGCTTTGTTCTTCATAATGATCCCATTCTCATCCAGTTTGTTCCTAAAGATCCACTTTGTTCCAATGATATTGTGGTCTTTTGGTTTAGGAACTAATTTCCAGACCTTGCACCTTCTGAACTGATTCAGCTCCTCTTGCATGGCATCAATCCAATGTGGGTCTAGAACAGCTTCTTCAAATTTCTTGGGTTCTACTTGTGATAAGAAGCTAGAGCAAAGAACTGTGTTCAGATTCCTGCTCCTTGTTTGTACTCCTTGTCTAGGATCACCAATTATCTGATTTGCTGGATGATCCTTTAAGTGTCTGTTAGCTGGAGGTAATCTATCTTCAGGTTGAACACCTCCAGCCTCTTCATTATGCTGCACCTCTTGGTTTTCATCAGCATCTGGAGAGTCTTGTACTCCCCCTGGACAGCAGCCACCATTTTTCACTTCCTCTTCTGTAATGGTAAGCTTGTCCATTCTCTCATTTATACATGTAGAACTGCAAGCACTACTTGGCAACTCACAGTTAATCAGTCTTGTTTCATCAAAGACAACATGTACAGACTCTTCTATAACTTGAGTAATCAAGTTGTAGACCCTATAAGCCTTACTATTGTTGTTGTACCCAACAAATATCTCATCTTGGGATTTGGTAGCAAACTTAGTTAGATAAGACTTGCCATTGTTAAGGACATAACACTTACAACCAAAGATCCTAAAATAGGATAAGTTTGGTTTTTTGCCCTTCATAATCTCATAGGGAGTCTTTTTGTGGCTCTTGGTGATAGTAGTCCTATTGATCACATGACATGCAGTATTTACTACCTCAGCCCAGAAATATTCTGGGAGAGAAGTGTCACTCAATAGAGTTCTACCAGCCTCAATCAGTGCTCTATTCTTCCTGTCAGCAATACCATTTTGCTGTGGTGTTCTAGGTGAGGAAAATTCCTGAAAAATCCCAAATTCCTCACACAGTCTTGTCATACTCTCAGATTGAAATTCAGTGTCATGGTCACTTCTGATTTTGATCACAGTACTGTCCAGCTCATTCTGAATTTGTTTGACAAAACTATATAAAACACTTGGGGTTTCAGATTTTTTTCTCAGAAAGAACACCCATGAATATCTAGAATAGTCATCTACCACCACAAATATGTAGACCTTCCTACCTAGACTATGAACTGGCATAGGACCAAAAAGATCCATATGCAAGAGGTATAGACACCTCACTGAATCCTTGTTTTCAAGGCTATGAAAGGAGGATTTGGTCTGCTTGCCTTTTTGACAAGCTGAGCATATCCCATCCTTTATACACTTAACTTGAGGATCATTTCTCACTAACTCTTTGCTAAAGAGTTGGTCAATAGTCTTGTAGTTAAGATGGGCCAGCCTCTTGTGCCATTTAACACAATGAGAGGCTCTCTCATCAGCTACAAGACAAATAGGAGAAACATTGTTCTCACACTCAAAGTTGAGACAATACACATTTCTTTTTCTATATCCTGTCAATATGACCTTTTGATCACTTGACCTTTTGATATGACATCCATTCTTAATAAATTAAATGTCATATCCTAAATCACTTAACTGACTTATGCTTATAAGGTTGTGTTTCAAACCCTTCACATAGGCCACTTGAGAGATAGTAATCTGGTTATTAGAAATGTTACCAAATCCTTTGATGATTCCTTTTTCAGGACCACCAAAGGTTACTTTAGGCTCATTCATGATAGGTGAGTAGTCCTTCAGCAATCCCCTTGTTCCAGACATGTGCCTGCAATATCCACTGTCCAAGTACCATATAGGGGCATGGCAACTTGGACTCACCTACAACACAGATTACTTAACCTTAGAACCCAAATAACTTTTGGGTCTTTGGTGCAGGTTAGTCTGAACTTTAACAAATCTGTCTGCAGCTTTTCTGACAGGCAGACTGCTATACTCCTTGACACTAGTATTGTGCCAATAGTCTAAGGCAAAGTGGCCTACCTTGCCACAACACCAGCACTCAAACTTGTTATACCTTTGTTTAGGTACAACCTTAGCTGAATTGTTTATAGCAGGTTTCTTGGTTTGTGCTGGGACTTTGCCTTTAGAATTGAACTTAACAGTCCATGCAGTTTTCTTAAACTCTAACCCAGCCTTACCCTTTTGAGATACAAACTCATCAATCGAGGGTAATACAGATTTTGGTTTAAAAAAACTAGCTACAATCTCCTTTTCTTTCTGAAGTCTATTCTCCAGACTTTTAATCTGATCATTCTTAAATGTGATGGTACCCATCTGAATAATAGTAATGTTTTTCAGTCTGGCTATCTCATTCAACTTCTGATCCAGCAACTTATCTGAATCAAATGCAGCCATCTTAAGATCTGCAACTTCCTTAGCCAGATTTTTGGCCAGGTTTTTGCTTTTCTTTAGTGTCTGCAACAAGTCCCCATATTCATCTATTAGCTGATGAATATCACCTTCAGACTCAGACCCATCCACATCACTTGATGTAGATGTTGCTGACTCTGACTCAGTACTACAATCTGAATTTCTAGAAAGACATTGTACCTTACTAGGACCAGGCTGATCCTGGCACTTGTCTTCTTCTGACACAGCCATCAGTCTCTTGCACTGATGGTCTTCTTGTTCACAGATAGAGTTCAGAACTTGCAGAAACTCTTCTTCTTCATCTACTGCATATAGACCAATGTATGCCTCAGCTTCAGATTCTGACTCTGAAGATGATTGGTCTGTCAAGCTCTTCTCCTTCTTAGCAACAAAGAATTTCTCCTTCTTGCTCTGGTGTTGAATCTTCTTTTTTATCAGCAGACTCTTTTCTTTTATCTGGACACTCAGCCACAACATGTCCATGCCTATTACAGCAGTAGCAAATTATCTTTGATGTTGTAGATTTGCTTTGCTTAGACCTGCTCTTGTCCTTCTTAGATGACTTCCTCTTTTGATAATAATCATCCTTAGGCTGAGATGTGGAAGGCTTAGACTTCCACTGCTTCTTCTTTAGGAATCTCTGAAACTGTCATGTAAAGGCAGCAAAGTCTTCATCTGAGTCACTGCTGTCTGAACTTTGGTTGTCTGAATTATCTGAAGCAATTTCAGCAACTATCTTAGGAGGTGATGGAGACATCCTCCTATTTTTCCTAGTGGCTTCAACCTTGAAGGTCACAGACTTTTCTCTATGCTCCCCTTTTGCACTTTTCTCTTCCTCTTTCCTAGCCATCAACTGCATCTCATATGACAGCAATTTTCCAAACAAAGTTGAAGGTGAGATATCTGCAAGTTTGGCCACTTCCCTAATGGCACAAATCTTAGTGTCTCAATCCTTTGTCAAGGATCTTAGGAACTTATCATTCAGTTTATAGGTACTGAAGATTCTTCCATAGGACATCAGCTCATTTACTATTCTATAGAATTTTTTATAACACTCAATTATACTGTCAGACTTTCCTTGTCTGAAACTCTCATATTCCTGGTTCAGCATAGATTTTCTATCTTGTTTGACTTCTTCAGAACCCTCCATGTAGACTATCAAAGTATCCCACATTTCCTTGGAGGTCTTGCAGTGAATCAAATTCTGGAAAGTTGCATCATCAATGGCACTTACTATGATATTCTGGGCTCTTTTATCCATAGTTGCCAAGATAATCTCATCTTTGGTCATTTCTGAATAATCCTTGGGAATTTTTTGGTTTGCATCTAAAACTGAAATCTTCATTGGAATATAAGGACCTTCCTTTACTGTGATGTAGATTCTTGGATTAGAAGCCTCCATAAACAGCCTGACCCTTTCTTTCCAGATGTTAAATATCTCCTTTCTGCATATGGGTAATTTCATAGAACCCAGTTCCTTATGATTTTCACAAGAACCCATTTTCTTGATCGTGAATCTGCCTTATGGATCTCACTCAGACTGTTAAGTCCTACTTTGAGTAACCTCCCTATGTTACCACTTGAAAGAATTAGTGTCTAACCACCTAGAGGGGGGTGAATAGGTGTAATTCCTTTTTCTTGTTAAGGCAGAAAATCTGTTTAGTTAAATATCAAGAAACTGCAGATTTCTACAGCTAACACAGCACAGCAATCATAGCAACATTCAATCACAGAGTGCACACAGTTTTTATAGTGGTTCCCCAAGGTCTGGGTACATCAACTTTCCCCCTTCGCCTATCTAGCAGTGTACTAGATTCGGCCTAACTTCTGCACTTCGCCTCAGATCCTCAGATCTTACAACTCAGAACCCAACAAGGCTCCTACAGCTCAGGCAATCTGCCCTACCTCAGCCTACACAAGGCCTACAACTCAGAGATATCAATCTCCTACAACTCAGGCTCACAGCCCTACCTCAGCATTCAACAAGGCCTACCACTCAGAGAAATTACTCTCCTACACTCAGCCTTTATAAACATAGACTTACAACTCAGATCTATAAAGATCCTACAGAAAATTGATTTAACAAAATGTTTTACCACCACCCTGGTAGAGAGAGAATGGATGGATAGCTTCTTGATCAGTTCTTGGAAGAATCTGATGGCAGAGAACAACCTCTCTTAGCTTTCTTCAAAGCTTCTTGAATCTGAACTCAGTAGGGTTGAACTCTTGAGAAGTTGATCTTCAATCAGCTTCTGACTTGTGATTCAGATCTCAATCTGAATCTTTCTTGCCAGCCAGGTTCAGCAACTACACTTCTTAGATGGAGCTCTCTCTCTCCAACTTCTTAGATCTTCTGTCGAAGGTCTTCTTCTTTTTTTGTTGCTAGTTATATGTGTAAATGCTTCAATCTTCAACCTTCATCCCTTTCTGTTGAAGGAGAAAGCCTTTATATAGTCTTCCTCCATGGTAACCGGCTGATCCGGTTTCTAACAAATTTCTGACAGCTTTGACAGTTGCAATAGACCGGTTGGTAACGGCAGCTGTCAAGTCATCCAGTCACTTCTTGAAATACTGTCTCTGTCTGAAAGTGTCGAGACTGAACTTCATCATGTGTCAACACAAGTAGACTAAGTGTCGACACAAGTGGACTTAGTGTCGACACAAGCCTTGGTGGTGTCGACACATCTCCTCTGTTGTTGATACTGCTTCTCGACACAGCTTCTGTAGAATGTGTCGACACAAGCCTTTGTGGTGTCGACACAGACACTTCTTTTCTTCATACAAATTTACTTTGTTGAAACTCTGTCATGTGTCGACACAAGCCTTGGTGTGTCGACACATTTGATGTCGACAAGATCTTCTGTGTGTCGACAATGCCTCTGTGTGTCGACACAAATACTTCTTCTCTTTAACTTTGTTGAAACTCTGTTGTGTGTCGACACAAGTCCTGTGTGTCGACACAGTTGATGTCGACAAAGTCTGCTGTGTGTCGACACTGCCTCTTGGTGTCGACACAGTTTATGTCGACAATACTTCACTGGGTGTCGACACTGCCTCTGCATGTCGACACAGTTTTTTCATGTGTCGACACAGCCATTCCAAGTGTCGACACAATTAACTCCAAGTGTCGACACAGTTTTTCTCCAGTGTCGACACAAGCCTTCTTAAGTGTCGACACAGCTTTTCTTGGTGTCGACATATGGTCTTAGAAATTTTTCTGCATTCCTGCATTTACTTAACCTGCACATATAAACTCAAAACAACATCAAATACACCTTGATGCATATCATTGAGTAGGGTGAGGCTTCTTCAAATCTAGTACACATTTTCCAATGTACCCAACAAAAATATAATCAATCTCAGACTTTAAATCAACTCTTTATGATCAGTCAAGTTGTTGGCGCTTCAATTCCAAATTAAATCAATTAAATAAATATGAAATTAACAGACTATATAAAGCTAAGTAAACTGAGAACTTAAACACTAAACCCTAGAAAGTCATTGATAATCCTCCATCTTTCTCAGCTTCTCAACGTCTAAGCTCTAAGATCAAATGGCTCCAAAATAAGCTAAGATACTTTAAGAAGGTTATGAAGTAGCAAGAAATGGATTCCAACATGCTCCTTAAGAGATTAAAGAAGTAATTGGCATGGTCCTTAAGAGATTAAAGAAGTAATTGGCATGTTAGAGGCCGTTGGCCTAGAATTTTTGTTGTCATAACCAACAAAAATTCTGAAAGATGATGTTTTAGAGTTGTATTCCAATGCACACCTCTTTACATCAAACACCAAAATCAAGAGCAAAGTAGGAGAAGTGAGAATAAAGATAAACCCTAAAAGGTTGAACAAGGCCCTTCACCTGCCTTCTATTGGCAGTGAAGGAGAAGATGAGGTATTTGCCTAGGATATTGAGCAAGCTCTTGTATGGTGTGGATACAATAGAGAAATAAAAAGTGAAAATACTTCAACCAAAGAGGCAAACTCCTAGCTGATATCATTGGGAAAACCATACTGTGTAAGACAAGTTCTCATGATACTTTTCAAAGCCTATGTTTGAAATTATTACAAGAGTACTTCTGCAGAAAAGAACTGATTGGGCTATGATAGTCTTTTAAAAGGTGATTGCTTGCCTACAGGTTCCCAACCTAGGCAGAATCCTGTCCCTATTTCTGGTCAATGCTTACGCAGAGCATTTCAACAAGATGCAAGGAGTCAAGATCCACTATATGAAGAAAATGGATGTAAAGACTTTGAAAAGGTTCACCAGAGTTTTGTCAAAGATTTAAGTTGTCCATTCAAAGGACAAAGAGAAAGACAACATCTGAAGAAAGTTCTTCTGGTTCTGACTCTAAAAGTCAAAATGATGCTAACAGCACACCCATCTTTGAAAATGACCTATCTTCGTCTGAAGAAGAAGATTTTGTTGTTGAAGATCAATGAATTCAGGTAAGTGACAATATCTCTATTCAAGAGAAGTCAGAGAGATATGCAGAAGATAGATGAGAAATTCCAAGAGATCAAGCCATGGATGATGCCCCAGTTGAGGGGGAGATGAACCAATTACCTGAGAATATGCAAGTAGAAATTGACATAATAATTGATAATCTCCAAGAAAGAATTAGCCAAATCCCAGATGACTCACAAGTCCTGATTCAAGAAAATACTGATACTCCAGTTGAGGAGCAAGAGGTGATGATCACAGAGGATAACTTGGTAAATCCTCTTGAACAATTTCTAAATACAGACGATCAAGTTGAGGGGGTACTTCACACTGAAGTCCCTTCTCAGGAAGAAGAAGTACTTATCTCCCAAGTGGTTGAGACATCCACTCCAGTTGAGTTGGATGGTCAAGAGGACCAAGGTAAAAGTACTGATCCTGTTGATGTTCAACCAACACAGATGCCCCCATATCTACCTTCTGCTGGCAATGCAGAAAGCTCAACCATTACTTCACTCAAAGTTCTATTGGATGAGCAAGCAACCTTACTAAAGAGCTACATTGATGAATCTGTTCAAGGACTAAAGGCTGACCTTATGTCAGAGATGCAGAAGGTTAAAACTGAGCTATAATATGATATTAAGGTTTTGAGAGATGATACTGCACACATCAACTAGCAGATCACAAGATGGTTTGACCTGGCAGCAAGAACTGTCAAGCTGAATGCTACCATAATTAGGTCAATGGATGATAGCCTGAAGGAGTCTGTCCTTCACCTTCATAGTGTGAAAAACTATGTCAGTCAAACAGATGAAGTCATAAGATAGTGAGTGGATCATGTAGAAGAGTATTTTTTTTCTAAACTCAGATAAGGGTGACTGAACTAGCCATTGAGAATAGGAACATTATTATGGAAGATTTGAAAAATGTTTTCCAAATAGTGTCCAGTAGGCTTGAAGCCAACACTCTCAATTTGGAAAATAAAATTGATGAAGAAGCTAGAAAGGAGGAGAAGGACAATGCAGTGCAAGCCCTTAAGATTCTTTTACATTTACCCCTACCGGATCCTAAAAGGCCTAAAGACTTTGATTTCCAGGCACAAGCCATAGTGGCTCAGGATGCTCTGTTGGCTGAGAGAATAAGAAGAGATGGTCGATGCTTCATGAGGAGTTCATGGCCAAAAGAAAGGCAAAAATTGTTGATGATCCTGATTATGAATACTGGAGTGAAAGCTCTGAAAACATCATCATAAATGCTTGGATCAATCATGGCAACTCTTGAAGAACATTGACAGTGTCTATCCTAGTGAAGAGTGGATAGAACACTTGGAGAGGAATTCTCTAAGGGAAAGGGCAAACAAAGAAAACTTGGTACACAGCAACAATACAAGAAGAATACCCTCCAAGTACCTTCCTAAGCCATTCTTGTTCTTCAAAAGACAGGACAACAAAGCTAAACAGGCTGAAAGATTACCTGTTGCACATGGTGAAGGCTCGGGCTCTGCTTCCAAGAAGAGAAAAACTGGTACATCTAGATAGCTAGTGGACTATAATTCTATGAATTCTGAAATTTCATTTGATTGTAATCTAAATTAAAATTGAAATAGAATTATGTATCTTGTTTGAACTCTTATGATTACATGTCTAAATCTATAATGCTTTTATGATTTATTGTTCACTTTGTTGATATGCTTGATAGTTATTTATGATAACAAGTTCTGGTGCATTATAAAATATTTTGATTTGTTGTTCATTTACATGTTGTATGTGGTGACATAATTCTATTGATATCTTATTGTCAAAATTTTGATTTATTGGTTAATGTTACTTAGCATTGTAAGGTGTTCTACCTTCTTAAAATAGGGGGAGATAGTTGGGAAGATTGTCATCAATGTTCCAAGATTTGAAGTTACATCACTACCAATGCTAAGAACATATTATATTTAATGCATATACACTTTATGAGCATGCAGGGTACTTGGTATTTACTCCAAGATATTGGTCAAAGAAAAGCTGAACTATACAGCTGGGATAGCTTATAGTTCTCAGTTATATCTATATGACAATGAGAAGAATGCATAAATTGTTGAGAGTCACAGATCTCAGCACCAAGACAAATATCGCTGAGAATGAATGATCTTCTCAGTAATACCATTGAGAAGATTCAGATATAGCCGCTGAAAGCCGCAGGTCTCAATACCAAGTCTAATATCGCTAAGAAAGAAGTCAATACTCAGTGGTACAGCTGACAAGATTCAAATAATGGCGTTGAGCTAGTACAGATTGGCAGAAGTCAAAATTGGCGCTGGCACCGAAAGCGGGAATAAACCATTCTATTCATATCCATGCTTTGACAAGATATTTCTCAAGGTTGTTGCAGATTGTCAAAGAGTATAAAGAGAAACTTCTAGGTCAATGGAACAGCGTTATTACGCAAAACCTAATTTCAAGAAAGAGCTTGATGGCGCTATAAGAAAAAGAAGATAGTTCTTACTAAAGGCGTTCAGAAGAAAAGGTGGAATCAATTCTGTGACTCAAGATTAATCTTCTTCCATCTGCAAGAAGAAGAAGATCAAGGTGGAGCTTGCCCTAACCTATACAAAACCTGAAGATCATTCAGTCAGGGACCAGCTCCAGATCTTGCCATCAAAGCAAGAACAACAGAAGATCTCAATCTTCAAGGACTAACTATAAATTATACTTCTATTATAATCTCTTCTATTACATTTTTGTAGGTCCTTTGTGCCTAAGCTGTAGGGCCCGTGTGCCTGAGATGTAGGGTTGTACTCCCATCCTGAGTGGTAGGATTTCAGTGGAAATCTGAGGTAGGACTTGAGTCAAGTCTGAGGTAGGAAACCTAGAAGGTTTCTGAGCTGTAGGAGTTAGAGAACTTTGATGTAGGGCTTCTTGATAAGCCTGAATATAGAGTCTATGTGCCTGAGGTAAGATCTTGGAGGAGACCTGACAAATCCTGAGGGATTTGTGTTGTAAGCTCTGTTGAGCCGAGTTTGGAGGAGGTTGCCTAGTCTAGCACATAGCTAGATAGGTGTAGAGGGAAAGTAAATGTACCCAGACCTTGGGAAACCACTATAAATCTCTGTGTTTTATGTGTTCTTGCTTTCTTTCTTACTTAACTGCTAAAATCGAAAAGAACCCACTAAAACTATAAGACACCTATTCACCCCCCCCCCCCCCCTCTATGTGAGTTAGACTATCGCTAACTATAATATATTAAATCCGTGTCTCCCCATTTTCCATCATAGTCAAGGAGTTGTACAAGCGCCCTTTCTCTGGATCTTACCTGAAGTGTCTACGCCCGGCTGATGCATACTATGCTCTAAGGAAGATTCACGAGGGAATTTGCGGAGAGCACATGGGATGCAAGGCATTGGCACTGAAGGTCTTGCACTAAGGACTCTACTGCACTACTCTGAAGGACTGTCTCGCCTTCGTCCGAAAGTGTGAAAGCTACCAACTCGACTCTACTGCACTCGCCCCTAGTCAGTTTCATGTCGCTAAGGAGTTTGTGTCCCTTCATGCAGTAGGGGATCGATCTACTTGTCCCATTCCTACCGACCACATACAAAGGAATTTCATCATCTTGATCGACGATTACTTCTCCAAATGGGTTGAAGCTGAGCCACTGGCCAAAATCACGAAGGCGAATGCAAAACAGTTCGTCTAGAAGAACATCGCCTGCCTTTTTGGCATCCTGGCTACCATCGTCACTGGCAACGGGAAACAATTCACAGTCCTTCACCAAAATATGCAAGGACCTAAAGATAGAGTTTTGTCATATATTTATGGCACATCCGCAAGCCAACGGGCAAACGGAGGTCACTAACTGCACCATCCTGAAAGGCCTAAAGACCTGCCTCCTAGAGGCAGGGGCAATGGGTATATGCACTCCCCAACATTTTGTGGGCATACCGAACAATAGAGAGGACCCCCGACGAGAGAGATGCCCTTCAGCCTCTGCTACGAGTCTGTGGCTATCATTCTAGTGGACATCAGCATCTCGTGCCCCTGCGTCCAAGCTTTTGACCTAGCAAAAAATGAGGCACTCCTTCGGGGAAACCTGGACTTGGTCCTGGAAGTCAAGGCTGAAGCCACACAGAGGATCACTGCATATCAAAATCGCATGGTTGGCTTCTACGACATGAGGGTAAAACCAAGGCCAATCAGCATCGAGGACTTAGTCCTCCAAAGCCTTGAGGAAACTGGAAAGGGCCCCCAGAAGTACAAACTCTCCCTAACCTGGGAAGGACTGTTTCTCGTCACTGCAACCATAAAACTTGGGACCTATAAGCTAAGGGCCCCAGACAGGAAGACGCTCCCTCGGACTTGGAATGCACAGAACCTATGTTGCTTCTACCAGTAATCAATATCCCCCGGACGAGCAAAGTGTAAAGCCAAGCTCGCACGATCATGTATTTTCTCCCTTCATAAATACCACAACCCTCTTCGACAACTAAATTGTCCCACTAAAACAAGCAAGCTTCGCTCCCTTCTACTGTCAAGGTGAGATGGATGAAAGTCCTTTTGCACCACCCAGATAAAATGGACAAAAGTCATACACCTCCTAGGTGAGATGGACGAAAGTCCTTTTGCACCTCGCAGGAGAGATGAACGAAAGTGCTTCACCTCTTAGGCAAGATAGGATGGACCCTGGTCCTCCTAATGCGCGAACGAACAAAGGTTCTTCGCTACCTCCACCCGAGCAGACCTCGGTCCTCCTGAGGAGTGAACAAAAGAAGGTTCTTCACTACCTCCACTCGGACGGACCCCGGTCCTGCTGAGGCGCAAACGAACAAAGGTTCTTCGTCACCTCCACCCAAACAAACCTCGGTCCTCCTAAGGCGCGAACGAACAATGGTTCTTTATAACCTACACCCGGACAGACCGCGGTCCACCTTAGGTGCGAATGAACAATGGTTCCTCACCACCTCCACCCGGACAGACCCCGGTCCTCTTGAGGCGTGAAAAATCAAAGGTTCATTGTCACCTCCACCCAGACCGACCCTACTTCTCTTGAGGCGTGAAAGAACAAAGGTTTTTCACCACCTTCACCTGAGCGGACCCTAGACCTCCTAAGGCGCAAACGAACAAATGTTTTTCTCCACCTCCACCTAAACAGACCCTGGTCCTCCTGAGGTGTGAACAAACAAAGTTTCTTTGCCACCTCCAACAGAACAGACCTCAAGTACTTCTGAAGCACGCACGAACCAAGGTTCATACCAGCCTCCTGAAACAAATAGACCTTGAGCCATCCATGCCGCCAAGGAAAGGGGGTAGATGTCCCTCATCATAATGCTTAGGCAACAAGTCCCCTACATTAACGCTCGGTGACAATTACCAAAGACAGTGCATAGTGCGCCGGGAGAATGAAGCGCAAGATAATTCCATACTACCGTAAAGCACAAAGCTCAAAGCATGAAGATATCTATAAAACACCACAAGGACCCCTAAACGCATAAAAACACGTTACGGTGCTATGTCGTTCCGGCCACCGTAAAGAAGAAAGCAAGGCACGGACTAGCAGAAGCCAAGAGCCCCCGCATAATATCAACTGCAGGATCTCTATCGCGCAAGGCTGACAAACAAGGGAAGTCGCAAGCTCAACGCGACATGCCAAAAACTCGTGCGCCTAAGCAAATGAAGCAACATAGGCATTACACAAACCAAAGATGCAAAGTGTGCACACGAAACAGATGCAATCAAGTACTCTCTTAACGTCAATACCATCTTTTGAGGCATCGCCTCTTTAAGGCACGGAACGCCCCCGCACCCTTCACACTACACGGAACTCCTCCTCGAGTGCAAGGCAGAGCTCAATGGTACGCTAGACACAGACTTACCCTTGTATCTGTCATCCTGGGGACACCGCAGTCACCCACCGCCGCTCCAAGGGCCTAGGACTATCTGTGTCCTGCGATCATAAATGCTTGCATCATAAGGCACAGACACTATCAACAGCCTCCCCCTTAAAAGACTTTGTCTCAACTTTTAAGGATGAACACCAAGTCCTTATAGGCTTCCACGCGAGAATGTACATCAAGTCCTTCTGCATCGTCTAGTAGGAACGGACCCACTGGCCCTTTCGCGACACCAAGACAAGGGGGCAAAACATCCCTCCACGTCACATCCAAGAATCTGCCACCAGCTCTACTCGTGCATTCATGCAAGGGGGAACGTGAAAAGTAACGTGCTTCCGCACCAATACAGTGCACAAAGTGCAAAGTAGGAGCATGTTCCTGCAAAATGTCGCAAGCGTCGCATAATAAGCAAGTGTGATGCATGAATAATCAAGAGTGGTGTTATAGACACGCCATATTTGGCTATGGACAACCAATGACTATGTACAACCCAATATTGCTATGTACAACTCAATGGCGCTATGTACAACCCAATATTCCTGCGTTAAAAAATTATGTAAACATGTTTTCGCTTGCAGAGAAATTGGAAATGTTGTTTGAATCAACAACTTAGATTCAGTGGTAGATGTCTTCAGATCAAATCCATCAATCAAAGTGAGCATTGAAACAAAGATCTCGTCTCCGTCGACTCCTCCCACACTACCCAGAGCGGCGCCGAGAAAGCGAAAGACGGAACTGAGCAAAGAGGTGGTGGAAAGCTTCTAAAAACAAATGTTTATATGCCTCAAATGTATTGATTTTATGATTTTCCATCTAAGGTGAGAGTGGTCTCTTTTTTCTTGAACCATCGTTGGTTCCAAAACAAGGCTCCATGAGAGGAGGAGAAGTGAAAGCCACCACCAGCAGACTTGCTTCTTCTTCCTCCATTCATCCAAGAATCAAAACGGGGAATAGAAACCGGAAATGGCGAAGAGAAATGACAATGAGAACTGGTCGAGCTTCGAGAAAGCTGCAATTTTTCGGCGCCGATACTGTGCGAAATCTCTATTATCGAGAATCTGATGTTTTTCGGGAGGCCTGGAGATGCAGGGAAAAAATGACTACTGGAGGAGAAGAAATGTGGGGGAATCCGCCGGTGGAGGAGGGTTCCGGGGGCGGCGACACGTGACGACCAAGAATGGCGAGGACGAAGGGAGTGAAACCCTAAATCGTGCGCTCGGGGTGGGTTGTACCTAGCGCCAGCTTTTTAGTAATGAAATTATGGTTTTTATGTGTTTTATTTTTTTAGAATGGTGTGTCCATAGCTAAATACGGTGTGTCCATAACACCGTTCATAATCAACCGCAATAATCGTCGTCTAGGTGTAACGGAAAGGACTTCTCATGCCACAAACAAAAAACAACTTGTGATGCACTTGAAGAACTGATTCGAAGGTCAATGCCCTAAGACAAAGTAATTTATGAGAAAAAATTTCGCGCTCGTCACCTCATGGATTACGATTCACGAAAATTTATGTGCATTTGATGAGGTTCCCCCTGAATGTTCTAAATCAAACCAGAAAGATTTTGACCAAGGACACGAAGGCGAGCCAACCTGACCGAGCGAGCCGCGCACACAAAATCGTGGATGCTCCAAGGGCCCAAAAACACCCTGAAGGGGGAGCGGAGCCAAGCGCGCACGCGCGCAAGAGCAGCAAGCATGCGCCCGCACGAGTGGCGTGCGCGTACGCCCACATGCGGGCAGCCAACACGTGCGGGTGTGACCCTCCCGCGCGCAGACGGTCCTCGTGTGTGTGCGTGCGCAGCTAACCAACATGTGTGTGGTCGGCCCGCACGCGCGCGTGCTGCACGTTGCACGCGCGCGTGCTGCACGTTGCATGCGCACGTGAGCTTGCACGCGCGCGTCGGCAGTCTCCACCTTCAGTCGTCGTCGACCGCCACCGTCGTCGGGCATTTTGCTCGGGCTACCCGGACTGCCGCAATAATAAAAATTGGTGATTCAGTTGACCGAAACGGAGCGACGTCATTCGCCAACTCAACACTCGCTCGCTCCGGTCCAGCGCAATTACTAGCACGACTCTCCAGAAAACTATAAAAATGCCCCTGGGCCTTCATTTGAGCACAAGCAACTCCAGAGACTAGAGAACTCTGAGATTTTTCGACTAGAATGTGGGACTTCGATTGTTTCTCCACTTGAAACTCGCTCTGCTCTCTCTCTCTAGTCTACGCAATTCCTGTCACTCACTTGGACGCTTTTGTGAGCGCGAGAAGGCTTGGAGCGCGCTCTCGCAGACGCTCTCAAGGACGCATTGTTGAAGCTTCATGGACTTGGTTTTTCCCTTTCTTTTCATACTCAAAGTTTGTAACAAAGAAGTGGCATGTCACCCTCCGCGTAACACAAATACTTGTAACTCAAAGGAAAATAGCAGATTTATGTCTGACACAGATCGAGCCACGTGATTTTTCACCCTTTCCGAGTTTTTCATGATTAAAAAAGCATGTCATTGTTGATTGGTTTTTCATTGACTGTTTTCACGTTGGATCCGACTCAGAGCTAAGGTTGTCTGATTCTCTGGACTAGAGTAAAACCGGGTGACCCGCAACACTTCTATTTATGATCAAAAATATAACCAACCATTCTGCCCACAAAAGACCTATTTTTTACACTGTCTGAAGCCTAACAATTGTTCACAAATAATATAGTTCGTGAATAATTCGAAATTCGATTCGTGAAGATTTGATTAAAATTCGTATTTTTCAATTTTGAATTCGAATAATTTTCGGATCCGAATCTGAATAATTTTATTCATGTTTGAAGAATTTGTGAATTGCTCAGAAATACTAGAATATATAGTTAAATAAAATTAATATATGTAATTAAATATTAAATATAATTATATTTAAATATTATAAAATTTGAATTTGAATCCATGTTTGAATTTTAATTCGAACACAAATTCGAATCCAACATTCCCTGACGAATCCAAATTCGAATATTTGAATGAATCTAAATCTGAATATTCAAACGAATCCAAAATCAAATCTCTGCATTTTATGTCAAATTTGAATTAGACTGAAGAGCTATTCATTTTGATTCGATTTGTAAACACCCCTAGTCATGGGCAGAACTATTCACGGGCACACCCCGGCACGTGTCTGGGTTCAATTTTCAGGGAAAAAATATAGATTTTTTGGCATATACAAACTTACAAACTTTAATTGTTGATTTCTCTTCAACTGCTGAACGGAATTCAAATCTGAAAGTTGTGTTTGGCTCGTATCAAAAAATTACACAGAATAGACCTTCCAATTAAATGTTTTCATGGAGATTTGACAAAAATACAAATTTTACAAAATTGAATTCTCTAGCTAATTACCAAAAATCCATTAATTAGATCAAATATCATCACCATCATCAGACTCATGAAAATTACTCAAACATTTTCAAAAAAATTTATCCAGATCAACAATAGTTAAAAGTGATATTTTCAAAAACTCGGGCCAATTTTATAAGGAGTTTTCTCATATTTTTACACATAATTATGCATTTGCAAGGGAGTTGTTTTTGCTGTTGATCCAGCCACTAGGTCAGGTGCAGAAGAGCAGCTTTTTCTCAGTGGAGTACCGGCAGTTCGTTTTGAAACGTTGGTGAGGTTCATCGTTTTTCAAAAGGGGTGCTTTCAAGCTGTTCCTGCTTCTCTGACAAATAAGTGACTTCCTACCTTTCTTCCTATAGAAAATTTTCCCTGCGTGAAACGCACAGAAGTTCTGTGCGTCTTTAAATAGGTTTTTCCGCTTTTCAATTTTTCGCAGATTTTCCTCCAACAGTCGGAGTGGCGGAGCTTCAGCTTTCTGAGCACCTTCAGCTACCTCGTCGTCTTCCTCGCCAGGTCCAAGATCGAACTACTACAAACTCCATTGTCCAGCTGGAGATTTAGGTTTGGTGCTAATGCTCAGTTTTCTTGCTTCTGCCATTGTTCTTCCCCGCCATTCCCGACTTCATAAACCCTAGCTTAAGTTGCCACCATTGTCAAGCTGGAAGATCTTCTTCCCCGCCATTGCCGACTTCAGAAAGTGTAGGGCTACCCCGCCTCTCTCAGTTGCTAAGCTTCTTCGGCTTCAAACAACTCAAGTTTATCATTTCAGACCTATACCTGAATTTGTGTTATGAAATGCAGATACTATCTAAAGTCTACATTTAAGCATGACCATTTCAAACCCGCCAGATACTGAACCCCAATCAGTAATTATTAACTGTATTAATTTATGACTGGTTTTTTTAACTAATTTTAGGACTGGATTTTTTTATACATTAAGTATCAGCTGTATTAATTTTTGACTGGTTTTTTAAACTAAATTTAGGACTGCATTTTTTCAGACGGTAACTATTAAATGTACTTTTTTTGACTTGTTTTTTGTACTAAATTTTGGACTTGGTTATTTCATACATTTTTCTAACTGTATGAATTTACTGTTTTTTAGACTGGATTTTTTGGTGAAATTTTCTAGCTGTACTAATTACCTTAATTTTCAAATATATTGCTTGTCTTTACTATAACTTGGTTTGTTTCATTTGTTGATATGATTTTTTCCCTTTCTACTTGTAGGTGAAGAAAGAACCTATTGTGTTCCTCATTGTTCACTCTGATGAGGAAGCGTACAAATTGTACTGTGACTATGCGCACAGAACAGGATTTAGTGTTCGTAAGCAACACTTAACGCATTGGACCCATACCCGCATAATAAAACTACGGGAGTATTCATACTCAAAAGCGGGGCTCAAGAATATGAAAAAATCACCAATGAAGTATCGTAAATCAGATATACGCACTGGGTGTCTTGCTTCCATTACATTCAGAGCTGATGAAGAAGGCAAAAATTGGACAGTGTCCAGATTTGTAGAGGAGCATAACCATCCGCTAGCTACCGAGAAAGATAGTCATTTACTGAGATCTAGACGCAATGTTTCTGAAATGCAGGGGAGCATTTTGAAAAATATGACGGTTGCTGGAATTAAAGTTGTGGACTCATACAACTTCATATCAAATGAAATTGGTGGGGTTGAAAATATAGTGTTCTCAAAGACCGACGCGTTCAACTACGTACAACGAGAAAGAAGAGCTCTGATAGAGAGTGGATACGCATCAAGCTTGCTTCAGTTATTTCAAAAAAAACATTTGGCAGACAATATGTTCTCTTATGAGGTTCGTACAGATGAGTTGAACAGATTGACAAGCTTCTTATGGGTGGATGGGCACAGCAAGATAGATTACGATTGTTTTGGAGATGTTCTTATTTTTGACACTACGTATAGACTTAATAAGTACAATTTAGCTTGAGCACCATTCATTGTCGTGAATCATCACTGGCAGAATGTTTTCCTCGGTGGGGCATTTATCGCCGAGGAGACAATCGAATCATTTTGTTGGGTGTTTGAGACGTTTCTTTCATGTGTGGGTGGTAATCAACCAATTACTATCTTCACGGACCAGGATCAAGCAATGGCAGTTGCTATTGAGCGAGTATTGACCACAACTCGCCATCGGTTGTGTCAGTGGCACATTTGCAAGAAGGCCCCATCAAAATTCCCAACATTCAACAATGATAGAAGTGTTCGCAATTATTTCTATCACTGTATGAGCAAGTGCGACAGCGAGGAAGAGTTCAATAGGTATTGGCACGAAATGATTATGAAAGGAGGTCTACATAACAACAGATAGCTGGGAGATCTTTATAATATTAGGAGAAGGTGGTCCACAGCATTCAATAAAGATGTGTTGGATCTCGGCATATTGTCAACCCAAAGAAGTGAGTCAGCCAATAATTGCCTTCATAGTTGTTCAAAGACAACCAGTTCGCTAGTTGACTGTTTTTTGGGAATGGAAAAACTTGTTGCATTATGGCATCGTAATGAACGGGATGAAGATTTTAGGTGCTCGAATAGTACTGTGAGCTTAAGATACAAAATGTCTGTCCTACTAAAGCACATCTCAAAGCAGTACACCAGAAAAATATATGCAACTTTTGAGAAAACTTTGGAAGCACTCCTAGGAGTGAATGTGGTGGATGAGAATAGATATGACGATCGGAACATCTTATATATCACAACCCAAAATGATTCCGTCGATGCAGGGAAAATATGGTATGTAAATTATAATTCTGCAACCAGTACTGCACAGTGTTCATGTTGTGGTTTTGAGACAAAATGTATCTTATGTCAACATATCTTAAGGATATATAACCTAAGGAACGCTAGGCAGATTCCAAATCTTTATGTTCTTCAAAGATTTACTTTAAATGCTAGAAAGGGCATCTACCTACCTGACACGCCTTCTCTGACAGATCATGAATCAAACCTGATATTTAGAAACCATCTAATGCGATTCAGCTATGATTTGGCACGGCAAGTTGAAAATTCTAAAATTGCAAAGGAGCATGTTATAAGTGCAATGAATGCCCTAACAGTAAAGGTTGGTAACTTGGTTGTTAACAGCAGCCATTGTGTGAAAGGCTATGTTGGTGAAAGTAAGAAGACGAATATAGATGTGAATGACCCCCCGATGAAGCGACCAAAAGGAGCTCCAAGTGCACGTTTGAAAGACCATTGGGAGCGAGCGAACCGAAAACAAAAACCTCGTAATTTATTTAATTTTTATTTGGTAATATATGCATTACTCCTTCTATTAGAAATCAAAGCTCTAATTTTGGTTTTAATATTTTTCAGGTTGTAAAGCGGGATTTAAGGGAAAAGAGATCAATGTTGATGACACACCAAACACAAAAGAGTTCGACTTCTTCGGAAGCCAGTCTATAGAGCAGCAAGCTTCTCCTCCCCACACGCAACATTTGATAATTCTACTGATGACTACTTCGTTAACCTGTCTTTCAATTTTTCCAGCGTTCCAGATGTATTCAAGCCCATTTGACAGCAAATATTTAACCAAAGGCTACATTAGTCTCCAAGCATCACTATATAACTCATTGTTTGTAATGTTATTGCATAAGCATCACAAGCAGTACTCACAATAGTATATGCATGATATTGTAATAGCTTTACCTATCTTTTATTTGTTTGACGATATGAATTAGCGAGTGAATCATGTGCAAATCCTTAGCATATTTGAATCTTCACCATTCTTGAGCAAAGAACCAGAGATATTGGACATTAGGAAGTAGATCGAAAAGAAAAGGTTGCTAATGTAAAACAGCAACTAAAATTCTTAGCTTTTAATCAAGGTAGCAGCAAATCATCATGCAGATTTGATAAAAAATAATAAACAAAAAACCAATACCTAAGGTATAATTGCATGAGCAAGTGTGATGGTGAAGAGGAGTTCAATAGGTATTGGCACAAAATGCGAGGATTCAAGCCTTTTAGAGAACTTTGTTTAATGACTAAGGTATAATTTTCCCAATACAAGTGAGTCGAAATATTTGTCGCATAATGTCGATGAGTGAAATAATATTACAACACGATAATGTTTTATGTCTCCAAATTATCAATGTTTTTCAAAACTAAATCATGAAAAATCCTTAGTATTTCGGCGGTTAGCTCAGCTCGATAACGCGGCATATCAGAATGTCAACCCTTTGTCGTGGCCCAAGACACCTCCTTTGGTGAAAGCACGGTATCCATGTACTTCAGCACAAACATGCCGCAGTCAATCCCATTGGCCTACTTCGGAATTCCATGTACATCTTCGATCTTCCAGTCCAATATGTTGGACGGCAAGGCTGCTCGACAGTCATCATGAAATGCCCGAATCGGCATGAAACATACGACATATATTTAATACAAAACAATAAAGTATACAAACAATAAATTAGTTATAAATACAAAACAAACCAATCCTGCAAGAGATGCTTGATGTCGGCCGCGCGGCATCGAGTCATAAAAATTCCACACACAACGCTTGAGATCACATACTAGAAGACACCAATGATTTGGGACGTGTACTGGCATTAGTATCAAATCCGCTTTGGCCACGTTCTCTTCGGTTATATGGCTGACAATTGTTTCGCAATTGTTTACTTTGCTCATTTTATAGTAATGTAGATATACCTATATTAGTGATCTCTTTAAATATGCTAGTTTTTAACCCTAGATAAATCTACTTACAGCATGATCAGGCGTGACGTACAAAAAACTTCTTAATTTTTCGGGCGATCTCTTTCTCCTGCAGATAGCACGAGTGCATAGGCATTCAGATGGACATCTGATAACCAACCCACACCCAGCAGGTTGTCCAATAATGTTCTCGTAATATGTACATTTCCACTTTGAAAAATTGTTTGATTGCTGAGATAAAGATAAAGAAAATTGGTACACTTGGGTAATTGTGCAAAGAAAGACAGTAAATCCACTTTGACAAAGCATGAAGATGTACCTTCCTGTAAATCGTGCCAAGACAAACTCAATAATCTCAGGTTGTCTCTTCGTTATTAGTGCTTTACCAGGGTACGACTCTTCAAACTTCAATTTGACTTTTTTGGGTGTGTCTTGCTCCTTTTTCTTATAAATTTTCTTCGTGGATGGTGGGGTGGTGTCAACAAGCGTCACCTCGACTGTAGAAAGTGAAGTGGGATTTATGGCAGAAGGTTCAGGAAATGGATTGGCGGAAGGAGTTGGAGCCCTTTGGGGTCTGTCACTTGGTTGTCCAAACAAAGACATACACAAATCCGTTAGAGAACGGACCTCCTTGCTAAGATTTTGTATGGCAGACATAACACGGTCGTCCATACCTCTGAAGCCCTCTGCCACCCTCAAAAACTCCTCTTTCTCACTCCTAACCCTCCTTAGAAATTTTCTCTCTTTCTGTCTCCTACTTCTCCTCTCTACCCTTTCCTCCTCTATTCGCTCACCTTCATCAATATTAAATTGAACAACTTTTTTTCTCTTTCGCACCTGCATAGCATGGCAGATCATATAAAATACATTAATTATAAATAATGGTTACTAGAAAAGATTCTACCTTTTCTAATTTATTTTTGATTGGTTTGAAGTCTGAATCTTCGTCTTCCTCCCCGAGTAGCGCATTCTCTTCCAATATTATATGTGTGAATTTTGTTTTTACCTAGTGCAAACATAGCTATTTGGAATATTGCACAACCAATAAATCTTTCATTGCAACTGAAATGAAGGAGATGACAAACCTGATCCGGAAGCCGCAGCGTACGAGGGAGATTAAAACAGACCTTCGAGCTATAACTTAACTTTGAAGACCACCGACAGATACTGTGAAAGATATGGTACCTAAACACCTAGAGGGGGGGGTGAATAGGTGACCTAAACCTTTTTAACTTTTGTTTGACAGCACAACAGTTTATCACAGATTATTACAGTTAACAGCAATTTCAGAAATCACACAGAAAAGCCACAACACAGCACAGCACAGCAGACACACTAATTTTATAGTGGTTCCCCAATCTTTGGGTACATCCACTTTCCCTCTTCGCCTATCTAGCAGTGTACTAGATTCGGCCAAACTTCTCCACTATCTCAGAACCCAACAAGGTTCCTACCTGAGGCCCAAAGCCTTACACTCAGCCAAAAGGCCTACACTCAGCCACCCAGGCCTACACTCAGCCAATCAAAGGCCTACACTCAGAGTTCTTCAACTCCTACACTCAGGCACCAAGCCCTACCCTCAGCCTTTATAAAATAGGCTTACAATCACTCAGATCCAATGGATCTTACAAGTTATAATAGAAATTACAAATTCTAACTCTACAACTCAGAAGGAATGAGAGGAGTTGAGAGTTTCTTGGAGAGTTCTTGGAAAACTCAGCTTGATCCAAACTGACTTAGCTTTCTTCAAAGCTTCTTGAGTAGAACTGAATTAGTCTGAATCTTCTGCAGTTGATCCTTGATCTCTGCTTCTTGAAATCCAGATGACTCTGAATTCTTCTTCTCAGCCTTAGTTCCAAAGACTGAATCCTTGGTTGGAGCTCTCTCTCTCCAACTACTTAGATCTGCAGTTGGACTGCCTGATCTTCTTGTGTTGATCTTCTGTGTATCACTTCTTGATTTAGTCTGATCAACTACTTCAATCACACCATGTAATGATTGTGAACTACTTTACCATAACCATACCATCTTTTTTGTAGACTGTGGGTGCCTATTTATAGGCTTCCTTCATGGTAACCGGCTGATCCGGTTTATAACAGTCTTTTGACTTCACTGACAGTTGCTGTAGACCGGCTGGATTGGCAGCTGTCATGTCAACCAGTCACTTCTTGAAATTCTCTAACTGTCAGTTAGTGTCGAGACTTTCTGTTCTTAAGTGTCGACACTTATAGACCAAGTGTCGACACATGTTGTGTAAGTGTCGACACAAGTCTACAAGGTGTCGACACATTCCCTTGTATGTCTCGACACAGTTTCTTCTGCATGTGTCGACACTGAAATTGAGTGTCGACACAAGCACTTGTACTTCATTCTTTCTGTATTCTTCTAAGTGTCGACACATCTCCTTTGTGTCGACACATCTTCATGTGTAGAAACTGTCAAGTGTCGACACTGCTTCTTGGTGTCGACACAAGTCTTCATTCTTGATTCTTCAGCTGAGTGTCGACACATTCCATTAGTGTCGACACTTATACTTAGAATATTTTACAAGTTTTCTGTTCTTTGCTAAGTGTCGACACAGCTCCTTGTGTCGACACTATCTTCAAGTGTTGAGTCTTCTGGTTATGTGTCGACACATTGTGCTGAGTGTCGACACATTCTTTAAGTGTTGACTTCTTTGAGTGTGTGTCGACACATTATGCTGAGTGTCGACACATTCTTCATATGTTGACTCTTTGAGTGTGTGTCGACACATTGTGCTGAGTGTCGACACATTCTTCATATGTTGACTCTTTAGATTGAGTGTCGACACATTGTGTTGAGTGTCGACACTTGTACTTAGTCTCTGCAGAATTATGCTGAGTGTCGACACAACTCCAAGTGTCGACACTGTCTGGTGTTGACTCAGCTCTTCAAGATGTCGACACTTCTGCTAAGTGTCGACACAGCTTTTCTGCATCCTTCTACACTGAGTGTCGACACAGCTCCAAGTGTCGACACTTTCTGACTGGTGTCGACTCTTCTTCCCTGGTGTCGACACAATGACTCCAAGTGTCGACACTGCATGTCTGGGTGTCGACACAAGCTTTCTCAAGTGTCGACACTTTGCCTCTGGGTGTCGACACATGCTTTCTCAAGTGTCGACACTTTGCCTCTGGGTGTCGACACATGGACTTAGAAATTTTCAGCTTCAGTCCAGTGTATGTCTAACCTGCACAATTAACTCAAACAAACATCAAATACATTCTGATGTATATCATTGAGTTAGGTGAGGCTTCTTCAAATCAGGTACATTTGACCAATGTACCCAACAATCTCCCCCTATTTGGAGAAGTCATAACCCTTAGTCAATGATATACACCACTCATAATTAAAAATTACAAAATGATGTAAAACATATAAATGACAACAGGGTAAACTTGAACATGTAATAAACCACACATGTATACTTATTAAACATTGCAGAACAATTAAGAAACACACATATTTCAGAACATTCAAACTATATTTATCATATACTGTTCCAATAATGTTTCTTATACATTTTCAATGAAGTATTACAATGTTTTTCTCTTAACAGATTACAATAAGCATCAAGTTAATCCCTAATCTAGTGCTGATCAGGTTCTTTGATGACAATCCCTTTTCCAGCTTTAACTTGAGCTTTCACAGCAGCAGCAGCAGCAGGCTCAGCTTCAGCAGTCTTCTTCCCTTTTAGATCTTGCTTATCTGCCTTGATCTTTTGCCTTTCAAAATAATGATAGGGCTTGGGAAAGTACTTGCTAGGCTCCACAGCTGTTGGAGGTAGCTTTCCTAACTTGGCCTTCCTTCTGTGTTGGACAATGGCTTCTTGTCTAATCTCATGCTTTCTCCATTCAGCCTCTGAGAACCACTTGTTCCTCTCATGGGCATTATCCTTGGCTGCTTTCCAGGCTGTAAGAATTATGTTTCTAGAAGTAGGGCTCCATTGTTCAAAATCTGGCTTTTGCTCAGCAATTTCCCTAAACTTCTTCTTTGACAGCCTAGTTTCTTCTTCCTTGTCCAAAGCCTCTTGCATAGCAGCTGTGATAGGTTGAACAACCTTTTCCAGAATAACATTTGGCTTGCCAGCAGTTGGACTATACATAGTGCTTACATCAGCATGAATCATTTCAAAGTCTGGAGGTGGATAGATTACATCAGCCACTGCTTGTTGCTCACCTCCAAGAAATGTTCCTTGAATACCAGATTCACCTACTTCATTGTCATCACACAGGGGAGGATATCCAAGTGTAGCCCTTATAGAATTTGAAATCCATTTTGCATGCTCAGAACTGGCCTTGACTAACACTCTCTCCCCCTTTATGACTTCTTGAGCCATATGATCCCTTACATCATCTTTCTGAAATCGGATTTGGCTATCCAAATATCTTATGCCCTCTTTAAAGAAAGGTCTAAGCTTTGTAAGCTGTTCTGATATGACCTTCTGGGAATCTTTTATGGCATTTTTAACAGCAGCAATCTCTGCTTGAAATATCTTATCAAAATCAGCTTTGGCAGCAGCAGATGAAGTTGAAGGTTCATCTGACTTATTCTTGATTTCAGTGACTATGGCATTGTGAGATGCAGTCAGATTATCATTCATTCTCAACTGATTCTCCAGCACATAGCCTTGCTTGACTGCTATATCATCCACTTTCTCTTTAATTGCTTCTTGATGTTTAGCTAGATAGACCACAGCATTAGCACCCTTGGTAAAACAATCAGTCATTGCTGTTTTATTAAGGTTCATTTCAAACCTTATAGACTTGATTTCCTGGCCTAGATCAGTTTGCAGTGCCTTGTGCCCTTCATCAACATAAGTTTCTAAGGCTTTCCTTTGTTCATCCATCTTGATTTGCATTGCAAGCAGTAGAGCACTATAATCAGTGGATGGAGCTTGTTGAACTAATGAATGTTGAGCAACAGTTTGGAGAGCCTTCTTATAGCTCTGGCTCCTCCTCTTGAAAACAAAGAACTTCTTTTTCTGAGCTTGCTCAGCTTCATCATCTTCAGATTCAGATGTACTTGCTATATCCACCCTATCCTTAGGGCTGGATGGTCTTTCAGTATGCACATCTTGTGCCTTCTCAGAATCTAGCCTTATAGGCTCTTCTTGACTATCCAAAGTCTCCCCCTCAGCAACAGCATCCTTCACTGCATCAGCAGCAGTCTTTTCCATATCAAAATCATCTTGATCTAAGTTCAAAAACAGTTCTTCCATGGTATACTCTGCTGGAGACTGTGCAGGAGATGTACTTGGTTCTTCAACCACTATATCAGGTATCACAACAGATGTGTCTGGAAGAACAACATCTGGTTCTGGGTTTGCTGGCTGATTTTGCTGATGATCATCAGACAAATCAGAATTTGTTATACAAAAATTCAAAGTGTTAAGATCAACAAGTACCTCTTGAATGATGAGAGTAGCCTGCTCACTATCCAGTGTAGATGGATGTTCTACAGCTGGAGGCTCCCCCTGGATATCAGCTGGCTCCTGAGGAGCAGGTGACTTTGCTGCAGTCACATCTACTGGACTTTCAGGAGTGAAGACCACTGTTCTTCACTGCCTGAGCTGCTTGAGGACTCTTGAGGCACAGCAGCTGTCTTCCTTTTCTTCCTGGGAGGAGAGTCTGTCTTAGAAGTTTGTTTCTCAGGGGTGGTCAAGTCCTTTGACACCAGCACCCTTTCCCATCTTGAGAATATTCTGGAGTCCATTCTCCTCATATGATTTATCTTTGTTCCTGCAGCAGTGCTCATTACCTCTGGAATGGATCCAGCCAGGTAGAGACTTATAATCCTGCCCAGATTGGGCTTCTTCAGGCTTTCCTTCACTTTCTCAAAAACCACCATTGACCAATCTGTCTTCAGAGTGAAGATGATTCTGGTCATTACTTCAAACATGGAGGCAGACACCCTGTCATGCCCTCCTGGTTTGCACAGAATTACCTTGCCCACTACTTCTGACAAGAACTTGCCTTGATTGTTCATCCCCTTCCTATTGAAGACTGATCCCACCTTCATCTGTGAATCCAGTCCACACCAAGTAAGAGCTTCCCTGGTCTTAGAAGCAGTTACCTCCTCTTCTTCTTGAATCTTAGGTAGCTGAAGTACCTTTCTCAAAGACTTGGGGGATAGTTTGACTTTGGTGCCATGCACCCTGGACTTGATTCTGAATCCAGAGTCGTCCACAGTTGCTTGAGTAAGAAATTCAATTACTTCTTTCTTCCAGATTTTCGTTGGTTCTGAAACCAAGAATTCCAGTCCTGAATCGCTGACTAGGGTAATCACCGATTTGAATTCCTGATCGCTGTCGTCAAATGCGCCTCGCACGAGCTCATAGCCCTCGTTGACGTTCTCTTCCAGCTTGGGAGCCATTAGGGTTTGAAGATTTAGTCTTGAGAAGAGAGAAATGTCGACACAAGAGTTTAGGTCTCGAAACTTTGAAAGCGTGTCGACAATCAAAGACAGAACCCTATTTATACCTTTCCTGTTTGAAGACGAACAGGCGGGATGAATTTCTAATGATGTGTCGACACTGTCAATAAGTGTCGACACTGACTTATAATGTCTCGACACTCATGTGTCGACACAAATTTAGTCAACAGATTCTATGTGTCGACACTTGGTTAAGTGTCGACACCACTATACTCGACATGTGTCGAGACTTAGAAAAATTCTGAGTAAAACTTAAGTGTCGACACCTTAGTGGATGTGTCGACACCTACTCGACATGTGTCGACACTAACATTCTGAAGTGTCGACACTAACTTCCTAGATGTGTCGACACCATTTTTCTGAAGTGTCGACACTTACTATTCTGTGTCGACATAGACTTGTCTATGTGTCGACACCTTTTTACTTAGCCAATTTTTGTTCTGTATACTTAGTCTAAGTTTATCATACCTAGTTCAATTTTGAACTTATTAAACTTAGCTTCATCTAAGGGCTTAGTGAACATATCAGCTATCTGATTATCTGTTTTAACATATTCAAGTGCAATATCATTTCTTTCTACATGCTCCCTAAGAAAGTGATATTTTATCTCAATATGTTTAGTTCTACTATGAGATACAGGGTTATTAGCTATGGAAATAGCACTTGTAGAATCACAATAAAGTGGAGTTCTACTTACCTGACATCCATAGTCTTCTAGCTGATGTTGAATCCATAGAAGTTGAGCACAGCAACTTCCTGCAGCTATATACTCTGACTCAGCTGTGGAGATGGCCACACTGGTTTGCTTCTTACTACTCCATGAGATGAGTCTTCCACCTAGGAATTGACAGGATCCAGTTGTGCTCTTTCTATCTTCTTTGCATCCTGCAAAGTCTGCATCTGAATAGCCTGTTAGATCAAAATCTCCATTCCTAGGGTACCAGAGGCCTAGATAAGGTGTGCCCTTTAGATATCTCAAGATTCTCTTGACTGCAGTCAAGTGAGATTCTTTGGGGCAGGCTTGATACCTGGCACAAACACATGTAGCATACATAATGTCAGGCCTACTTGCAGTCAAGTAAAGTAGGGAGCCAACTATCCCTCTATACAAGGTTTCATCTACAGGTTTCCCTGCATCATCCTTGCTTAGAGACATACTTGACCCCATAGGAGTCTTCATGGTACTGGATGAATCCATACCATATTTCCTTATGAGTTCTAGGGTGAACTTAGACTGACATATGGAAAGACCACTTTCAGTCTGTTTAACTTGGAGACCCAAGAAAAACTTCAGTTCTCCCATACTACTCATTTCAAATTGACTCTGCATAAGCTTTGCAAACTTTTTGCAAAGGCTACTTTCAGTAGACCCAAATATAATGTCATCTACATATATTTGGACAAGTATTACTTTGCCTCTAGATTCCCTAAGGAATAGAGTCTTATCTATTTTCCCCCTTGTGAACTTGTTCTCAATGAGGAAACTAGATAGGGTTTCATACCAAGCTCTAGGAGCTTGCTTTAACCCATACAATGCTTTCCTAAGTCTATAGACATAATGTGGAAAAGTAGGATCAACAAAACCTGAAGGCTGCTCCACATATACTTCTTCTTTTAAATTACCATTAAGGAATGCTGACTTCACATCCATTTGGTATACTTTGAATCCTTGGTAGGTTGCATAGGCCAAGAACATCCTGATGGCTTCCAGTCTGGCTACTGGAGCAAAGGTTTGATCAAAATCAATACCTTCTTCTTGCCTATATCCTTTTGCAACCAGTCTTGCCTTATTCTTAATGATGACTCCTTGTTCATCTAACTTGTTTCTGTAGATCCACTTTGTTCCTATCACATTGTGATCTTTAGGCTTAGGAACTAAGTCCCAAACCTTGCACCTCTTGAACTGGTTTAGCTCTTCCTGCATAGCTTCAGTCCACTGTGGATCTTGTATAGCTTCTTCAAATTTCTTTGGTTCTATTTGAGACAGAAAACTTGAATATATTGCAGCATTCTGATTTCTGCTCCTTGTCTGAACACCTTGTCTTGGATCTCCAATGATCAGCTCCACTGGATGATCTCTTAGATGCCTGTTGGCTGGAGGCATCCTTACTTCTGGTTGTACTTCTTCATCATCTTCATCATGCTGAGTTCCTTGAACTTCTTCAGCTCCTGGTACATGTAGTTCTCCCCCTGGACATAAGCCATCTTCTCTACTTGCTGTCTTGCAGCAGGTACATCTTCTATGGTTAGCTTGTCCATCTTCTTAGAAAGACCTGTGGGGCTGCACACACTACTAGACAACTCATTGTTAATAAGAAGTGTCTCATCAAAAACTACATGCACAGACTCCTCTACAACTTGTGTAGTCAAGTTGTAGACTCTATAAGACTTACTATTACTGCTGTACCCAACAAACACTCCCTCTTGGGATTTGGCAGCAAACTTAGTTAAGTAAGTCTTCCCATTGTTAAGTATGAAGCATTTACAACCAAAAATCCTGAAATAGGATAGGTTTGGTTTCCTGCCTTTCACTACTTCATAGGGTGTCTTGTTTAACCTTTTAGTTATGGTAGCTCTATTTATCACATGGCATGCAGTGTTAACTGCTTCAGCCCAGAAATATTCTGGTAGTGAAGAATCACTTAATAGAGTCCTACCAGCTTCTATCAAGGTTCTATTTTTCCTTTCAGCAATGCCATTTTGCTGAGGTGTTCTAGGTGAAGAGAATTCTTGAAATATCCCATAGTCTTCACATAGTTTTGTCATGCTTTCAGATTGAAACTCTGTACCATGGTCACTTCTAATTTTGACCACTGTACAGTTCAATTCATTCTGAATTTGCTTAACAAAACTGTGGAAGACACTAGGTGTTTCAGATTTCTGCTTTAAGAAGAACACCCAGGAAAACCTTGAGTAGTCATCAACAACTACAAAGGTGTAGACCTTCCTACCTAAGCTGTGAACTGGCATTGGACCAAATAGATCCATATGCAAGAGGTATAAACACCTCACAGCATCCTTGTTGTCAATGCTTCTAAAGGTGGATTTAGTCTGCTTGCCCTTTTGACAAGCTGAGCAAATGCCATCTTTGACACACTTAACTTGAGGACCATTCCTCACTAACTCTTCACTAAAGAGTTTGCCAATAGTCTTGTAATTAAGATGAGCAAGCCTCTTGTGCCATTTGACACATTGAGAGACTGTCTCATCAGCTACAAGACAAACTGGAGAACTATTGTTCTCAACCATAATGTCTAAACAATAGACATTTCTCTTCCTATAACCTGTCAAAATGATCTTTTGATCACTAGACCTCTTGATATGACAACCATTTTTAACAAATGAGATGTCATACCCTACATCACTTAATTGACTTATACTAATGAGGTTATGTTTCAAACCTTTAACATAAGCCACTTGAGTAATGGTAACTAAGTTAGAAGATATGTTACCAAACCCTTTGATGATTCCTTTTTCTGAACCACCAAAGGTCACCTTTGGACCATTCTTGATTGGAATGAAATCCTTCAGTAGTCCCCTAGTTCCAGTCATGTGTCTGGAACATCCACTATCCAAGTACCATGTTGGGGTATGGCCACTTGGATTCTCCTGCAAAACAAATTACTGAACCTTAGAACCCAATGGTTTCTTGGGTCCTTGGTAACTGTTAGCTTGCAACTTAACAAGGCTACCTACTGGCTTTCCACCAGGTATCTTGTTACTACCTTTGGCACTAACATTGTGCCAACAGTCCAAAGCAAAGTGGCCAACTTTGCCACAGCACCAACATTCAAATTTGTTGTACCTTTGCTTAGGTACAGACTTGGCTGTCTTAACTACAGCAGTCTTAGTGAATGTTGGGGCTTTGCCCTTGGACTTGGACTGATTCTGAACAGTCCTTGCTGGATTAACAAATCCCAGTCCAGTCTTTCCTTTATGATGAACAAAATCATCAATCAAGGGTAGCACTGATTTAGGTTTTGAAAACCTAGCTACTAGCTCTTTCTCCTTCTGAAGATTAATCTCCAGTTTCTTAATTTGATCATTCTTAAATGTAATGGTACCCATCTGAATCACAGTAATGTGTTTCAGCCTGGCCACTTCATTTAGTTTTTGATCATAATTCTTCTCATAATCTATTGCAGCTGTCTTGAGATCAGCAATTTCCTTGGCCAAATTTTTGGCTAGGGTCTTGCTTTTCTTATAGGCTAGCAATAGTACTTGATATTCATCTAGGAGTTGATGAATATCTCCCTCAGACTCAGACATATTCTCATCACTTGATGAAGAATACTCTGACTCTGAACTTGAACTGGAATCAGAACTTTGAGTTAAGCCTTGTACCTGACTGGGTCCTGGCTGCTCCAGGTTTTTGGTACTTTCAGTCAAAGCCATCAGTCCTTGGCTTTGACAGTCTTCTTGCTCATAGATAGATTCCATGATCTGCATGAACTCTTCTTCTTCTTCAGCAAATAGCCCAATATAGGCTTCAGCATCTGTCTCTGTGTCTGAAGAAGACATATCTGAAAGAGTCTTCTCATTCTTTGCAACAAAGGACTTCTCCTTCTTTCCTTTGAAGTGTGTTTTCTTCTTGTCACTGGATTCCTTCCTTCTTTCAGGACAGTCTGCAATAACATGGCCCTGTCTATTGCAGCAGTAACAAATTATCTTGGATCCAGTTGCCTTACTTGTCTTGGTCCTTTTCTTGTCCTTCTTTGAAGGCTTCTTTTCCAGATACTGAACCTCTTTCCCTTTGGAAGATGAAGGTCTAGACCTCCACTGTTTCTTCTTAAGGAACTTCTGAAAATGTCTGGTGAATGCAGCAAAGTCTTCATCACTTTCACTGCTTGTAGATTTTGTACTTTCAGATTCTTCAGATTCTGATTCAACTACCTCAGGAGGAGGAGTTGATGACTTGGTCCTGCTCTTTCTAGGTACATCTGACTTAAAGGCAACAGTCTTTTCTCTGTATTCAGTCCTTGTTGACTTTTCTTCTTCTTTTCTTACTGACAATTGCATCTCATAGGATAACAACTTGCCAAAAAGTGTGGGAGGAGGAATTTCTCCCAACTTTGCCATTTCTCTGATGGCACAAATCTTGGTGTCCCAGTCTTTGGTTAGGGACCTTAAGAATTTGTCATTCAACTCATAGTTTGTGAACTCTCTTCCATATGACATGAGTTCATTTACAATTCTATAAAATTTCTTATAGCATTCAGTGATGCTATCTCCTCTTCCTTGCCTAAAACTCTCATATTCTTGATTAAGCAAGGACTTCCTATCTTGCCTTACTTCTTCAGAACCTTCCATGTAGACAATGAGGGTATCCCACATTTCTTTTGCAGTTTTACAGTGAATAAGGTTCTGGAAGGTGGCATCATCAATTGCACTGACTATGATGTTCTGTGCCCTTTTGTCCATAGTTGCTAGGACAATCTCATCCTTGGTCATTTCAGAGAAATCCTTTGGAGTCCTCTGATTTGCATCCAAAACTGAAATCTTCATAGGCACATATGGCCCTTCTTTGACTGTGATGTATATTCTAGGGTCAGAGGCTTCCATAAACAGCCTAACCCTCTCTTTCCAGATCCCAAAGATCTCTTTTCTGCATATAGGTAGTTTCATTGAACCCAACTCCTTATGATTCTCTGAAGAACCCATGTTCTTGATTTTCTTGAAACTGTTTCCTGTTTCCTGACTTAACTGAATCTGCCAAACTGGATCTCCTCAGACAGTTAGTCCTGATTTTGAGGAACCTCCCTCTGATACCACTTGAAAGATATGGTACCTAAACACCTAGAGGGGGGGGTGAATAGGTGACCTAAACCTTTTTAACTTTTGTTTGACAGCACAACAGTTTATCACAGATTATTACAGTTAACAGCAATTTCAGAAATCACACAGAAAAGCCACAACACAGCACAGCACAGCAGACACACTAATTTTATAGTGGTTCCCCAATCTTTGGGTACATCCACTTTCCCTCTTCGCCTATCTAGCAGTGTACTAGATTCGGCCAAACTTCTCCACTAGCTCAGAACCCAACAAGGTTCCTACCTCAGGCCCAAAGCCTTACACTCAGCCAAAAGGCCTACACTCAGCCACCCAGGCCTACACTCAGCCAATCAAAGGCCTACACTCAGAGTTCTTCAACTCCTACACTCAGGCACCAAGCCCTACCCTCAGCCTTTATAAAATAGGCTTACAATCACTCAGATCCAATGGATCTTACAAGTTATAATAGAAATTACAAATTCTAACTCTACAACTCAGAAGGAATGAGAGGAGTTGAGAGTTTCTTGGAGAGTTCTTGGAAGAACTCAGCTTGATTCCAAACTGACTTAGCTTTCTTCAAAGCTTCTTGAGTAGAACTGAATTAGTCTGAATCTTCTGCAGTTGATCCTTGATCTCTGCTTCTTGAAATCCAGATGACTCTGAATTCTTCTTCTCAGCCTTAGTTCCAAAGACTGAATCCTTGGTTGGAGCTCTCTCTCTCCAACTACTTAGATCTGCAGTTGGACTGCCTGATCTTCTTGTGTTGATCTTCTGTGTATCACTTCTTGATTTAGTCTGATCAACTACTTCAATCACACCATGTAATGATTGTGAACTACTTTACCATAACCATACCATCTTTTTTGTAGACTGTGGTGCCTATTTATAGGCTTCCTTCATGGTAACCGGCTGATCCGGTTTATAACAGTCTTTTGACTTCACTGACAGTTGCTGTAGACCGGCTGGATTGGCAGCTGTCATGTCAACCAGTCACTTCTTGAAATTCTCTAACTGTCAGTTAGTGTCGAGACTTTCTGTTCTTAAGTGTCGACACTTATAGACCAAGTGTCGACACATGTTGTGTAAGTGTCGACACAAGTCTACAAGGTGTCGACACATTCCCTTGTATGTCTCGACACAGTTTCTTCTGCATGTGTCGACACTGAAATTGAGTGTCGACACAAGCACTTGTACTTCATTCTTTCTGTATTCTTCTAAGTGTCGACACATCTCCTTTGTGTCGACACATCTTCATGTGTAGAAACTGTCAAGTGTCGACACTGCTTCTTGGTGTCGACACAAGTCTTCATTCTTGATTCTTCAGCTGAGTGTCGACACATTCCATTAGTGTCGACACTTATACTTAGAATATTTTACAAGTTTTCTGTTCTTTGCTAAGTGTCGACACAGCTCCTTGTGTCGACACTATCTTCAAGTGTTGAGTCTTCTGGTTATGTGTCGACACATTGTGCTGAGTGTCGACACATTCTTTAAGTGTTGACTTCTTTGAGTGTGTGTCGACACATTATGCTGAGTGTCGACACATTCTTCATATGTTGACTCTTTTGAGTGTGTGTCGACACATTGTGCTGAGTGTCGACACATTCTTCATATGTTGACTCTTTAGATGAGTGTCGACACATTGTGTTGAGTGTCGACACTTGTACTTAGTCTCTGCAGAATTATGCTGAGTGTCGACACAACTCCAAGTGTCGACACTGTCTGGTGTTGACTCAGCTCTTCAAGATGTCGACACTTCTGCTAAGTGTCGACACAGCTTTTCTGCATCCTTCTACACTGAGTGTCGACACAGCTCCAAGTGTCGACACTTTCTGACTGGTGTCGACTCTTCTTCCCTGGTGTCGACACAATGACTCCAAGTGTCGACACTGCATGTCTGGGTGTCGACACAAGCTTTCTCAAGTGTCGACACTTTGCCTCTGGGTGTCGACACATGCTTTCTCAAGTGTCGACACTTTGCCTCTGGGTGTCGACACATGGACTTAGAAATTTTCAGCTTCAGTCCAGTGTATGTCTAACCTGCACAATTAACTCAAACAAACATCAAATACATTCTGATGTATATCATTGAGTTAGGTGAGGCTTCTTCAAATCAGGTACATTTGACCAATGTACCCAACATACGGGTCGTGCAATGAAGTCGACGACAGGTTGTAGATTTGTGTGCTCATAGATCCACACCTACAAAATTGGGATGTAAGATGCCTTTAATTTATAAAGTAACATAATGAGCACTACCTCACTTACCAGAAGAACTACCGAGCAACCTTCGAAATAACCCAAATTCTCTCCTAGGTCCCGGAGAACGCTCTTGGCATTCAAGTCCGCTATCTGGGCATGCAAGTGTTTGTGAACGACCAGGGGCCAATTGTACTTCGTAAACATTTCAAGACCTTCGATTGCCAACACATATTTGGGAATTTTCAAACCCATCTGTGGGAATAAGAAGACGGCCAACATATAACGAACAAGTAAGTCGACTCGCCTATTTTCCAAAGTGGGGGACCACTCTTCATTTACCAAACCATTCAGTTCTTCAATCATGTTTTTTGAGTGTAACGAGCAAAAGGCCTTCTTACGAAAGGGAATTCAACACCCCTATTCGGTAACCCCAAAATCATCGCAACCTCATTAATAGTGAGGGAGACGTAGATTTTGCCTAGCAAGAATGCATGTTTCTCACGATTATAAATGCGGACAAGAATATACAAAAGGGGTACATTTTGTGGAATCTTAGGAATACTAAACAGTGGTAGAACTCTAGCCTCATTTAAAATATTCCTTGATTCCTCAGATAGGACATCAAGTAGAGGTTGAGCATTGATAATGAAAGTAGATACTGCGCATCTGCAATTGAGGTATGGGCTACCAGACACTGGGCGTAGGAAACAATACACAGGGCAAATAACCAAATTAGATAAATTAAAATCTACAATCCTAACTTTAAATAAATCTACCTTACTTGTGATAGTTAAAAATATATAACTGCGCTGGATGTAGATATCAACCGACTGTAAAACACAAATCAAACAAAACTGTTTAAGTAATGGAGGTAGAACCGACTATAAAACAACAAAGAAAAATGACTGGAAAAAACCGGTCAGCAAACCGACTGAAAAACAACAAAAAAATTGACTGGAAAAAACAGTTCAGCAATCCGACTGAAAATAGAACACAAAAATGACTGGAAAAATAGATGGCAGCAATCCGACTGTAAGACAACAAATAAAAGTGACTGGAAAAAACTGGGCAACAATCCGACTGAAAATAGAACACAGAAAAATAACTGAAAAAATAGAGGGCAGCAATCCGACTGTAAAACAACAAATAAAAGTGACTGGCAAAATCTGGGCATCACTCCGACTGTAAAACAACAAAGAAATGTAACTGGAAAAAATGGGCAGCACTCTGAATGTAAAACAACAAATAAAATGACTGGAGAGTCACGGGTACGACGGAAAAAAATGGGCAGGACTCCGAAAAAAAATGAAATATACCTCTATATGTGGCGGCGGTGAGGAGGAAGGAGAGGCACGGGTACGACGGAGATATCAAAACCACGGATGGTAGGAGGGAGCAGCACATGTGGGCATAGATGTGAGGAACGTCGGTGGGGAGGAAGAAACAACCCAAGGGAAGGGCGGAGATGTGAGGAACGCCGCTTAGGTTTTCCGTCGGTAGAGCGGAGTTGTCTACTGTTCCTGCCGAGGTCGGGAGCGGAGTGCAACGAAAGACAGAAATTCAAAAATTGTAGGTGGGCCCGGGTATTTAAGAACGCAGGAATTTTTTGTGCGTTTCACGCAGGGAAAATTTTCTCTTCTTCCTAAGACTCTAAAGAGCAAAAGAAGGTAAACGTTTTCTTGTTGTCATCTCTCGACTTAATATCCAGCAGTGTAAGAGTCTCATGAGAGTTATATAAAGCACGCTAGTGACTTAGAGAGCCATGTAATGAAGCTTGTGTCACGTATTAAAAGTTATGATAATTACTCGTGTGAATGTTATAACCATACATCAAAATTTTATTTTAGTTATCTATTGTTCGGGCTAAGGCTGCTTTTGGCGTAACTTATCGCAGCTTATTTGCTCCGGTGAGGTTGGACAAAAACATCATTGTCATAGAATGTATGTTTGGTATGACAAATGTTACTACCATTATCAAAAAAAACTAGTTTGAGACACAAGATTTTGATATGACAATGACATTTTTGTCCAACCTCACCGAAGCAAATAAAACACGACAAGCCGCGACGTAGCCTAAATCTGAATCCTAGTTACTGCCCCTAGCTGAGAGGAGGGAAGCATTCACGACAATCATCAATAATTCCTCCTGAACCTCAATGCGCTATTCATCTCTCTCAATCAGCCGAAATACATCGTCTCCACTATGACCAAGCCGACCCTTAGGCACACCACCCACTTTGATTCGTCAGACAGTACGAACGGCGGATAACTACTTTAATGCAATCAAAATCCCAATCTGCACAAAGATATAGGTTACATTTAGGGGGACTTATTTTCACCGTTCAAGCGATTACAACCGCATGAAACGGATCTTTTTCACCGGTCAAGCGGTTACGACGGCATGAACCGGACCTAACCGCTTGACCGGTGAAAATAAATCCCCCTAAACAGAGCCATATTAAGAAATGCATCCATCCGTATAAACACCAAATAGCTCACAAAGAGAAGAAACCTAAATAAAACCTGCTCATAATAAAGTCTCCACTAAATGTACAACCTGACTCCATACAACCGTTAGTCCCAATTTGAGTTCCCCGCAGAGGGATCACAAACAACAATTTCCAAAAGAGAAGAATCCTGCACTCCTCTCGCCCGGAATCTCCACAGAAAAGCTCTCCTCCACCACACTTCAAACGCCCTCTGAATATTTGGGCACTCGTCCCCTTTCTTCAAAAACCTATCAAACCACCTCAGCAACAACGCTTGCTGCTGTGCCATAGACAGCGTCAGTATCATTTGGCTCAGCCCATCCTCCACCATCCTCTTATCAAATCCCCTGCTAGCCCTCTTCATCCACCCGAAATCATCATACAGCGCATCCAACCATGTCCGCAGCACCGCAAACCTCGTCTCCTTGGTTACCAGCACCTCTCCCTTCCCCAACGCGACGCACAACTGCGCCGTGATCCTGCTGATTTCGTACCTAAATATGCTCGGGATCTTTCCCCGTAGGCCTGCGAGCTCGGTTTGCTCTGCCCACAGCACCACAAACTCATCAGCCATCTTCTTGCTTATCAGAATCTCGAGCAGCCACTGGATGTTATCCGCTTCGCGAGCAATGTCAGCCATCAGGGTGCTCCGATCATGGCGCTGGCTCTCATCCAGCATTGCCGCAGCGGTTAGACTGTGTAGAAGAGAGCTCAGGCATTTGTGGCAGAGGTGGTAGATGGTCTCCCTCGATACATCGAGCCTCTCGGCAGTTTGATCGCTGTCCTCTCGGAGCAATCCGAGCATCAACGCTTTCATGTCTTTGCGAGCTTTCTCGTCCTTGGATTGGAGGATGGTGGCAAGAAGTCGAAGAAAAATTGCATCAGCTCTGGAGGAAGAAGATGATTCCACTAAAACTCTCTGCAAAACTTCTGTCACGGGATCTCCGAGTTGTAGCTGACTGAGGGTGCATACCACTTCTTCCTCATCCACAGACCAAGGAATGGCTTCAAGGCGCTCAAGGCATGATGCCACTCCAGCATCAAACATTATTGCTGCTGAAACCTGCAATAGTTCATCGTTTCTTATTTTCAGTTGGCTTAATTATTACTGTTTCTACAAGCTTAAAGTTTATTTAGGCTCCGTTTGGGGGGGCTTATTTTCACCGGTCAAGCGGTCACGACCGCATGAACCAGGACTTAATTAAGGTCCGATTCATGCGGTCGTGACCGCTTGACCGGTGAACATAAGTCCTCCCAAACGGAGCCTTAATCTACAAAACAAAAGTTCATAAATTATGCGCTCCCACATAATTCAAGTTTGATGATGCTAGGCCTTCAACCATCTTCACGCCCATGCTAACGACTAGAAAATGGTGACACTAGAGAGGGGAAAGCATTCACTGAGCCTAGAAAAAACCGAAGTGTCAAATTGGGACACTAGTAAAAATTACCTTTTTGGCAAACGAATAAAGCCCATTGAGTGAATAAATCAGAACTCTCAGCTACTCACCCAGAAAACTTTTCCAGTCACTTGTCTGCCACAACCCTTGCAGAGTAAAGCCCGCGTCCATCTCTAGCTATACTTCGGAATTATTATCCACTACATCAATGGAATATTAGCCATCCATAGTTCGTGGATATTCAGGCATTTTAGGGTTTTCTTCTATCTTGTATAGTAAGTGTTATTTCACATATAATTAGTTGTCATTCATCTCCTCAATATTAAACTATATAATCATATAACACACAAGTAAATACGATATAACAACTTTGTATGCAATATAATAGCTTCAAATACAATATAGCACATGCATTTATGTTATAGCAGATTCAAAAACGATATATTGCTTACATATACGATATAATATTTGAGTATATGATATAATATTTGTGTATATGATATAATATTTGTGTATATGATATAACCGTCCGCTATATTCCGTTATTTTTTAATGTCCTATCTACCATGTATGGTGCATACACAATATAACTGTGTATACACTATATAATCGTACACCTACAACCTTTCATGTCTTTCAAACACAACTTTTCATTGTTTAAAATATTTCAATTCATCCTTACTCTCAGAATTCAGTAATACACCATGAATTTGAAATTGTGCACAATGAAAAAGAAGCTTATGACATGCTGTGAATATGCGCGTAATATAAGTTTCAGTGTCCGGAAAGAACACTTTTTATTACCTAGCAGGAACATACAACAACAACACTGGAGCCTTTCCCCCACTTTTGTGGGGTCAGCTATATGGATTCTCAGTAGTCATTGTGCCCTATCTTTTATCATAATCTCACTAATATTTAAGTCCATCATGTCCTTAATTAGCTAGCAGGAACATAAAATTAAAAAATGATTATTGTTTGAAAGCATAATTAAGGCAAGAAAAGTATATCGAAAATTGTTGTAATATTAATTGTTAATTGTATGCTATATATAGCCAAGTCTGTTTGCCATAATGAGATGCACTATTTGTAACGATAAACCGCACATCACTGCAGCAGATCCCATGCTTGTGCCCTAGCGAGTCTTCACCGCACCGCAGTGGGTCTTCATTACTGTTGTACCACACGTACGCACCCTAGCAGATCGCAGGATGCGGTGATCGGATCTAGGGTAGGAGGCGGTATTGCTTGATACCGTACTGGATGTGGTGATCGGTGAGGAAGTTGATCCATGGCGCCGAAGGAAGATACGATGGAGGATGTCTTCAAGATGTTAGACTTGGATGAGTTGGCCGCATTGTTGAGGGTGTTGGGCTCGTCTCAACGGCCGGTGAAGTTAGAACTTCCACCGATTGATTTGAAGCTTGATGGACAGACGACCTACCTGAGTTGGTCCCGCCGCGTGAAAAAAATTCTTGCGGCGAAACAGGTTAGGGGCTTCCTGACAGGGGAGTTGAAGAAACCAGAGAACTAGGCTGCAGTGAGTGGGAGTCTGTCCATATGACGGTGTTTATGTGGCTTCTCAGCTCGGTTGTCTCATCGATTGCCGTCACGGTAGATGGTCTCGAGACGGTTATGGAGGTCTGGGAGAAACTGAAGAATACATATGATAGTGTGGGGAATACTCTGCGAATCTTCCAAGTAAAGGGAGAAATTGATGAGACTGCTTAGGGAGAGAAAACAGTGCAGGAGTATGCCACCGAGTTGGAACATCTATGAGTGGATTACGATCACGCCTCTAGCGAGATGTGTTGCAGCGACTCACAGTGTCGGACCTCCAAGATCTTCGTGGAGGAGAGGAGGATGAAGTTCCTGAAGGAATTAGATGACAAGTTTGATCAGCGGAGTGTCCTACTTCTTTCTCGTACGACGATTCCTACACTTACTGAGGTCATCTTTGTTATGATTCAGGAGGAGGCACGTCTCAAACTCCAGACAGGAGGGGACCACTACTATGAAGTCAGCACTAACGGTTGCTGCCCTTGGTGTTACGGGACATTGGGAAGAAACCCGAAAGTGCTACAACTGTAAGGAGGTGGGCCATCTGAGGCGAGTCTGCCCCAAGACGCCCAAGGAGAGAGATTTGGGTGGTGGACGGGGACGTGGTCGTGGACATGGTCGTAGACGTGGTTGAGCTCATGGTGGCCGAGGAGGCTATCGAGCCAAATTGGGCATAACTAAGAGTGCGGAGGAAGTCGACATTATCTATACAGAGGAGCAGACCCTATTGAGCATAGTGTAGGGCATCAAGAGGAAACAGATGGTCGAGGGGAGCAGGGATGGAGCTGGGGGGCTCGCTATATATGCCCACCCAACTGATGGATCACTCGCTCTTACATTCTTATCTTCCTCTAGAGCATCAGATTTTGGATCATTAACTCAGATGCATCACATCACGTGACAGGAAATGCAGACGAGTTCTCCTACACTCGACTAGCTACTGCAGATAGGATTCAGACGACGGACGGTACATTCCAACTAGTGGTCGGTAAGGATATTGTTAATTGCTCAAGTTCAGTAAAACTATTCAATGTTTTGCATGCTCCTTTTTCAGTTATTCTCTTATCCATTAGTTTCATGATCATTCAACTGAGAAGCGTTGTTTCTTTTGATATTCTCATGTTGACTTTTCAGGAGAAAGGGACGATACGGATATTTGGGAATGGGACTTGGCATGACGGGCTGTTCTATCTGGATCGGGAAGAATTGGATGTGGCTTTTGTATCTGTAGCAGAGAAGACGAAAGTTAGAGCACAGAAGATGAGTGCAGAGGATATGTTAATACTCCATCACAGGCGGTTGGGGCACCCTTCTTTTAGCACTGTAGCTAGACTATTTCCTGTTATTTTTGAAAGAGCAAATAAAACAAAATTGGTGTGGGATGCTTGTGATTTAGGAAAGCTTTCTGGGAGTTCGTATGTTAGTATGGGCCAAAAAGCTCTTTTGTTTTTGATGTAGTTCATTCTGATGTATGGGGACCTTGTGCTGTAAGTTTTTTGAATGGTTATAAGTACTTTGTAACCTTTATTGATTGTGTATCTCGTGTTACTTGGTTATATTTAATGAAAACTAAGAGTGGGGTATTTATCTGCTTCAGAGATTTTTATAAGCTTGTTCAGACACAATATATTGCGGTGATTAAGGTACCAAGATCGAATAATGGGACGGAATATAGTAATAGGCCAATGGAGGAATACTTATTAGCTCATGGGATATTGCACCAGACCACCTGTGCATACACATCGGCACAGAATGGAGTGGCGGAAAGGAAGAACAGACACTTTTGCAGGTGCAAGGAATATGATGCTCAACACGAAGATTCTTCAGAGTATGTGGGGATATGTGGTGTTGACAGCGGCACAGTTGATCAACAGGATGTCATCACAGATTCTGGGGGAAGTCTCTGTGTCAACAGTTGCAGGGACATAATAGGGGAATCCTTCTTTTGAAGGTATTTGGGTGTGCGTGTTTTGTGAAGGACAACAGATCGGGTGTTGGTAAGTGCGATGCGGGGCAGTCAAGTGTATCTTTGTGGCCTACTCTCGTACTCAGAAGGGGTACGTGTGTTAGAGTTCGGTGAAGAAAAGATATTTTGTGAGCATGGATGTTCATTTTAGAGAGCTAAAGCAGCACTACCGATAGGAGGTAGCCCTACCCACATTAGAATTGTCAGATACCGAAAATATGAGGTGAAAGAGTGAGAGGTTCTGACAGATCTAGGAGTATAGCGGGAAGGATCTGTGGAGGAACAAGAGAGTGATGAAGAGCAAGAGGAGATTGAGGAGGAGAGTGGAGATGTTAGACCTACGGCTCAAGGGGAGCAACTTACATATAGTAGGAGGAAACTATCAGCGGTACCAAATCCAGTGTCTATGCCCAGTCTAACTCCTAATCCCTTACCTACATTGTTTCCTACTCCTGTAGCACTTACATCACCGCAAGCCTCAGCTGTTATCCTTTCTGATGCGGAGCAGAGACGAGCACCGGCAGTGCAGGACGAGTTTTGGTTCGACGATCAGACTACGCAGATGTGTCCAGATTCGCGTTGCGAATCGATTTGATATATTACTTCATTAGTATGCGTTGAATTTTGATGTATTTGAGTTGCCCCACCTCCGGTCAAACATAGTCGTTGAAAGTGGGATGTCCTAGCCTTTATTTTATTATAAATAGATAGGTAGTTGGTTGATTAAGGCTATTGCAGAATTTGGAGAAATCTATTCTCGGATTCCTGCAATCTCTCACGGTGCCAACAACGTGGAACCCTAAGTGACGACTCATAGGCTTGTATCTCCCTCCCAAGGTTTATCCTAACCTTAGGCCCCTTCTTCCCCCTCCCACGTCCCCCTCTCTTAACCTCCACAGCCCCCAAACACCAGCCGTTTCCCCCCAATTCCAGCCATACTCCTTTTGTCAAGAAGAAATTCTTATCTCTATATCTATTGTGGATTAATGAAATTAATTATTCATTCCCTATAGTTTCTACAGTCCTCACCACCGCCTCCAAGTTTCCCTACTGCCAGCCCTCCCCTTGCAGCCACCCGCAACCACCCCTCCCAGCCCCTCTCTGAGCCACCGCCGCACCACTTCACACCCTCCAACCCCCCCCCTACTTTCACCCTCCAACCCCCCCCCACCCCACTTTCACCCTCCAACCCCCCCCCCCCCCCCCCCCGCATTGCCTCCCCCTTTATCATCTACAGTAGCAGACCCTTCAACCTTAGTTCCCCCTTTCCGACACCTCCTCCCCTTCATGGAACCACCTCCAATCAGCCACGCAGACCCAGATCAGTCCAGATATGGATGGTTGCAGCCCCAATCCGCTGCTTCCCCTCATCTTCCCCTCATTCCCTAGCTTGGATCCGCCCTTAAACATCGGATCCACCCTTCCCTCGCTCGGATCTACCCTTACGTGGCCGGATCTATCCATTTCCGGCCCGATTCCACATCCGTCGCTGAGGACAGACACCTCCGCCATTTACACGCAACTGGTTCCACCTGGGATCGCCGTCCACACATCTCCGGCTCTGGATTCTTCAGTGTCTTGGTCAACCAACTATTTGGTGAGATTTTGTTGTATTGGTTTATCATTTTCAGCATTTATGTATTGGGTTGGACATTTTATATTTGCTTGGAAAAACATCATCGTAGAATTTTTGCCGTACATTAATATTGTGATTTGCAGGGTTTATTCATCGTGCACTCTTGCTTTGGCCCTCCATGCGGAGGAAAGGCTAACCATGTCTCGCTTAAATAAATTATTTTTCCTTGTCTTGAAATATTTGCGTGGGATGTTTTAATTATTATCTAATTGTGGCTTAATCTGTTGGACTTTGCATGGCATGTAGGGTTAGGTCACCAATTTTCCGCCGCCTATAGGTTCGTCCTACGTCAATTGGTATCAGAGGCGAGGTTACACGCTCTCTTGATACGCATTTGTAGAGTCTATTATAGGTTCACCATGTCTATGTATCACAATTATTCATCTCCTCAATTGGAGGTTTCGAGTCCACTTATATTCGCATACCATAGAGCCTCATCAGGAAGACTTTTACGATACTACGACGATTATTCTCGATCGCAGCACACCACCGTCAGAGATCGTGATGACCCACCGACACGACCCCACTACACTAGAGACAATCAGTATAATGATTATCGTCGTTCATATCCTTACACGCAAGCGGATCGTGTTGATCCTTCGGCTCGACTCGATTACCTTAGGGACAAATATTATGAGGATTGTCGCTTTGAGAGAGATCTTGAGAGTCAGTTTCGTACTGTTGCCCCTTCCTTTGACGGCTCATCGAATCTCGAGTCTTTCAGTTATTGGTTTGTGGATATGGAGTATTATTTGATCGTATTGAGGTATTCGGTGAGCGTCGCGTCAAGTTTGCGAAACTTAGACTTTTAGATTAGGCGAGGGCATATTGGTTAGCATTGAGAGGACCCGCGAGCGAGACCGTCCACATCGCATCACCAGTTAAGTGGACATGAAGCGTGCATTGTGTCAGAGGTATCTGTCCTTGTCGTATCGGAGTCGCTTGTTTGATCAATTATTTCCCTTCAGCAAATATCCATGTCTATTGCTGAGTACAGGAATCGCTTTAATGAGTTAGTTGTGAGGAGCGATATCCGAGAGGACTCAGCCATAACTGTTGGATCTCATGGCCAACCTTAGAGGGGGGATGAATAAGGTTTTACGCGTAATTGAATTTTAAAATATTTCGTCCCAGGAAATCGAGTTCTGGAAGCTACCGCGGGGCGTTAGGTAGCTAACGCGCGGCGGTAAGTCTTTGAACTCATTTCCTGTGCGAATTTGTTTGTACACCACACACAAGAAATTAAGCTAACATTCACAGCAGAATCGTAGAAGCAATAATACAGAAAATATATTTCATTGCAAGAATTAACAGCAAATGGTTTCATAATTACAAAAGTGTGATCTCTGTGACGTCGAAGATCGAAGGCGATGAAAAAAAAACTCTTTTGATTTCTATATCGATCCGCTCCACGGACCGGTCGGCTCTCTCCCTTTCCCTCTGAGAAAGGTCTTCGAGCAGGTTCTTCACCTCCTCACAAGGAAGGGTCTTAGATCCCCGCTAGATCCACCCGATCTAGACGTCCCTTCCCCGGGACGATTTCTCACGGAATCCTCCTCGGAATCTAACGACCCTCCAAGTCGATTTCCCACAAAACCGTTCCCGGATTTTGACGACCTTCCGGTCGATTTCCCTCACCACAAAATTCAGAAAAGAGAAGATTACAGAAATAAGGATGTAGAAAATTTAAAGGATGAAGTTCTCCCTCTTGACGACTTCTCTGTTGAGCGATCTGCGACCGGCGCGTGAGATCTTCGTTTGCTAGCAACCAATCGGCTCTTTGTATTCGATGTAGATCTTGGATCGCCGGAGTCCTTCGTTCACAAACGGGAGGGAGACGACTTTCTTCTTCTTCGACGGAGACTTTTGGAACGGAGCGCAAGGAAGAGCAGCCGAACTCTAGAATGCACGAACTCCTCCCTCACTTTTAGTTCTCTGATATTCAGGCACAGAAACCAAGGCGGCTTTTTATACGTCTTCATGAAAATAAGCTACCGGCGGTAGGTTCGCGCGCGCGCTTGTTGTGTCAGCTATCATCCAAGTCTGGAATAATATTTCAGACGAATCTTTCTTTTTCAAAAAAAGGCTAACGCCTAGTGGTAGCAGATAGCGCTATGCGGTAGGTTCCCGAGGAATCCTTGACACTTGTCGAGAGGCTAGCGCGGCACGGTAAGCATTATCACCTGGAGGTAGGTCGATTTCTCGAAACATACATCACGACATTCGTTGAGAGGCTAGTGCGGCGCGGTAATACTATCACCTGGAGGTAGATTGATTTCTCGAGAAAGAGAAAGCCTTCTCGGTATTCGTCGAGAGACTAGCACTGGGCGGCAAGAATTAACGCTTGGCGGTAGTTTCCCGAGAGGCTAGCCAGATTAATTCCTTCCACTACCGCGGGCGTTAGGACTAGAGCGGCGCGGTAGTTTCCCGAGAGCTCCGTCCAATTAATTTACGGCTACCGCCCGGCGGTAACTCTTATCGCTCGGCGTTAGCATCCATAGGAGACTTCATTTCTTTGCTTGAACCTGTCAACCTGCACACTCTATCAACACACAGTGTGATCAAATACAGCTGGGATTTGATATTCGCAGACATAGTGAATATGAACCAACGGTTCCAACAAACTCCCCAATTTGATAATATTAAATCTCGTTCATGAGAAATAATACAATACATGATAGTAGAGGGAATATACATAAAGAGATAATTTGCAGGTTTCAGATTTCAGGTTCTCTATATAGCTCCCTTACATACATGCTCCCCCTACCTATGTGTTCTACACTCTCCCCCTATCTACGTGTTCTACACGCTCCCCCTATCTACGTGCACGCATTAAAAGAAGCTCCTCCTACATGAGATCATACCCATGAACAATTCTCATGAACAATCTCTTCTCCCCTTTTGATAGTATCAAAAAGGGGTGGGCACGACCAACCACACACGTAGGATGAAAAATCAGTATATGATAAGCATTACAAAGATAGCAGAGAATGCACATAACCCGGACAACAAGAAGTGAGAAACATAGAGGTGACCCAAAAAATACAAATCAGAGAATATGTAGCGCATGGGTCATAAAAGTAAGAGTGGAGTACACAACCAAAAATAATAAGTCAATTTGCAAAGATTATGAGGATTGGACAGCACAAGGTAAACTAAGCACACAACGAGTAGCAATACAATGCTACGAGAGTTATAGAGTTAATCACATTGTAAACATTGTAAGCGTCAAGAAGTGTAAATCGTGTTCTAGTACATATGTGCTAAAAACATATAGTGCGGTTTCTGTCCAATTATTATGTATGGAAGTGTTAAATAAGGCAATGACGTGTACGTGTAGCATCAATAGAGAGAAAACACCAAGTAGTAATAACATGTTTTACATGTGTTATCTCGATTCTTTAAAATGCTAACACAAGAGAAATAGAGTGAACGATCACGTCACATACCAATCTACGTCATACCAAGACTAGAACGAAGGGCAATAAGCTTAAGGTAGAGTCTATGCACAAGATCGAAATGACTCTTAGAACCAAGCTGCTCATCCCTACAATGCTCATAAAGACTTATCAGGAGGAATGAGTAGTGTTTGGGGGGTCCTTGGCGTGACCTTTGATAGCTTGCATAGTTTCTTTTTGAGTTTGTTTTGAGCTATCACTTTTATATAATTTTTTATGAGTTCAAAGGAGCCCCGAGTCAATCGAAATCTATTCACCTATATAGATACACTTTAACTTGTATACATAAGATCTTAGCTCTAGTGATTTGGCCCAACGTTATAATCTTTATATAAGCACGTATGTATTGTGACATTGATTATTCAAGATAGTTCTAGCGTGTTATGATACAACGTCACGAGTTATAGCATGTAAGCCTAGCATTCTTTTGGAGTGTTTTGTCTAGGGATGTGTGAATGGTGTATAGTCATTCCACTATTTAAATCCTCACACATACCTAGAGGCATAGTCAACATACACTAACATGTAATGTCGCATTTTGTAGCTACGCACCTATAGATTTGACACACCATGACCGAGGATAATATTCACACGGATTAACAATTTAGCTCAAACATTGTGTGTACTCGTTGTAGCCTAAGTTCAGGTCATGTATGCCCGAAAGATATGATCACTTCACAGTTTTTTTTTTGTTTTTATATATAAATCTTTTGTTTTTTTTGTTTTTTTTTTTGTTTTTTTTTTTAAAACGACAAGGTAAATCAAGTAAACAAAAGCAAATACACGAAGGAAAAATGAAACATAGACAAAAAAACAATAACCACAAACAAAAGAACAGTCAAACACACACAACGATGACTATGATGAGAGATCCAGAACACCAAGCTCGAGTCGAAGTAATGAGAAACGTGCATCTGGGAGTGGTTTAGTGAATATGTCAGCTAGTTGATCATCGGTGGCAATGAAGCTTACACTCACGTTCTCCTTTTTTATATGATCTCGAATGAAATGGTAACGCACGTCAATATGTTTTTGATCTTGAATGGTGCACTGGATTATATGTCAAGTCTATGGCACTCTTGTTGTCGCACCTAAGTGTGACATTCCTACAGGTTAGGCCAAAGTCTTCTAACGTTTGAGACATCCACCAGTGCTTGTGCGCAACAGCTTTCTAAGGCAATATACTCGGCTTCAGTGGTAGACAGTGCAACATAGTTCTGTTTTCTACTTGACTAGGAAACTAATGTAGGCCCTAGGAGTGACACGTTCCACTTGTGCTCTTGCGATCAAATGAACATCCGGCATAGTCCGAGTCTGAGTATCCGTGAAGTGTGAAGTCAGTGATGTGTGGGTACCAGAGCCCAAGGTTTTGCATGTCAATCAGATACCTAAAATGTGCTTTACGGCTTTCAACTATGACTCTTTAGGGTCGGCTTGATATCTAGCGCAAAGACACACCACGAATGTGATATAGGGCCTAGAGGCACTCAAATATAGCAATGACCCTATCATACCTCTAAACATGGTTTGATCAACCGAAATTTCACTCTCATCCTTCCCCAATTTGAGAGACGCACTCATAGGAGTTTTAACTTGTTTTAGATTCTCAAACCCAAAGCGCACAAGCATGTCTTTGACATATTTCGATTGGCCTATAAATATTTTGTCATTGCGTTGAGAGATCTGAAATCCTAAGAAGTACGTAAGCTCTCCTACTAGGCTCATTTCAAACTCGGATTGCATTAGGGTCACAATTTCCATACATAATTTTTCATTTGTTGCCCCAAAGATGATGTCATCCACATATTTTGTAGAATTATTAGATCTACATTTTCATTCATTACAAATAGTGTTGTGTTTGCACTACCCATCCTGAAGCCATGATCTAAGAGAAAAGTAGTGAGCCAATCGTACCAAGCACGGGGTGCCTGCTTCAGTTCGTACAAGTCCTTCACCAACTTGTATACGTGGTTTGGGTAGGCGACATTCATGAAACCGGGTGGTTGCTCGACATATAACTCTTCCTTAATATACTTGTTTAAGAAAGCACTCTTAATGTCAATTTGGTACAATCTAATTTGTTTAAACTTGCAACTGCCAAAAACATACGGATAGACTCAAGACGAGCAACCGGGGCAAATGACTCCTCAAAATCCACACTCTCTATCTGAGAATACCCTGAGCCACCAACCTAGCTTTATTTCTTGTTATTCTAGACTCAAATCAATTTATTTTTGAAAACCCATTTTAAGCCTATGACTGGATGGTTATCTGGACGCTCCACTAAAACTCATACCTTACTTCGCTTGAATTGGCTTAGCTCCTCATTCATAGCCAAGAACCATGATTCATCTTTTAAGGCTTCTGAGACGTTCTTGGTTTCAATATCAGATAGGAAACGCAAGTTTGAGAAAGACTCATGAAGTGCAGATCGAGTCCTAACTCCATGAGATGGATCTCCTATGACTAGCTCACGTGGATGTTGCTTTGAAAAATTTAAGTTACTAGGAGGCCTATATCCTTGTACAAAAGTTGGCGTTTCACTCGCCACAACTCTCTCCTCACTCTTACCCTTATCGGTACATTATCATCAATCTCCTCTTCATTCGGCTTGGGCTCGTTAGTTGGGGAATTTTCATCGAAATGCACATGAGCCGATTCTTCAACCACTAAGGTCCTCTTATTGTAGATCTTATAGGCCCGACTCTAGCTCGAGTATCCTAAGAAGATACCTAGATTGGATTTTTCGTCAAATTTTCCTAGATGATCCTTAGTGTTTAGAATGTAGCACGGGCAACCAAAACCCTAAAATACGATACAGAGGGTTTCTTTTTGAAATGCATCTCGTATGGAGTTCGCTTTAAAAGTGGGCGAAGCATGACTCGGTTCATCACGTAGCTTGCGTGTTAACCGCTTCAGCCCAGAAAGATCGTGGTAAGCCGAACACGGCGAGCATTGTGTGAGCTAATTCTTGAATAGCACGGTTCTTTTTTTCTACAACCCCGTTCTGTTGTGGAGTGTGAGGGGCAGAGAATTCGTGCTTAATTCCTAAGGTGTCACACGGGTTTGAGAAGTCCTCATTCTCAAACTCTCCTCCATGATCTGATCTAATACATTTTATTTTTAGCACTTTCTCATTTTGAAGTCGCGTGCAAAGATTTGAGAATTCGCTAAAGGTGTCAGATTTATTCGCAAGAAAGATCGTCCAACAATAGCGTGAATAGTCATCTATGATAACTAAGGTGTATCGTTTTCCACCTAGAATACACGTACTAAGAGGTCCAAACAAATCCATGTGAATGAGTTCGAGTGATCTAGACGTGGAAACTTCAGTTTTGCTCTTGAAAGAGGTTTTAACAAATTTGCCTTTTTGACAAGGAGCGCATAAGACATTTAAACTACCGCTTAAGTTGAGAAGTCCCGAACAAGTTTATTTTTTGATAGTTATATGTCAAAGTTCTAGTTCCTCATTCTTAGTAACTAAGCATTTCAAATTAGATGCAGATATATCATCAAAACTAACAGTGTACACATTATGAGATCTATGTGTAACAAGTAAAACACTAGAAGTTTTGGCATCTATAATTTTGCATGTGTTTGTGGAAGATTCAAATATTACATTTAGACCTTTATCACACAGTTGGCTAATTGAAATAAGATTGTGTTTAAGGCGATCTACAAACAGAACATTTGAAATAGAAAATGTCTTGTTACCTATGGTGCTGATTCGCAGTATCCATCCTTTGTTGTTGTCCTCAAAGGTCACCATGCCACCTTTCTTCTTCTCCATGCTAAAGAACTTGTTTTTATCTCCCGTCATGTGCTTGGAGCTACCTGAGTCCAAGTACCACACATTCTTCGTGTCCTTAGCCTGCCAACAGACCTAAAAAGGAGATGAGGGTAAAGTTCTGGTTACCCAAGTTGTCCCACTCATACAATAGATAGAAGACTTTGGTAGCCAGACTTGCAAATTTTTCTTGGCACCTTTCCTCAAACACGAGTCGGATGTGTGACCAAACTTATGACAGTTTGCACACATAGTGTAAGCAGTGGATGTTGCCATTATCGATTTGCTCGAGCTCTTGCTTGAGGATGGGGATAGCCCTCCTGAAACTTTAACCTTACCTTTAAATTTGTTAGAGTTGGATTTAGGGTCGGCATGATAGTGATTTCCGCTCGGGGGTGATGTTGGACTCACGTATCCTAGTCCAAATTTTCCAGATCCATGACACTGTGCTCCCAACAGCATATCTAATGATTTTTGGCCTATTCCGAATTTTTGGACAGCACAGTTGAGATCATGGATCCTTGCCTTTAAGGCAGTGTTCTCAGTAACTAGCATCAAGCACCGATTGGCAAATTGCATTTTGCCTTCCTCTATCTTGACAAGAGACATTTGAAGTCTTTTCTCCAAGGCATTCTTTTCATTGATGAGACTAGTTGTTCTCAATGTTGCTTCGGAGAGACTTGTTTTTAGTTCTTCGATCATTGTCATCGAGTGAAGACACTCTAGATATTTAATTTTCTCTTTGTCATTCTTTATTAGTTCATTTTTTAAGTTTTCAAAGTCCTTTTTGATTTTCTTGTTCTCATTTCGCAAGGACTTTTTCTCAGAAATAATACTTTCTAAATTTCAAGAAGTTCAGTATAAGTAGGTGGGGTTACCTCAGTATCGCTCTGGACACTTGACTCATCGTCAGATTTTTCTTGATTCTTTCACATGAGGCATTGATTTGCCTCGTCTTCACTGCCAGAGTCTGTGGTGCTTGACTCGTCAGATCCATCCTCATCCCAAGTGAGAGCCTTCAGCACCTTCTTCTTCCCTTTGTGCTGCTTTTGCTTTTCTTTCTCTTCCTTCTGGAGTCTTGGGCATTCTCTCTTAGGTGCCCATGCTTGTGACAGTGATAGCACTCCGGATAAGACTTATCATCATTGTTTTCCGTCTCTTTTGATGACTTGTTCCACCTTCTGCCTTCTCCAGCTCCTCTCTTCAGGAATTTCTTGAACTGTCCCTACTTCTTGGGATTCTTCATGAATTTTTTGAACTCCCGAACGTAGAGACCCTCCTCATCTTCCTCTGAATCTTCAGCAGCTTTTCTCTCCCTTGCGGCCTTCAGCGTCAGTCCCTTCTTCTTTACTTCCCTGGGCTATTCCTCTGCTTGAATCTTCAATTCAAGTTCGTGTATCTTTTGATTGCCGATGAGGCTCTCTATCTCCAGGGTGCTGATCTCATGAGACTCGGCAATAATTGTCACCTTCGGGTTTAAGCGAGGAGGCAAAGATCGCAGGATCTTCCTCACTAGGTCACCATTTGGAAAGCTCTTTCCGAGAGATCTTCAGGTGTTGACGATCTTGGTAAAACGTGTGTACATGTTGTTCACATCCTCTTCAATCTTCATCCGGAACTATTCATATTCAGATTCAAGTCGGAACAGCTTCGACTCCTTCATCTGCAAGGTACCTTCGTGGGTGAGTTCAAGAAGACGTCATATATCATAAGCAGTCTCGCAGTTATATATTCTATTGAATTCAGTTTTGTCCAAGGAGCAGAATAACGAGTTCATAGTCTTAGCATTATTCGTACATTTAAGCTTGTCTGCGTCATCCCACTTATCACGTGGTTTTTCTACGACGGTATCCCAACCGTGACAGTGGGTGCAGTGTACTTTGTCTCTATCATGGCCCATATGTCCATGCTTTGAGTCATCAGAAAAATTCTCATGCGTGTTCTCCAGTGACTATAGTCACTCCCATAAAGAGTGGAGGTCTACTCACACCCTGTCCCTCGGAGAACACCTGAACAGAGTTGGTCATCTTACTTCAGGATTTTAAGTCTTTAGAAGTAACCTCCCTCTGATACCACTTGTTGGATCTCGTATCCAACCTTAGAGGGGGGTGAATAAGCTTTTACGCGTTAATTGAATTTTAAAATATTTCATCCCAGAAAATCGAGTTCTGGAAGCTACCGCGGGGCGTTAGGTAGCTAACGTGCGGCGGTAAGTCTATGAACTCGTTTCATGTGTGAATTTGCTTGTACACCACACACAAGAAATTAAACTAACATTCACAGCAGAATCGTAGAAGCAATAATACAGAAAATATATTTCATTGCAAAAATTAACAGCAAATGGTTTTACAATTACAAAAGTGTGATATCCATGACACCGGAGATCGAAGGTGATGAGAAATAAAAACCCTTTTTATTTCTATACAGATCAGCTCCACGGACCGGTCGGCTCTCTCCCTTTCCCTCCGAGAAAGGTCTTCGAGCCGGCTCTTCACCTCCTCACAAGGAAGGGTCTTAGAGCCCCGCTAGATCCACCCGATCTAAACGTCCCTTCCCCAGGACGATTTCTCACGGAATCCTCCTCGAAATCTGACGACCCTCCAAGTCGATTTCTCACAAAACCCTTCCCGGATTTTGACGACCTTCCGGTTGATTTCAATCACCACAAAATTTAGAAAAGAGAAGATTACAGAAATAAGGATGTAGAAAATTTAAAGGATGAAGTTCTCCATCTTGACGACTTCTCCGTTGAGCGATCCGCAGCCGGGCGCGTGAGATCTTCGTTTGTTAGCAACCGTTCAGCTCTTTGTATTCGATGTAGATCTTGGATCGCCGGAGTCCTTCGTTCACGAACGGGAGGGAGACGACTTTCTTCTTCTTCGACGGAGACTTTTGGAACGGAGCGCAAGGAAGAGCGGTCGAACCCTAAATGCACGAACTCCCGTCACTTTTCGTTCTCTGATACTCAGGCACAGAAACCAAGGCGGCCTTTTATACGTCTTCATGAAATAGGCTACCGTCGGCGGTAAGACTATCGCCCGGCGGTAGGTTCACGCGCGTGTTGTGCCAGCTGTCATCCAAATCTGGAATAATATTTCAGACGAATCTGTTTTTTTCAAAAAAAAGGCTAGCGCCCAACGGTAGCAGGTAACGCTATGCAGTAGGTTCCCGAGGAATCCTTGACACTCGTCTAGAGGATAGCGCGGCGCGGTAAGCATTATCACCTGGCGGTAGGTCGATTTCTGGAGACATACATCACGACATTCGTCGAGAGGCTAGCGCGGCGCGGTAATCACTACCCGCCTGGCGATAGATTAATTTCTAGAGAA